>BSQZ01000087.1:512500-520000 GCA_033239005.1 Lamellibrachia satsuma | reverse complement strand
CACATTGATGGCAAAGATCGATGATAAATTCGATGAATTCCGCCGTGAGCAGTCGACTCATGGTCCTGCCTCGGCTATGCAGTCGACTCATGGTCCTGCCTGGGGTACGCAGTCGACTCATGGTCCTGCCACGATTACGCAGTCGACTCATGGTCCTGCCACGATTGCGCAGTCGACTCATGGTCCTGTCGCTAGCACTTCAGCTGAGCCTGCGCGCCGTCGACGTCGAAAGCGCGTCCGCTCTCCATCACCTGGTCTGGCTGTCAACTCATCCGATTCTGACGAGCTGACAGACAACAACTCCCCTGCTGAGGAAATTGAGAGAGCGATCCACCATAAAGCGAAGTGCCAGCGGACTTCAAAACCAGGTACTACCGCTTTTGACATGGGCTGGGCTCAGTTACGGGACGAGGTGACAGTGAAACTAAGAAAACGTATCCTGTCCAATGAATATTTCCCGCTTCGCATCCTGCGCACTGATTATGACCTAGATCCCCAGGAAGACCCGGCCTCCCCCACCACAGACAGGAAACGAGCTATTATCCCTGTAGATCAGATTGGGGAATGTCTTCATCTGTTCATGATCTACGCAGCGATCAAGTCAGAACAATTTCCGGAGGAAGGTAGTCAGCTCATGACATATATGGATCACATCATAACCATGCATGCACAGAAAGGCCCCCCAGTCTGGTTAGAATACGACTACCGTTTCCGAGTCAGGAGGGAGAGGACGGGTGCCCCTTGGAATGTGTTTAACTACCCTCTGTACTTGAGCGTGAAAGCAAAATGTAAAACTAAGGCGGCCAACACATCAGTGACATCCCAGCCCTTTCGTGACTACGTCACCAAAAGCACACGTCCCCACTCCTCGCGTTTCAGCTATAACTTCAACAAGGGTAGATGTTCTAAGCGGGATTGCCACTACACACACGGATGTTCCTTCTGCCAGAAGGAAGGTCATAGCCAGCTGGTCTGCAAAGCCAAGCTTGCTTACAACAGAACTCACTACAAAGCCCCCGCCCTAAAGCAACCTGGTTTTTCCATAGGGGCCAGCAATACAGTGACCCAGCCAGCATCGACAACCAAGATACCTGTGTTATAAAAACCGGTGAAGCCTAATGTTTTGACATTATTGTTGCAGGGATATGACAAGAATCTATCCAACGTTCTTGCTACAGGTTTTACTGATGGTTTTCGCATTCCTTCCAGTATCCCATCAGACCCGCCGAAGCATGATTATGAGAATCACAGGTCCGTCAGGGATAACCTAGATATCGTACAGCAGAAGCTGCATAATGAGAAAGCTAAACACAGGGTTGCGGGAACTTTTGTATCAGATCCTTTTCCAAACATGGTTTACTCACCATTAGGACTAGTCCCGAAAAAAAGAACAAGGGGAATTCCGACTTATTCACGACCTTAGCTTCCCCAAAACCAACTCGGTTAACTCTCACATTCTGCCCGAATTCACTGCGGTCACTTTCCAAATGCTAGACCACTGCGTTGAACAGCTTATGTCCCTGGGCAAAGGAGCTTATATCGCCAAAGCCGACTTGCAAGATGCTTTCCGCATAATCCCGGTCTCACCTCTCTATTATAGACTGTTAGGTTTAAAATTTCAAGGACAAAACTTTTTCGATGTGTGTCTCCCCGTGGGTGTTTCAGATAAGGTAATATGTTGGGCAATGGGTCTGACATGTTAGAAGGGCGTGGTTGATCTGTAATGGTACTTGATTATTTGTAGCTATACCGATGTTACGTTTGGTATTCACCATAGTGAATCACTCAGTGCACGCATTTTTATTGGGTAATTGTATTGTTTAGATATACTGTTTTGAATATATATAAGTGTTTTAAAACGTGGTTATGTATGTGAGTTGTATTTACTTAAGGTTAAAACCGCATAGCTTTCTTTTGAATTTTTTATAATTATGCTACTTTGGTAAACCGATACCATGATACAATAGTTAATATGATATAAGATTAATTAATTATATAACATAATTTAAATTTCTAGGGGCACACTTGTTTAATATTTTTTCAGTGTGTTTTTTTTTCTAATTGAAGTTTGTATCTAAAGTTAGACCTAAACAAATTAATTATTCTATTCGTTCTGTGTTATATTATTATTATGATATTATTTATGTTGAGCGAAAAGGTGTGTTTAATTTTATTTGGCATTTGAAAGGTCATACATTTGGATTTATTTTTGTTTAATGATAACTTAGTGATATTAAGCCATTCCATTATTATTAGGAGTTCATCATTTACTCCAGATTCAGTGCTTTTGTTTGGTATATTGTCATTAAAGGATTTCATTGTGCTAATTAAGGTGGCGTCGTCGGCATACATAATAAAGTTCAACATCTTGCTAGCTTTTGGGAAATGGTTTATGTATATTATAAATGACAAGAGACCAAGGATAGATCCTTGCGGTACACCAATGTTTATAGATAAGATATCAGATTTAGCATTTTCAAATTCGACAAATTAACTTCGATTATTTAAATAGCTTTTAATTAAATTTAGGGGAGATCCATTTAAGCCATAATATGTTAATTTGTTTAATAGCATTAAATGATTAATAGTGTCAAACGCCTTTGAGAGGTCAAGAAAAATGCTGAAAGGTACGTAATTTTTATCCGTTTGTGTAACTATTACGTCTGCTAGTTGAAGTGTTGCATATTGGAGGTGTTGCGGGCGGACAAGCCGGACCTCCCGTGAGGGATACAAGATTCGTTCCACGAGGGACGAGACTTAGTGGTCCCGTGAAGTTATATTGTTATCGACATAGGGTTTATTTAACCCGGACCATATGTTAGATCCCCTGTGTTATGATAACAGTGTGACCAATACCGTTTCAAAGGGTAACATTACATTTGTATATTCACTATGCGTGGATAAACATTTGAATGTCATTGATGATTATTAGTTATCCTAGTTTGGAGATTGAAGGGTATTCACGATTGTGGATAATGTCTTTGAACATTACATTGAATCCTAATACAAGTTAAACTTCAGCGTTCTTGAGAGAAACATTTACTATAAATATGAAATAACACGTGTTAACAAAACATACGACCAAAGAACGTAACAAAGAATTGTGTGTGGCGAATTCATATTTAATCAAACGACGATTGCAACTGCAATATCAGGTGTACGGCAGGAATGTACACACAGTCGTCTCATCACCCATGATAGCTAAACATGCTTCGGTCCAGGTCACTGTGACATACAGAGGAGATGCTCTGGAAGATGGTTTCTTTGGGAACGCCTTCTTCACACAGGTTCACCAGGGTCTGCAGTTGAAGCATGGCATATTGGTCCTGACGAAGAAGACAAACATCGTCAACACTTTAGTATATTGTAAACATCAGTGGCATCTAGCCGTTCTTGCAGTGAATACCTTTAGCACAATATATAGGGTATATGAAACAAAATCAAACGTAACAAGCAACAGCAGAACCATAAACTACAGTGTTGTAATTGACATCTTCGTTTGGTTCAATTAGACAAATACAATGGCATTTTGGCATATTTCCTATTGGCGATGCAATAAGACAATTAATGATGCGATCATGCCTAGCTAAATTGGAAACGTGTAAATGCAGATAAATATCCGCACATATTGATTTACATAGTAAACGACGCAAGAACAAAGCAACAAATGACACGATCGTGCCTGGCTAACTAAGCTGGACAAATTGTAACTCTAGTTGTACCAATAAACATTACACACATTTAGTTACATAGGTAGTGAGAGTACAATAAGACAACTGGTAACACGACCGTACCTCGGAAACTGAGAAGCATTTCTCGATAAACAGTTCCATGGCTGCTTCGTAGCATCCAAAGTCGGAGATCGTATGTCGCGCGCTAATAATTTCCATCGCCCGACGATTGCCAAAGCAAGCTCCCTTGACAATGTCCGCGAACACACCACGGACAGCCTCGCGGGTCTGCGAGAACATAATTACGACATAGTATCATGCACAAGAAATATATATAGGCATGATCAAGGATATATATATCCTTTTACTGTATTCACTGGACAAAGATTAAAACAATCTAGTTGGCTTTATCCTTATTGTGCCAAAAATCAGCAAGGAACTCCCCATCACTTAAAATCAATCAAAACTACATTCCGCCAAAGGAGAATATTTTTTCTTTCCCCGACAGTTTTGGTGATGAAGTGTTCGTGTTCATGATATCATTATTAAGGATTCTGGATAGGTAGCCCCTGAGTTCACATTTCTGAGGACTTAGGCCCATTCAAATACCTTTTGGTTTATATATATATATATATATATATATATATATATATATATATATATATATATGTATATATACATATATATATATATGGATATATATATATATATATATATATATACACGTATATATATATATATATACATATATATATATATATATATACGTATATATATATATATATATATATATATATATATATATATATATATATATATATACTATTGTTGATGCATTAACTGTTCATTGATCAGAGAATATCTGGACACATTCCGCCATATAATAACCCAATTTCCGTGCAATGACCTCACAAACAAATGGTTAATGTAATGCAATATTTTGGAAGTGTTTGAAATATGGGCGCAGCACAACATAATGAGTACCTGTTCGATTTTCTTAATATCTGCCATCAATGACTTTTTTCTTAACATGTGTTCTCCTTCTCTTTCAATGTCAGCGAGTTTGTGACGCAGGATAGCCAAAGGCACGTTCTCCGCACGCACTCCAGTTCGCTGCATATGAAAAGGAAATCTTTGCCAATATGGTAACTATACACCTGCCTAAAATGAAGACCGCGACAACAAGAGACACTGCCATGTCAGATTGGGGCTCTTGAGCCACGCCAGGCGATACACATGACATAGTTGACTATCATTATGCAAACCATCGCCTTGCGAGGCAGAAGGATACCAAAGGTTATGACTATATGAATAAAACGATGAAATGATGTTCATATGCAGCTCGGAATCCGGTTCGGGAGTTTTCAACCACGGTTCAATTATTGAATAAGAGCTAGTAAACCACATTACTTTCTCCGATTGTATTTAGCCATATGCTCTAGCCAGAATTCGGATGGTAGCAAGCAATTTTATGTGTGCTACTATGGGTATTGTTTTGAATAGAGTATTGTGTCCTTGTATCAGGTGTGTAGTTCAAATATCACCATCTAAGTAAGTGATGCATTTACATACACACAACGTTAAGTGTAACACATACATGTTGTAATGAACTGGTAAGTTGCTTTGAAAGGTGTAGCAATGACATTACTTATAACTGAACGAGAACCACATATCCCGTCTCAGTAATCCTTGCAACTATATTTCAGTTACGCTTGGGAATTTCGCCTATGATTCCAAGGAACTTTGCTAGTATCATTTAATCTAGTGTAATGTTCATTGCTATTGAATCAGTTACAATTAATTAACACTTAATAACCTGGGCATATTTGTCGAAAAATGATGGCGAAACCATTTATCAAATAACTGTGTAAAATGCTTACATTCGGCTCTCCGCGACTGTTCTCGCCACTTGCAGGACGACCTCTAAACGCTGCTGATTGGTAGACTGCTTTGTAGCCTGCTTGGTAGCCTGCTTGGTAGCCTGCCCGGTAGCAGAAACGTTTCCCAGACTGGAAATCCGCAACGGGATTATTTGATACACTCTGTAAATGGATGAAAGTCATTGCTTGACTCATTATATGACAACATCTAACAATGCAACATTGCTCGTACGCTACGAGATATTTTAAACATCCCATACATTGAACTAAAACACTGAGAGTGTATAAACTATTATGCTCCTTGCGACGCCATGCGGAAAACTTCCTTTCGACAGAAGATTAAAGTAAAGTAATATGGAAACATTCATTAATCAATGTCACAAAGCAACCCACGACGTTTCAAATGCTAGAAAATGTTTACCAGTGAAATTTGGTTGTTGTACTTAGATTAGCAAAGGAAAGTTGAACAACAGTTTACTTTCATATGTGTTAAAAAAATCAACTATAAATACTGTCCTGTGAGGTGTGCCTGCTGACATGTTGTTCTCACGGAACTTTGCTCCCATCAACACTTACCAACTGTCCATACTCATGAACGGTACTCTTCTTCGTGTGAGCCTTCACAATGATAAACTGCTCTTTGATTGTCTCCTTTTCAAGATCTTTCTGAAAACAACAATAACACGAATAATATTCACAATTCATATGATGTCAGCACGACACCATTAACCTTCTACTTAGAATACGAATACATATATAGTCGAAATACATGCTGTCGAAGAAGGATGTTTCAATTAATCATTGTTATTTTATATAATGAGCAAATTACCGAGGGTAAAGACAGAGGTAAAAACAGATACTCGCTTAAAACACATGAGCAAAAAACTATTTACACATATTTAAAACACCGAAGAGTAATAGTTTAAGAAGTTGGCTGGCTGGCTGTAGATATTGACTTACAACATCAGAGTCCTCCATCCAGTAAATACTGTACTCGTCTCCTACGCGCTGTGATAGCTGGACCAGTAGTAGGCGTAAGATGACTCTGTCGGGCCGGATGCCGCGGTTGCGTACACTGAAAGGCACACCGTGTTATCTAGATATGCATTACGCGGTTAGTGATAGCGCATTGTCTACGTCCTGGCGCCCGTGTTATAAAACCCGATATTGCACTGGTATGGACTACTTTCTATTTTGTTTATTTCTTTTTTGTTCTTGTTTTCTAATAGTTTGAATATAAGTACAGTTGTCAGGGCGTTTCTCATGGTTCAGATAAGATGTATATTTGCACGACGAGACTTTCGGAAAGCTGCTGCTCATATATCGACCAAGAGTAAAAGAGATTCTCAGTTAAATTATCGATTTATTTCATTACTTGTGTTCACATTTTAGTTAACAACCTACATAACGAATATCGAGCGGTACTGGGTTGATTGACTGATTGATTGACTGATTGTTTGTTTATTTATGTTTAATCATGTTATTAAAGTGTGTCACATGGGTACCACACGTACATATATACACAGCAATGAACGCGTTTAATACGCATTCTGTTTCATTTGGGTCCTACAGTACACGATGCGTCGCGAAGGTGCTATAGGAAAGTCGTTATACTTGCCATTCATGTTGTTTGGCAGAATGTTGTGCAACATGGATCCGGAACAGCATGCTTCAATGTAGAACACCATCTGCAATAACAACTTATGACATATCATATTTAATTGTAAAAACAGAGAGAGAGCAAAGAGAGAGAGAGTGTCAGAGAGATAGATATAGATAGAAATAGAAAGAGAGATAGAGAAAGAGAGAGAGAGAGAGAGAGTAAGAGAGGCAAAATATATATATATATATATATATATATATATATATATATATATATATATAGAGAGAGAGAGAGAGAGAGAGAGAGAGGTACAGAGAGAGAAATAGAGATATAGAGATATATATAG
>BSQZ01000087.1:497500-502500 GCA_033239005.1 Lamellibrachia satsuma | reverse complement strand
CTGTAGATTCAAATATTCAAATATAATATGTATGTATGTATGTATGTATGTATGTATGTATGTATGTATGTATGTATGTATGTATGTATGTATGTATGTATATATATATATATATATATATATATATATATATATATATATATATATATATATTATAAACATTATATATATATATATATATATATATATATATATATATATATATATATATATTATGTTAAACATCATTTTTAAAGATATAATTTACAATTTGTTTAATACAAAATGCTATTAAATTGTCTCATGTTCGTAAATTTGCCAATAATGATTCATGGTTTTCCTCCGATCGACCAAAATATTTAACCGACGTTAATGCCAGGCAGATCAAATCCTTACCACAAACATAGTCACCATTTGAATGCGTGTTTGTATATTTTTATAATCCCAAGAAATAATATTATTTGTAGCGTGCTGCAGTTTTCTCCTGGTATACCTGTGTCTGTGCCAGTCACACAGTTTATCGCAGCCAATAGGTAGGCAACCAAAGTCACGCGGGTCATATTGGTATTGTTCCGTACCTAGAATACAAATGCGCATATATATATATATATATATATATATATATATATATATATATATATATATATATATATATATATATATATATATATATATATATATATATATATATATATATATATATATATATATATATATATATATATATATATATATATATATATATATATATATATATATATATATATATATATATATACATACATGGCAGAAATATCGGTACTCTTGTACTCATGTACTCATATACTAGAGTACATTTTAGGTACTCGTACTCGTACTCGTATAACGTACGGGTGATGTACTCGTACTCGTACTCATATAACGTACGGGTGATGTACTCGTACTCGTACTCATATAACGTACGGGTGATGTACTCGTACTCGTACTCATATAACGTACGGGTGATGTATTCGTACTCGTATAACGTACGTATGATGTACTCGTACTCGTACTCATATAACGTACGGGTGATGTACTCGTACTCATATAACGTACGGGTGATGTACTCGTACTCGTACTCATATAACGTACGGGTGATGTACTCGTACTCGTACTCATATAACGTACGGGTGATGTACTCGTACTCGTACTCATATAACGTACGGGTGATGTACTCGTACTCGTACTCATACTCAATAAACATATTTACAAGTACATTGCGAGTTCATCTGAGTACATTCTCAATATATGCTGTGAGAATTAAATGTTTGGAAGTTAACAAAATAAAATTTCCTGAAGTATTTTCCATCCATACACATAGTACATAATATAGTCCAATCTCCACTAACCATGACAATGACACTTATAAGGGGCAACAGGCAGCATCTTTTCCCAGTCATAAACACCCTGTTGAGCAAACAATTAAGGCTACAAGTTCAGGCCATAATCCATTTGTTTAATTAAGTCACCAGAGTGTCCATAAAGGGTCATTCATCATTTAACACATCATTTAGCCATGAAATGCTTTTGATGAAATCAGGAGACCATGTTACTTGGCAATGGCTGACTGATGTATCAGCATGTAAATTGGTCTCATGTCTCAAAAGTTATTCATATTATAACAAATCCTTTTTTTGGAATTCGGACAAATCTTCTCACTTCCCGTTCAAATGATGTAAATGGTTATTATATAATATTTATAAAAATACACACTCGTAACACCTGTCACATATCCATTCAATTGGTGAAGCGATTTTGCAAGTTTGTGGATTTAATGTTGACTAGCCGCAACGCCATTGTTAGGCACTTCGTTAGGCGGGCTATAAACTCAGCTCAATCACCAATTGGCCGAAATATAGCGGTTATTCGGCATAGGTACGCAATATATGTACTAGATATTAACGTGAACCACTTACGTAGACAATGTCTTTTCAGTCAGCCAGAGCTGACAGGAATCGCTTGGTGCATACTCGAATTATTGCGTGTATCCAATAACGAGATTGACTTACCCGGTTTTACAAAAAACGATGTTAACAACATGATTAACGCACTCTGCACTTGTTAATCAGGCTGCCAATGATTTTTGTTTTATTCAATTTTACCTAAACTATTGCGTACGAATAAATGATATACACACACTTCGTGAGAATGTATTCGTACTTGTACTCATCCTTCATGAATGTACATGTACTTATACCCGTACTCGTACACATGAAAATGTACACGGCCCCAGGTTTGATATATATATATATATATATATATATATATATATATATATATATATATATATATATATATATATATATATATATATATATATATATATATATATATATATATAAACACTCGTAACTCGTAAAATATAGCTCTTCGTGTATTCCATGTTTTATCATATATCTGTTTCCAGATTACAGAACATATAGTATAAAACAAGAGTATGCATATTTGCACATTCAATAGTAAGTACTATGTGGAGCTCACTCCCTGCTAGTTATTACGTATGCAACATTTCGTTGTAAGCTAACCACCCACTTGTTTAAATTTGCTGATCTTCCGTGGCTCCCCTTCGTGCCTGTCCAACTGTTTACAAATGGAACTGCTTATCGATTATGAACTGCTTAGCCCTTTTTATTTTTCCCGTTCTTCATCATCACTAATCCCGTTCACTATCGTCTTAATCAATGATCTCCATTCCCCTCTATACATCACCCTCATTCTCTAATCCTCTACCACTTCCGCCAAATCCCTTTTAATGCAGTCCTCCCATCTTAGTCTAGGTCTTCATCTTCTCCTTCTACCCTGTATCTCTAACCACGTCAGCTTTCTTCATACTCCTTCCATTTTTTCCACATGTCCAGTCCTCTTTAGCCGGCTCCTCACCAGCTTCCTCGTTAGAATCTCTCTCACACCAACTTCCTCGTTAGAATCTCTCTCACACCAGCTTCCTCGTTAGAATCTCTCTCACACCAACTTCCTCGTTAGAATCTCTCTCACACCAACTTCCTCGTTAGAATCTCTCTCACACCAACTTCCTCGTTAGAATCTCTCTCACACCAACTTCCTCGTTAGAATCTCTCTCACACCAACTTCCTCGTTAGAATCTCTCTCACACCAACTTCCTCGTTAGAATCTCTCTCACACCAACTTCTCGTTTCAGAATCTCTCTCACACCAACTTCTCGTTAGAATCTCTCTCACACCACCTTCCTCGTTAGAATCTCTCTCACACCAACTTCCTCGTTAGAATCTCTCTCACACCAACTTCCTCGTTAGAATCTCTCTCACACCACCTTCCTCGTTAGAATCTCTCTCACACCATCTTCCTCGTTAGAATCTCTCTCACACCATCTTCCTCGTTAGAATCTCTCTCACACCAACTTCCTCGTTAGAATCTCTCTCACACCAACTTCCTCGTTAGAATCTCTCTCACACCAACTTCCTCGTTAGAATCTCTCTCACACCAACTTCCTCGTTAGAATCTCTCTCACACCAACTTCCTCGTTAGAATCTCTCTCACACCAACTTCCTCGTTAGAATCTCTCTCACACCAACTTCCTCGTTAGAATCTCTCTCACACCAACTTCCTCGTTAGAATCTCTCTCACACCAACTTCCTCGTTAGAATCTCTCTCACACCAACTTCCTCGTTAGAATCTCTCTCACACCAACTTCCTCGTTAGAATCTCTCTCACACCAACTTCCTCGTTAGAATCTCTCTCACCAACTTCCTCGTTAGAATCTCTCTCACACCAACTTCCTCGTTAGAATCTCTCTCACACCAACTTCCTCGTTAGAATCTCTCTCACACCAACTTCCTCGTTAGAATCTCTCTCACACCAACTTCCTCGTTAGAATCTCTCTCACACTCTCCACCAACTTCCTCGTTAGAATCTCTCTCACACCAACTTCCTCGTTAGAATCTCTCTCACACCAACTTCCTCGTTAGAATCTCTCTCACACCAACTTCCTCGTTAGAATCTCTCTCACACCAACTTCCTCGTTAGAATCTCTCTCACACCAACTTCCTCGTTAGAATCTCTCTCACACCAACTTCCTCGTTAGAATCTCTCTCACACCAACTTCCTCGTTAGAATCTCTCTCACACCAACTTCCTCGTTAGAATCTCTCTCACACCAACTTCCTCGTTAGAATCTCTCTCACACCAACTTCCTCGTTAGAATCTCTCTCACACCAACTTCCTCGTTAGAATCTCTCTCACACCAACTTCCTCGTTAGAATCTCTCTCACACCAACCTCCTCGTTAGAATCTCTCTCACACCAACTTCCTCGTTAGAATCTCTCTCACACCAGCTTCCTCGTTAGAATCTCTCTCACACCAACTTCCTCGTTAGAATCTCTCTCACACCAACTTCCTCGTTAGAATCTCTCTCACACCAGCTTCCTCGTTAGAATCTCTCTCACACCAACTTCCTCGTTAGAATCTCTCTCACACCAGCTTCCTCGTTAGAATCTCTCTCACACCAACTTCCTCGTTAGAATCTCTCTCACACCAGCTTCCTCGTTAGAATCTCTCTCACACCAGCTTCCTCGTTAGAATCTCTCTCACACCAACCTCCTCGTTAGAATCTCTCTCACACCAGCTTCCTCGTTAGAATCTCTCTCACACCAACCTCCTCGTTAGAATCTCTCTCACACCAACTTCCTCGTTAGAATCTCTCTCACACCAACTTCCTCGTTAGAATCTCTCTCACACCAGCTTCCTCGTTAGAATCTCTCTCACACCAGCTTCCTCGTTAGAATCTCTCTCACACCATCTTCCTCGTTAGAATCTCTCTCACACCATCTTCCTCGTTAGAATCTCTCTCACACCAGCTTCCTCGTTAGAATCTCTCTCACACCAGCTTCCTCGTTAGAATCTCTCTCACACCAACTTCCTCGTTAGAATCTCTCTCACACCAACTTCCTCGTTAGAATCTCTCTCACACCAACTTCCTCGTTAGAATCTCTCTCACACCAGCTTCCTCGTTAGAATCTCTCTCACACC
>BSQZ01000087.1:462500-492500 GCA_033239005.1 Lamellibrachia satsuma | reverse complement strand
GTTTTCTGTGATTGTTGTGATTCGTGTAATCTGCGGCAAACGTCCGCATCAATTCTTCGTGAAACCGGTCCAGCAGCATATTTACAAATGTAGGACGTGACAAAGTATGCTCAAATGTTAACTCACTGTAATATAACGGGAATACCATTATGTTTATTGGTGTCACTCGAGTGACACCAGCCACACAGCATCACTCGTGAATGCGGCACTTGCGTTGCAATCTGGCTAGTAACACTCTCGTGACATCAACAAACAGCGTATTATTGCCTAACTACCTACTACCTGTGTCACGAGACGAGAAACCCATGCCATCTTGGATGGCAGTGAAGGGTATGTATGGTCCACATACTCCATTGTGTAACTTTCAACGACTGTAGGGAAAGGGTCACTCAAGCGAATTCCACGAGCGGTCGAAATAACTGTCATTATTTGTGTTTGTCCCGCTTTGTCTGTAACAACATGAATCCTACTTTGTTTTCGGGATTACGATTTACGCAACATACACCACATACACCACATACATCACATACACCACATACATACACCACATACACCACATACGTAAAACATCCTTGATTTCGTTGAATGTTAATGTTTGTTTTTTTCCGATATCATATGATCGTCTTAGCTTGCATATCATCATTTACAGCTAAACATTAATCAGTCTTCCTTACCATGCAAAAACTCAACATATTACACATATCCGGATACGCATACTAAATGTTAATGAGGGTTTCTGCTTTGTAAATCACATTACTTTTTCAACCTTTCCTCGTGAAAGCTGGGAGTTGGGTAGCGGTATATCTTGACTCATGTGATTACATACTAAGCACTTGTGAAGGACCTCTTGCTTTTCCTGGAATAGACACCATGTTGAAATGACCATTCCAATGTCAAACATCAAACGTCAATCGTCAGCCCAGCAGCATATTTGCATAATTATATGAATTGAAAAATGTTGCTGAAGTGTTAATTTGCCGTTATATAACGGGAAGAACATATTGTTTGTCCCAAAATACTCTGTTTGTTGATGTAACAGGAATGTTACCACCCATGTAACATCATGAGTGCCGGTAAGCTATTCCTATTATATAACATCAAATTAACACTTGAGCATACTTTTTCACTTCCTACATCTCGTTCTGAGAACCCATCTGATGTTTGAATCATTTCGACCGTGACCGAGTACGCGCGTCGGCGTAAACACCCGATTGCTCGAATGCTCTGCGGTTTTTTTGTGATTTACGTAATCTGCGTCAAACGTCATCGGTTCCTTCGTACGGTATGACTGCCTCGTAGAACCGCCCCAGAAGCATATTTACAAATGTAGAAGTGAAAACGTATGTTCTAGTGAAAAATGTGCCGTTATATAACGGGAATAACAGACACTCGTGATACTATCTGCCTGGTAGCACTCTCGTGACATCAACAAACAATGTATTTAGGAAAAAAAACACACTGTTTGGAGAGTGCCAGATAACATCATATGACTGGTGACATTCAAGTGACATCAATAAGCAGTATGTCGTTCCCATTTTATAACGGCAAATTAACACTTGGACATACTTTTTTATTTTCTATTTTTAAATATGCGGCTGTGCCAATTTCACGGAGCATTCGTAGCATACAAGGAACTGATGCGGATGTTTAACGTTTGGTTTCTGAGATACAAAAGATCATTTATACGTTTCAGGGAAACAATGAGATCCTGCAGACGAGTTTAGTGTGTAACCACGTGAGTCACGAAGTACATTTACCCAAATCCCAGCTTGCGTGAGGAATGGTTGAAAAAATAATTTGATCTACAACGCACAAACCCATATTAACATTTAATATGCGTATTCGGGTATGTGCAATATATGGGATTGTTGCATGCTAGTGTGGTAAAGATAAAAAGCCTCATTAATGTTTAACCGTAAATTATGGTATGTAACGTAGATGATGGTATGTAAGGTAAGCCGGTCACATGACATCGGGAAAAAACAACCATTAACATTCAACGAAATCAGTGTTGTTTCGTGTATGTGGTGTGTGTTACGTCAATTATAATCCCGAAAACAACGTAGAGTTCATGTTGAGACAGACAAAGCGGGACAAATAATCCTATTCATGTCGACCGCTCGTGGAATTCGCTTGAGTGGCCGTTTCGCTACAGTTGCTGAAACGCGGAGTTAGACAAGGGAGAATGCGAACCATGCATAACCATCACTGCCACCCAGGATGGCAGTGGCTTATCTTAAGCTTAATAATTATATCCGCGCGCACGCACACACACACACACACACGCGCGCGCACGCACACGCACACTCAAACACACACACACACACTTTGACATGTTATATGGGTGCCCTGGGGGCAATACTACTGGTTAGTACATTAAAAACATAAACATACCCTCAATTCACCAGGGGGTGAGGATATTATGAAAGAACCTACGTGCATATTACGTAACTGGGAACAATAGTACGTACAATTGTTGGCAACGCTATGTGGAACCATCAGTAGTTAGGGAATAGCATACAACGGCTACCCTCGTTGATATCCACTCGAAGTTCACAAGTGTATGTTTAACATAGGATTCTCAGAACGAGGCAACCATTATCTGGATGGGTATAGCAATGTAATAAGACTACCTGATTGGTCTAGAACATTGTTACCGTGATATATCAACCCAAGTTACACACGGCTGCCTCGTTATGAGAATCCATCTTACGTTTGATACATTTCGAATGCGACCGAGTACGCTGGTTTGTATGGTGAAGTGTTAATTTGCCGTAATATAGAGGGAATAACATAGGCGGGTGTGACCAGTCAGATAACATCGCGAGTGCTGGGGTACGCTCAAGGGTTAATTTGCAGATATATAACGGGAATAACGTAGTTGATTGTGACCAGCCAGCCTCTGGCACGCGAGATGTTATCTGGCTGGTACACTCTCGTGACATCAGCAAACATAATAGTAATAAAATAGCGGGATAACGTCAGAAGAGTGTAACCAGCCAGATAACATCACGAGTGCCCCCTTACTACATTTCGCTTGTCGGCGGCACTGGCGATTAGTGGAAACTCTCATCGATCCTTGTTTCAACTGAACGGGCATTGTGCTAAGTGAGACTAGGTTATATTTATTGTCCATCTCGCGGTTATCGTTACTTGCATATATAGTTTTCTCATTGCAAATTCGTTTAGAAAGCGTCGTTGGCGTCTGATTGTTTGTGAGTCCACAGTGTTGCAAGTATACCTTAGTGGCTTGGTGACAGCCTTGCCAAATAACACATAATCAGCACAATTTGTGTAGAAAATAACATATAACTTTATCATGTCCAACCTATAATGCTGCTGTTTGTCGTCTGGTCCTGCAGCCTTCTTCAAATTCGAAGAACATATTCCTATCAATACCCTCAAAACCATTCACTATTTTATACACATCTACTTGGTCTCTTCATAGTCTCCTTGTCTCTAGTGTCGTCAAACCACATTCTAATTCATAACTTAGATATCTCAATTCTGGAATAATTACAATTGCTCTTCGTTTAGTATTTCTAGCTGATCTATGTCCTTATTGTGACATGACTAACATGCGTATATGCAATATTCCAAATGCGACCAAACTATCGCTTTGTACAAGGTTATAATTAGATGTTTATCATTATTTGTGATAATTCTCATATTTAGCCCTATAATGTGAAGTTGACTTTTGAATCAACAATCCCACTTTACTCTGAAACGTTCATGTCAGCACTAAATATTACTACTAAATCCTTTTGTTTCGTGGTCCTACATAAAACAGCCCCCCCCCCCATTTTATACTGTTTGTTCATCTTTCCAAGTCTTATGTGTGCGCATTTACACAAAATGTAATGATATATTTACCATTTTTCAGACCATTTAACCAATTTATTTAGAAAATCCTGTAAACTGTGCTTATCTGTATCATTTCTAACTTTCTTAATACTTTTGTTGTCATATGCAAATTTCAGTACTTTGCTAGACATGTCTTCTTCAAAATCATTGATACACATTAAACATAGCATTGGTACTAATATTGATCCTGTGTTACCCCAAAACTGATTTCCAGTTTTAAATCTCACCACCTATTATTATTATTATTTTCTGTCTACTGTATGTAAGCCACTTTTCTATCCAGTTGATTATATTATTACCTATACCACGGGCCACTAGTTTAAGTAAAAAACTTTACTGTGCCACGTTATCGGAAACTTTTTGAATACGTCGACAGTATCCACTGGTGATCCATCATCTACCCACTTAGCAATTGGTTAGACATGGCCTTGCTTTTAGGATACCATGTTGATATACATTTATTAATTTATGTTTCACAAGAAATTCCACCATGTGATTTCTAATTAATGCTTGTAACAATTCCCATACTAAGTATGTTAAACTTACTGGTATGTGATTTGTTTACTTGTTACTCGATACCTTCTTAAACGCCGGTGCAATGTTTGCATCTTTCCATTTTTAATTAACTATTCCCTCTTCTGATGGCAAATTAAACACTTTCGCAAGAGGTGTACGAATTTAAGCAAATATCTGGTGTACTAATTTATTATAGTTATTTAAAAAAGTAAGTGGTGAACTAATTTATCAACTGGAATTACTGTCTGCGTAATATGAGCCACATGCATTCCAGGGAATATGTCTGTGTGCATATGAGTGTGTGTATGCGTTTTTGTCCATGTTGCGTAATGAATATTTGTGGGCAGTGCCTCCTGTGTGTGTGTGTGTGTGTGTGTGTGTGTGTGTGTGTGTGTGTGTGTGTGTGTGTGTGTGTGTGTGTGTGTGTGTGTGTGTGTGTGTGTGTGTGTGTGTGTGTGTGTGTGTGTGTGTGTGTGTGTGTGTGTGTGTGTGTGTGTGTGTGTGTGTGTGTGTGTGCACGCGGCTGTGTGTTTGGGTGTGTGTGTGTGTGTGTGCGTGCGCGCGGGCGTGTGTGTATGTGTATGGATGAGTATTTTATATTCAAGTTACAAGTATATGAAATAACGCTAAATATTGCTAATAAATGCTACACCTTTCCGACAAAACGGAATACTATATTCCTATATATTTATTTATGTGTTCATGTGACGTCATAGTGTGGAGGAGTGTTTGACGCATATTCACATGTTCGCTATACTGTAATCCAGCTCCCGTATGTATGTATGTATGTATGTATGTATGTATGTATGTATGTATGTATGTATGTATGTATGTATGTATGTATGTATGTATGTATGCATGTATGTATGCATGTATGTATGTATGTATCGAAGTCCAAGCATAAACGAAGAGGATAACACAAAAATATAAAATGTTATAAAGGAAGTTAGTAAAGGGGAATGTATCATAATGGGAGATTTTAACCATGGACACATACAATGGAATCTCTAGAGAGTACAGGGGGTGAGGAATAGAATTGATATATATTTGATGATAAGGGCGGGCTAAACATTGATGAGAACATTTTTGGACTCTCAATAAGCCAATGCCTTCCTTGTCCACTTGCCATCTGGAACTTGTTGTTTGGGATGGCAATCTTGTTAACGTATGTATGTATGCATGCATGTATGTATGCATGCATGTATGTATGTTTATATATATATATATATATATATATATATATATATATATATATATATATATATATATGTATGTGTGTATGTATATATGTATGTATGTACGTATGTATGTATGTATGTATGTATGTATGCATGTATGTATGTATGTATGTATGCGTGCATGTATGTATGCATGCATGTATGTATGTTTGTATGTATGTATATATGTATATATGTATATATATATATATATATATATATATATATATATATATATATATATATATATATATATATATATATATATATATATATATATATATGTATGTATGTATGTATGTATGGTAAAACATATTCATCCTCGGGCGATAAGCTTTAAGTGGTTCATCTATGAACCAATGAAGGAGTCGTAACAATATTTTATTTCGAAATTCATCCGATTATTACGTTTTCTACAAAAAATCAAAACACGCTTCAAAGTCATTACGTAAACCTTCGCAACGATATTTATATTTATATTTTTTACCATTATTCCGAGATACGTAAACCGTCACAATAATGTGTTGTTTGAAACGCTGCTAGAGTCAGGAGTAACATGTCGGTAGTTTATTGTACCTACAATGAAAATAATTAATTGTACAAAGGTGTCATGTGCCCTGTAGGTATTCGTCACTTATGCTGAACGATACACCGTTTACTTGTGCTGTCTTACATAAGCACACATGCAATCTTGGTGCATGCAAGCGTCAGCACCAAATTTTAAAATTTACGTGCAAATGTGCTACGGTACAAAGTGTGCAGATTAAATACAATCGCGTGCTAATAGAACGTTCAACGAAACAGTGTGCATTTCACTTTGGGTTGATATTCAACACAATATACCTTTCCATCACAACTATAAACATCATGTTGACGAACAGTCGTCGTACCTGCGAAGTTTGTGACTAGACGGCGCTGAAGGCATTCAGTTGTGTAATATTGTTTTACCCACAAGATCGACCCACCTTCACAAGTCGAAGTGTAGAACCATGAATGTCTGATGCTTTTGTGGTCACATTTACTCCCTCGCTGCGTCGGGAATTTTTGCACAGCACTGACGTAATCGGTGGCAAAAACGGAGATGCGATCCCGCTTAATTAATGAATAAAATAATATAGCAGCAAGGCGTAGTCTTAAAATGTGACGTTGATTGCAATCACAAAGTAACATAATATCTACGTTTTTGTACACTTGTCAAAACAATTAATGCATTTCTTATGGGCGCATGCGGACACACGCAGGCATGCACATTACAAAGTTATTTTGCGGACGAGCGACGGCGTAGCAATTATTTAAACGATTAACCACCATGACATTTCCATGACAGTTGCTGAGGCCTCCTTGTGACAACTTTATCGTCATTGCAAAATGTTAGGGTAATCCATGCGTATATATTATGTAATGTTTTAACTGGCTTTGGTATCAGAATAAGAAGTATCTTATCACGTTGTAATGGTGGAAACCCGGCACAGAAATATACAACTCTTCTAGCTTGCAGCAACTGAGACAACCAAGACAATTCTGAAAAAAAATTTACGTAAAGTAATTTGTCGTACTAATGAGCATATTGCCTTTAACAAACAACACAGGGAAACAAAATATGTTTCCTCTTCTCACAATAAATTTCATCTACCAACTGTTTCGCCACTGAAGCAGACACGCACGTACAAACTACAGACAATAACGTATGATGTCGATTTAAAACAGTTCTAAGGATTGCCAAGTTGTATTACTGCATTACATGTTACATCAATTAGTACAGTTCGCTGGCAGTAGAATTGCCCTATTTGAGTGTACTGCAACAGTTTAGGCACAACCATAGCATGATGTGGACATAACCCTCAATGCACATTTTAGAGTTATTGAGTCATTGTAAAAATGATATAATCTGAGTGATTATGCGTTCGGTGGAAATCATAATATTGCGAAGACTTACAGCTTAACTGAAAAAAAATGCCTTTGACTGCATCAACGGCTGTCATATAGTTCAACAATATTCTCTAGACAATTTGGTATTTGATGTATTTTTGATTGACGAGGTATTTCACAGTGGAGTTTGCGGTCATAACCACTGTCGTTTTGAGTAGACTTGAGCAGACGGCTGTCCTGGACTTCGAGTAGGCCAGCATCAGTGAAGTGTAGCGCGTCAACTGGGCGGTGGCAAGTTAATAATACATCAATCAGATATTTAGGCAGTAGACCGTGGAGGCTGCAAAACTTGAGTAGGTTAAGCTTTTTACATTATATAGTTTCATCGGATTCCTTTGAAAGTTGAGTACCAGATCTTGACTCGCGTTTTTTGGTCCTACTCATAAACAGGTTGCATGACAATCGTTCTTGTTAGCTTGTCTTCTTTCCCAGTGAGACCGATTGTGTCAACTAGTAGGCTTGGTGGCATTTGAATTGTCAGTAGGAAAGCCGATACAAATAACAACCTCTGCATCTTTGTCAATGGCAAGTGCATGCCGCAAGAGGAAATAATCCACCTCTTCATGACTGTCAGTATATAATGAACATCTGATTTTAGTTCCAACTTCCAGTCCGAGACCTGCATCTAACTACATAAATTGACCTCTCAGGGGATGATCGAAAAGTGGTCTTTTGAAATAAAAGGCCTTAGTATACAAATTGCTTCTTAATTTAGGTAGTATTTCGAAAATAGTTGTTCGTGATCCTTAATTGCAGGTGGTCTCTCAATGCAGGTTGTCACTTAAGTAGGCTTCACTGCATGTATGTGTCTGCAGTGCCTTCTGCAGTAACACAACCGACACTCTGACTTGATTACTGTTCTTGTGATAGCTGCTAATCCCTAATATACCTTAGACACTGCACTGTTGTGTATAAAACGTCGTCCAAAAGATTTATGTTAAATTTAGATATTACATACTATTTTGATATGGATTTGTTTCCCCAAAAAGACACAAAAAACACACACACTCACACACACACACACACACATATATATATATATATATATATATATATATATATATATATATATATATATATATATATATATATATATATATATATATATATATATATATATATATATATATATATATATATATACTTCTATTGTCATACCTGGAAGAATATGGTGAAAAGATAGAACATCGCTATGGGGAATATCGAACTGGGCAATGTCTACCTGCCTACCTACCTGCAATGTCTACCTGCCTACCTGCCTGCAATGTCTACCTGCCACACCTAAGCCACTTGGTCAAGGTGAAACTGATGATTGATAATGACATGGCCAGGAAGACTGCACTGACCATCAGTGACAGGTCAGTGTCCTTGTTACATTATCATTTGTGTAACGGGGTATTCTGCCACTGTCTATGTTCATATTGACAAACAGCAAACAACTGAAGGCAGAAGTTCGAGATCATAAACTATTTTAAAACATATATTTTTTATATCTTTTAGTGGACGGTAGCTAGCTATAGTTTCACTATCTCATATAGTTTTATATAATTTTAAGGTTTCATATTGGGGGGGCACCAACAGAGAAAGCTTAGTTTTAGAAATAAAAAGCTGTTGTGAGAGATCTAAGCTGCCTGGGTATATTTTAAAAATATATATTCTTGCCTGAGATGAAATGTCAATGTGAATATGTAACATGTGCAGCCAAAAAGACAAATGGACCATTGGTCACGCATCCTTGGGGTGCTTGCGACAGCAAAAGTCTGCAAAATCACACCTGTGAGGACCAACTGCAGCACAATGCAACATTACCTGGAATCACTGAAACTAAAAAGTGTAAATAAACACAGAATCATTAAATGTTCATGCGTTTTTTTCTACCGGAAAGTTGCAGCGAAAGTTGTACCATCAAAGGTCACCAGAGGCTCGTGGCAGAAACCCTAGTCTCGGCCATCAACGGTCACCAGAGGCTCGTGGCAGAAACCCTCGTCTCGGCCATCAAAGTGTCGCTTGCTCATGAAAATGACCTTGGGTGAGTTCATCAGAGCAACGACTCGTCGACTTGTATTTATTTAACTGTCATACCTACGGAAATTTCACAACTTTGAGACTTCCTTCCTAGCAGGCCGAATGACCATGGTAGCTCAGCGGTCAGTTGAGTTCCTTCCTAGCAGGCCGGATGACCATGGTAGCTCAGCGGTCAGTTGAGTTCCTTCCTAGCAGGCCGGATGACCATGGTAGCTCAGCGGTCAGTTGAGTTCCTTCCTAGCAGGCCGGACGACCGTGGTAGCTCAGCGATCAGTTGAATTCCTTCCTAGCATGCTGGATGACCGTGGTAGCTCAGCGGTCAGTTGAGTTCCTTCCTAGCAGGCCGGTCGACAGTGGTAGCTCAGCGATCATCTGAGTTCCTTCCTAGCAGGCCGAACGACCATGGTAGCTCAGCGGTCAGTTGAGTTCCTTTCGTATCAGGCCGGACGACCGTGGTAGCTCAGCGATCAGTTGATTTCCTTCCTAGCAGGCCGGACGACCGTGGTAGCTCAGCGGTCCGTTGAGTTCCTTCCTAGCAGGCCGGACGACCGTGGTAGCTCAGCGATCAGTTGATTTCCTTCCTAGCAGGCTGGATGACCGTGGTAGCTCAGCGGTCAGTTGAGTCCCTTCCTAGCAGGCTGGATGACCGTGATAGCTCAACGGTCAGTTGAGTCCCTTCCTAGCAGGCCGGACGACCGTGGTAGCTCAGCGATCAGTTGATTTCCTTCCTAGCAGGCTGGATGACCGTGGTAGCTCAGCGGTCAGTTGAGTCCCTTCCTAGCAGGCTGGATGACCGTGATAGCTCAACGGTCAGTTGAGTCCCTTCCTAGCAGGCCGGACGACCGTGGTAGCTCAGCGGTCAGTTGAGTTCCTTCCTAGCAGGCTGGATGACCATGGTAGCTCAGCGGTCAGTTGAGTTCCTTCCTAGCAGGCCGGACGACCGTGGTAGCTCATCGGTCAGTTGAGTTCCTTCCTTGCAGACCGGACGACCATGGTAGCTCAGCGATCAGTTGAGTTCCTTCCTAGGAGGCCGGATGACCATGGAAGCTCAGCGATCATCTGAGTTCCTTCCTAGCAGGCCGAACGACCTTGGAAGCTCAGCGGTCAGTTGAGTTCCTTTCGTATCAGGCCGGACGACCGTGGTAGCTCAGCGATCAGTTGATTTCCTTCCTAGCAGGCTGGATGACCGTGGTAGCTCAGCGGTCAGTTGAGTCCCTTCCTAGCAGGCCGGATGACCGTGGTAGCTCAACGGTCAGCTAAACCTTTGTTTTTTTCTACACGTACACCCGTGCACCTGTACGTTCTTTGCCTTTGGTTTGTTTTTGATGCGCATGCGTTCTGCACAGTTTGTGTAATACTTAATCGGTTTGACAATTAATCATGTGGGTGAACAATAGCGTATGTAGGATCTCGTAAAAGGGGAGGGCAAAGGGGTAAAGTATACTTAGTCACCCACTAGTTTGCCATGCAGTGGCACGACAACAAAACGTGTACACCAACTGTACACAAACCAACACATTGTGGGGTGATTTGTGCAATGTGTCAACTATAAAAAAATGTATGTAGAAACAAATACATTTGTATAACATTTTACCGACACCCAAACGTGTAGATGTAATTTATATATATATATATATATATATATATATATATATATATATATATATATATATATATATATATATATATATATATATATATATATATATATATATATATATATATATATATATATATATATATATATATATATATGGGAAAGTGAAGCGACGTGAATACATATATATATATATATATATATATATATATATATATATATATATATATATATATATATATATATATATATATATATACTTTATGCTGTCATTATCACTCCTCGAGTAATCGTTTATGTCAGCGTTAGAACAAATATAATTATAATGAAATGATAATGATGGTGTTCACTACGATGACTAGATATACTCCTCTCCGGACAAATCCCCCTCACTGTAATATAAATACGGACTTCAGTATGATTTTATACCTAGAATTCGACTGAAAATGCTTCGCTAGATCTAACACATATAACTATGACTGAAATGGATAAAAGGAATATACCAAGTAACATATTTATTCACAATACAGTGGCCGTTAGTGTGTGCGTGCGTGCAAGCGTGCGTGCGTGTTTGAGTGTGTGTCTGTGCGTGTATGTGTATGCATGTGTGTGACTGTGTTTGAGTGTGTATGTGTATGTGTGTATGTGCGTGTGTGAGTGTGTGTGTGTGTGTGTGTGTGTGTGTGTGTGTGTGTGTGTGTGTGTGTGTGTGTGTGTGTGTGTGTGTGTGTGTGTGTGTGTGTGTGTGTGTGTGTGTGTGTGTGTGTGTGTGTGTGTGTGTGCGTGTGTGTGTGTGTGTGTTTGGATGTATTTATGTACAAATGGATGGATGGATGCGAGTGAGCCCGAACGCATATATGTAGTTATCTACATAATTGATTTGCATTACTTTCATTTATTGTTAATCATGCGACATCAAGAATAACGAATTCACAACGTATTCATTGCCACGTTTTATTGCAACTCTTCAGCAGGCCATGCTGCGTGTAGCTGTAAAATGGCTCATCTCAGGATAATCGCAGTCATCAATAACACTCGCCGATGCATTGGCCACGGCTTTTGTAGAGTGCCCGCACTTCCATTGCTGTGAGTTCGTACAGCGCGAAGCTTATCTAAAACAACATCATTGCTGTGTTCAGTTTCAGGCAGCAATATGGGAATTGTATTTACATGGTCTTAGTGCAACATGATGATGATGAAGAAGGTGATGGTGAGGATGATGTTAGTGATAATGGTGATGATGATACTAACGCGATGATGATGACAGTGATGATGGCGGTGTTAAACTAACTCCAGATTACCCCGAAAATACCGACGAAACTCACCGAATCCATGAATCCGTTGAAAAACTGGTTGCTACAATCGCCGCATCCTTGAGCTCCGACGGACATCGGGAACCACACCGGGGGCAGCTTTCCTGTTGGTAAACACAGTCAGAAACAGTTGAAATATAGGCCTATTTTAAATTGAAGTTACAATTATATGAAAGAACACTGAACATTGCTAATACGTATGTGCGTGTGTGTTTGCATACGTTCGTGTTAATGTGCATATGTGCGTGCATGCGTGCGTATTCATGTATGTATATATGTTTGTATGTACGCATGCATGTATGTATATATGTATGTATGTATGTATGTATGTATGTATGTAAGTATGCATGTATGTATGTATGTATGTATGTATGTATGTATGTATGTATGTGAGTATGTATGTAGTATGTATGTATGTATGTATGTACGTATGTATGTATGTACGTATGCAGGTATATGCATGTATATGCATGTATGTATGTATGTACGTATGTATGCATGTGTGTATGTATGTATGTATGTATGTATGTATGTATGAATGTATGTATGTATGTACGTATGCACGTATTTGCATGTATGTATACATATATGTATGTATGCATGTATGTATGTATGTATGTATGTAAGTATGCATGTATGTATGCATGTGTGTATGTATGTATGTACGTATGTATGTATGTATGTGTGTATGTATGTACGTATGTATGTACGTATGTATGTACGTATGTACGTATGTATGTATGTATGCACGTATGCACGTATATGCCTTTATGTATGCATGTATGTATGTATGTATGTATGTATGTATGTATATGTGTATGTGTGTATGTGTGTATGTATGTATGTAAGTATGTATGTATGTTTGTATGTATGTATGTATGCATGCATGTATGCATGCATGTATGTATGTATGTATGTATGTATGTATGTATATATGTATGTATATATTTAAGTATGTAAGGAAGGCTACTCTTCCTAGACGTATTCGTCGTCGGGCCACAAACTTTCGGTTGTTCATCTACGAACCCATGAAGGAGTTATAACACCATAGTGTTTTCGAAATTCACCTTAAAAAATGTTTCTACGAATAATCAAATTACCCTTCGTTTTCATTGCGTAAACTTTCGCATATATGTGTTTAGTTTCTACTGTTGTTCCTAGTTACGTAAACTTTCCCAATAATGTTTTTGTTTGAAACTATAATTATGTTCACAGTTTCGATGACGTAACATGTCGTATACAACTGTGGCTTTGCCCATACAACCATTCGTATATAATGCGAAATACGAATGCGCTCGGACTTGTAGTAAATACTTGTAGTAAATACTTGTAGTAAATACTTGTAGTAAATACTTGTAGTAAATATTTGTAGTAAATACAGTTCACAACTCCGTGAACTCCTATATACGAGTGGCCAACTGAGGCTCTTTTTGATATTATGAGTTCTCGTCTTGTAAGTACGAGTTGGCCGGGATGGTGAACTCAATTTACATGTCGTAATCTGTTAAACATGAGCGTATTCGAACGCTGTATTGCACTACGCCAGTCATCCATTTTGATTTTATTATCACGATGTGACAGTGTTTATGCGGTGGGTCGCCACTGTTTGGATTATGCGTATGTTCATGTAATAACGGATCATCATGTAGTGCCCTCTGACGCAGTGATTTTTTTGTTTTGCAACATGATCAGTGGGAGCGTACACTTTCTGACCTAACCATAAATCAGACCACCTGAAGAATCCAATCTTCGGTTCGTACACCTAATATGCATACATGTTCTCGAAATAAAATAAAAACGATTTGTTTATGAGAGTCACTTGCGAACTACAAAAGTCATCGCTTTGGGTTTATGCACGTAACACAGATACAAACTAAACATGTGCAACTAAACATGTGCAACTAAACCAAGGTTTACTCTGAATGACTTCTAAACGTGGTAGATTCCAGTCATTTCTACGGTTGACATGTTAGCCAGCGCGACCGAAAAGCGCTTGCGCAGTTCGTCGAAATCGGAGTAAGTTAGAGTACTCGTGACATGTTAAAGGAGGCCGACCTACACACAACCAACGCAGTCTCGAACAAACGTGCTATTTTGCCAGAGAGGGTACTAGTTTACGAATACGTATAATTTCATTACACATACATACATACATAAACATACATACATACGTGCATACGTACATACGTACGTACGTACGTACATACATACATACATACATACATACATACATACATACATACATACATACATACATACATACATACATACATGCATACATGCATACAAATATGCATTAAAATAAATTAGTAAAAAAAATGTTTAAGTAGCCCAAAATATGTTACATCAATTGAGTTTGGACGCAACCAGCATGGCTATGTCCTACTGCTATTGGCAAGTATAGGAATAGGTGTATACAACTATATTTTCATTTGGCGAGCGAATATTGCCAGAGTAACACACGCGTGACGTTTGGTTATCTGACAGTATGGCGCGGTCCATGAAATTAAGATGCTGTGTATTCAACAAGGTTTTCCTAGTAAACCACTGACGTGATAGTCTTAATTGTAGTTACAATTGGTTAGCAGAAGGGAATATTCGGGTTAGCAGAAGGGAATATTCGTGTTTATGCAGATTTTGTATTTTGTTTGTTTGTATGTTTGTATTTTAATTACAATAAACACATTAATGTAATTTTGTCTCCTTAAGATAAATTAATTTAAAATTGGACTGTGTCTATAGACAATTGTCTTGTTATTGCTAACTGTGATAATATTTTGTTTCTGTTACTATGGGTTTAATAATTTTTTTCTGATTCCGACATGTCTAATAACTGTTGCATAAGCTCAAAACTATTACTTTTGCTTCACATTAAATCAATCCCGTCCGTAGAGTGGGTATTGTGGCTAATGTAACTAATCTGCGTGTACACTGTACGTACCATTGAGATGTCCCTGGCCGAACTGTCTTCCGTCGATGTACAACTTTGTCCAGCCCCACTGGGTCACTTTATCAACGCGCGCCGTCACCACTACGTGGCGCCAATCATCGCATTGGGATTCCTGCGCGATGGCAGCACCAACAACAAGACAATGACATTCTTCAACGTCATGTGCTGCTGATCAACGATATAACATCCTTGTTACTGTTCACTACAGTTTTGTTCTTATAACATGTTATTTTGTTGAATGACACACAGCTTCATATCTCCTAAGAAAGTTAAACCTAGTAAGAGATAATATCATAATTTACAGCTATTGGCGGTCGCATATCGTTTTTATTTGAAATTATTCGGTGTAATATCATTTGTATCAAGACAGTAGCTTAGAAAATAGCAAACAAAGTTGCAAATATTAAACGCAATTTTGTTCTAAACATCTGCTAATATTAAATACATGTTTAAGTAAGATGAACCTACAGTTTTGAAGGATGCTTGAAACGTCAGTCCTGTGCAGGCTCTCACTGTCACCATCAGAGTATTTTCATCCACGCTGTTGATCTGAAGGTGGAAGAATGCTAATATGTCAATTAATGGATTATAATTATTTAAACATTTATATTATATTACCAAGTATAATGTATGCAACACAATATTTCAAAATAAAATACATCATCATATAATAATTGTAAACAACGTAATTAAATTAAACAACTTCATAGTCGAAGAAAGCGAAATATATTATTATAATGTGGTAACATTTCTACGGTGGAAAAAATTATAGTTTTTAACAATGAATTCCTTCGTACCTGAAGAGGCGCTGTGCCACAGTCGCCGTTGCTGATAAGGACCGGCATGCAGCCGTTACGACCCATACGCTTGAACCAGACGCTAACGGAGAAGTCAAAGAAACCTTTGTTCTTGAAGAAAGGCATCTCGATTTTCGAAGGCCTTCTGAAGACGCCACAGTCGCCGCACAAGCCACAGTTCTTGCGGATTTCCACGCCGAAGTTCTTCGTCCAGACTCCCCTCGACGCTATGAAGTCACATTTCCAGTCGAGCAACGGATCATCAAACGTGATGCACGTCAACGGCTTACATCCGATAATAGGGGGAGGTCTGGGCACAACTGGTCGGGGTGGATGGGGAGGGTGTGGTGGTGGCCCGAGCACGACTGGTCCGGGTCCTTCAGGTATGGGTCCTTCTGGTTCGGGACCTTCAGGTTCGGGTCCTTCCGGTTCGGGCTCTTCTGGTTCGGGACCTTGCATTAACATCAAGGCAATATTTCCTACTGATTATTTATCACATCACCATTGTGTTTTATTGATTTGTGGTTGCAAGTTTGGTCACGAAAAAAATACACATTTTGACCAATTAATAAAATTAACATAATTACCCTTCATGATGATCTTGAAAATTCCGATATTTTGATCCAACCTAAATCTACATTATGCGAGCTTGTTAATCAGTACCATGAAACATTGAGTAAACTCCTGGATAAACATGCCCATAAACAAACTAAAAGTTTGCCCTCCATCGCCATGGATGTCACGAGAAATAGTTGTAGCAAAACGTCGTCGTCGATATCTTGAAAGAATTTAGCGACGAACTCGTTCTCCACTTGATCGATGCCGTTGTGCCAAAAAGCTACATAAAAAAGCTGTATCAATCAACTGATCTATCCCATTCCTGCTACCGTAAACATTTCAATGAAGGGCGGAGTTGTTCCACGGGATTTCAAACAAGTTCTTGTAAATCCTCTTATTAAACACCAAACTCTGTAAAAATTGCCTAAAGAATCGTCCTATCTCCAACCTTAGTTTTCTGTCAAAAGTATTTGAAAAATAATTGCTAATCGCCTTCATGAACATATTTATAAATGTCACTTATCAAACGATCTACAATCTGCATATAAATGATTCCACTCTACCGAAACAGCTCTTCTCAAAATACACAATCATATAGTTGACAACATGGACAGTGGCAACGTCACAGCACTCACTTTACTAGATCTCTCAGCTGCTTTCGATACAATTGATTATTTTATTCTGTTTGGAAGTGATACTTTCCCATTATATACTTTTCGTAATCTAGATGTTGTCGTTGATAGTGACTTAAACTTTCGCCAGCATATTTATCAATACGTAAACCCTGTTTCTATCATATACGTGACCTCCGTCGAATTCGGTGCAAATATCTATATCTACTTCCGGCTACTTGGACTTGGTGCAGCGACTTGAATTTGGTGTAGATCATTTACAGAAATACGTGGAATATCAAATAGAATAAGTATTACTATTGCATATATATTATACACAAACGTATTGTAGACATATATTAGGAAACAGGTTTTGTTAATTATTAGTCAGAGGGAGTATTTTAGAGTAAGTTAGTTTCGGATTCTGTCAGGGAATTCAGCGAGCGTTAATAGGGGTGTTTACAATTCGAAAATTTAGATAACATAGTGAATAGTCAGTAACTGTGAATATTGGTTAGAATAAGTATTAGTATTATACATATATTGTTCACCAACTTCTTGTAGACATATATTAAGAAACCGTTGTTGTTAACAGAGGTAGTTTTTTTTTTCCGGATTCAAACTCAACGAGTGATAAAAGGGAGTTTGTTTACAGGTCATTCAACCCGTGCATCGACCTATCGTTTACATTAGCTAATATATATATATATATATAAGACAAAGTGATTTATTTACTTAAATTACATACATAAGATAATATCTGACATAGTGGTAGTCAACGTTTTCGGTAAAAAGAAATTAACAGCAGGATTTTAGCGTAAATTAGTACACACTGACTTCGTTGTTTTGTTACACAGTGTTCTCCGTATTCGCTAGGTGGCAGGATTTTAGCCTAAAGTGTTCTTTTGATCACAAAAACAGCCTTATTCAAGGCTAACGTAGCAAACTAATTAAAACTAAATTGTATGATGGCGCCGTGCAAACGGCAGTTAAAGGCCACAAGGCACTTAATTTGTGGCAGTTATAGTAACTGGGTAGATTTCGTCAAGTCTGGGTGCGAGAAGTCCTGGGCTGAGGTCCAGGCAGATAGTTTTAGTTTTGAGTGTAGGGGATGCGCAAGGATGAAGGAACTAGAGGTGGAGTTGGAAGAGCTGAGGCTGCTCGTTGTGGCAATGGTGGGAAGGGAACAGGGGAGTTGTGCCAGTAGTTCCGGTGAGGGAACAGTAGACGATAAAGTGGGGAAAGACACAAGAGATGCTAGGGAGAGCTCACCTCAGCCTGGGAGGAAGCTGAGAGGAGGGAAGGTGACAGGTCATAGGGAGACAGGACGTAAGGAGACGGGAAGGAAAGGAACGGGAGGGAAGACAACCGGGGTGAAGGAGAGGGGAGTAGGGGAGACAGGAGGGAAGGAGAAGGGAGTGGGGGAGACGGCAGGGAAGACAACCGGGGAGAAGGAGAGGGGAGTAGCGGAGACAGGAGGGAAGGAGAAGGGAGTGGGGGAGACGGGAGGGAAGACAACCGGAGTGAAGGAGAGGGGAGTAGCGGAGACAGGAGGGAAGGAGAAGGGAGTGGGGGAGACGGGAGGGAAAACAACCGGAGTGAAGGAGAGGGGAGTAGGGGAGACAGGAGGGAAGGAGAAGGGAGTGGGGGAGACGGAAGGGAAGGGGTCAGGACAGAATGTGATGGAGGGGATCGAAAGGAAGAGTTATTCTGCAGCAGTGATAGAGGGGGTGAGGAAGAGAGCGAGGGTGTTTGTGGGGGATTCGATAGTTAGGAAGACCGACAGAGTCTTAAACAAGGGAGATGATGTGGTGGTCTGCTTGCCTGGAGCCAAAATAGAGGCGATAACTGAGAGGGTAAAAAACATCGTAGGCTCGGGTAAGGGTGGATCTGTTTTAGTACATGTAGGGACAAAGAACGTAGAGAGGGAGGGTACAACTGCCATAGTTAGGAAATATAGGCAGTTGGTCAGAACACTAAAACAGACGCGGGTTGAGCAGGTAATACTGTCAGGGATTTTACCTGTAATGGGCAGGAGGGGTCATAAATATCGAAATTGTCGGGGGATGGCAATTAACATGTTAGTCCAGAGGCTGTGTAGGGAAGAGGAAGTTGGATTTGTGGATTTATGGGGAAGTTTTGTTGGGAGGGCTGATATGTACATGAAGGATGGGCTTCATTTAAGTGGAAAGGGGGCGGCAGTATTCGCGGACAAACTTTCAGCAGCAGTAGATAGCGACTTGGGTACAATGACAAATATTTTTGGAAGTAAACATTCTTTAAACTAGAAGTGCAGGGGGGTTACCTAGAGGTGTCTCAAGCAGAACAAGAGGCCACTAGCACAGATAAACCAATATCAAATCATCCGAAAAACATCTCTGAAAAAGGTTATAGATGCGTATGTTTAAATGCAAGGAGCATAGTAAATAAGAAAAACGAATTAAACATTATGGTAGAAGATATTGACCCTCACATAATTGGTATAACTGAATCATGGGCCAACATAGATATAACAGATGCTGAATTAGGACTGACAGGGTACGTAATGTTTAGGAAAGATCGAATAGGAAGAAGGGGCGGGGGAGTTATTTTATATGTTAAAGAATCTATTCAGGCTTATGAAATAAAACTAGAAAGGGAAGCAGATTGCGATGAAGCTGTTTGGTGCAAAATTGTTTCAGGAAATTCAAAATTAACTATTGGATTAGTTTACCGAAGTCCAAACATAAACGAAGAGGACAACACAAAAATAAAAAACGCTATAAAGGAAGTTAGTAAATGGGAATGTATCATAATGGGAGATTTTAACCATGGACACATACAATGGAATTCTCTAGAGAGCAAAGGGATTGAGGATCAACAATTTCTATGTTTAATCCAGGATAGCTTTCTTACTCAGCACGTACTAGAACCAACCAGGGGAGAAAATGTATTAGATATAGTTTTGTCATCACAAAAAGAATTAGTGGACAATGTAAAAATATTTGAACCATTGGGTAATAGTGACCATAATCAAATACATTTTATATGTAAAATCAATGTAAAATAAGAAAGTAAAAATAAGAAAACGTACAAGAGAAACTTCCACAAAGGTAACTACAAAGATATGAGAAAATACTTAGCACAGCTAGATTGGAATTACATGCTGATGAATAAGACTGCAATTGAATGTTGGAATATTCTAAAATATGAAATTGAGAGTATCATTGGTAAATTTGTTCCCTTCCGAAAACAAGGAAAACGGTGTAGAAAGAAACACTTGTCAAAAGAGGCAATTAGAAAAATAATGCTAAAACAAACTATGTGGAGGGTTTATAGGCGTACCAGAAAGGAAGAAGACTATGCAAAATACAAAGAGGCACTTAATGCAGCTACAACTGAAATCAGACAATCTAAAAGAAGCTATGAGCAAAAACTGGCATGTAACATAAAAACTGACAGCAAGAGTTTTTATGCATATGTCAGGAGTAAACAAAACGTACAAGACAAGGTTGGACCTCTAGAAGACAGTGCTGGACAGTGTTTACAAAAGAAGATATTAGTTCATAACCAGTTGCTGATGCTAAATTTCAGGGGGCTAAATCTGACTATTTAGGACCGTTAGTTGTAACTCCAGAATTGGTAGCTAGGAAAATAAAGGCAATGAAGGATAACAAATCACCGGGAGTGGATGGGATTCCTCCAAAATTACTAATGGAAACAGTAGATCAAATCAGTATACCACTTGCAAGAGTATTCAACTTGTCATTAAAAGAGGGAGTTGTTCCGTTTGAATGGAAAGAAGCAAACATCATACCATTATTTAAAAAGGGTTCGAGAAATAAGTCAGAGAATTACAGACCAGTGAGTTTAACGTCAGTGATTTGTAAATTATTAGAAAGGTTAATTAAAGACCATATGGTGGACTTCCTCGTTAAGCATAAATTATTAAATTCATCTCAACATGGATTCTTTAAAGCGAGGTCATGCTTAACAAATATGTTATGTTTTTTGGAAGAAATCACTAAGTGGATAGACGTGGGATCGCCAGTAGATATTATCTACTTAGATTTTCAGAAAGCTTTTGACAAAGTGCCACATCACAGATTGCTACTTAAATTAAAAGCCCATGGTATCGGGGATAGCATAACTGACTGGATAGAACAATGGCTGACTGACAGAAGACAACGAGTTGTAGTAGATGGCGAAGTTTCAAATTGGAAATCGGTTTTGAGTGGGGTACCTCAAGGATCAGTATTAGGACCTATATTATTCTTAATTTATATCAATGACTTGGACGACAGTATAACAAGTAACGTACTGAAATTTGCGGACGACACAAAACTGTTTAGAAAGGTTAATACTGATGGTGATAAACAACATTTACAAAACGATCTAGACAGATTAGTGAAATGGTCTGAGAAATGGCAGATGCTGTTCAATTTTGGGAAATGTAAATGCCTACATACAGGACATGGGAACTTGAATGTAAACTATAAAATGGGAGCTACTGTTCTGGGTACTACTGTAAAAGAAAAGGACTTAGGAGTTACAATAAGCGCTGATATGAAAGTTTCAGAGCAGTGTGGTATTGCAGCTTCAAAGGGTAATCAAATTCTTGGATTGATTAGAAGAAACATAACATATAAGGGAAAAAAGTTAATTATACCTCTTTATAAAGCAATAGTTAGACCTCATTTAGAATACTGTATACAAGCATGGAGACCATATCGTAAGAAGGATATAGATACGCTTGAACGCATACAAAGGAGAGCAACTAAAATGATTCCAGAACTTAGAGACCTTAGTTATGAAGAACGCCTGAAATAATGTGGTTTAACAACTCTAGAGACAAGGAGGTTAAGAGGAGATCTGATTGAAGTTTTTAAGATATTGAATGGGTATGAAAATATTGATAGAAATATGTTTTTCTCACTCAAGAAGGATAGCAAAACTAGAGGACATGAGGTAAAATTAGTAAAGGATCAATGTAGATTGGACATCAGGAAGCACTCGTTCTCACAGAGGACAATAAATGAATGGAACAAACTGTCTACAGATTGTGTAACTGCTAGCAGCGTGAATATGTTTAAAAACAAGGTTGACACATATCTCAGGAGGGCGGGTTATAAGTAGGTGAACATTGTTGGACTCTCGATAAGCCAATGGCTTCCTTGTCCACTTGCCATCTGGGCCTTTGGCTTGGAAGGCAAATCTTGTTAAATCTTGTTAAATCTACTGCTAAAACAATATCAACGGCATTAATTAGTAGCCGCCTTGACTATTGTAATTCACTACTAAATAGCATTACTAAAAGAGACGTGGCTTAACTCCAATGAGCAAAAAAAATGTCTGGCACGTGCCTCGATTGTCACCATTGCTACCACTACTTAAACAGTTACACTGACTTCCTGTTATTTATCGAATTCATTTTAAGCTGTCCACTCTTACATATCGTGCCCTATCTATGCCCAATCTTGCTACAACCACCCACTTGGCTAGTCTACTGCATCTTTCAAATATCCCTAGGCAGCTCAGTCTGGAATGAACTCCCCATCACTTTGTAAACATCTTAAACTATAGCTATCTTCCAAAGAAAAACTCTAGACGTATTTATTCCAAATTGCATATAAATGTTCCGTTGTCCCTTGTTCTGATAATGACTTTTGCGCGTCCCTCTTAATGATTATGCTAAACGATTATGTTTTGTTGCGCCTCTAAGCTCAGGTTCCTGTGGATATAGTTTACGCCATAAAAGTAAATTATTATTATTACTAATTAATATATGTAATCGTGATGGTAACGGTCGTTTTTCTGTAATAATAACAAGAGATGTGTTCAAAAGTCATAGTAATAGATCATAAAGTCACATAATATATAAGGGTAATATTATTACCTTTCTGTTATACATGACATAACAAAACAGTAACAAAGTCAGGTATGTTTGCATGTTATTCAAGCTGTTAATTTGGTAACCTGTGAGTGTTACCTTGTGACTGTTAAAATACCAGAGTGCTAATAAATGTACGGCTTCAGAAAACACCTGCTAAATGAAACAGTAAAGGAGTATATTGAACTTATTGTATATTTGTAATTATACGACTGTCAATCGCACCTATTTGTTCACCGAATTATCTAAACATGAAACACCCATGCCCATGCACCAATAACAAGGAAGCAACGGCGAAGTTGTATTGTTTTCTTTAAAATTGGAGTTTAGGCATTGTTTCTAGTTGAAATTTACTGATATAGTTAACCTACCTGGTACAGCCGCACAGATGGCCAGGCAAAGAAGGCAGGCAACCAGAGTCACTGGCCTCATGTTGATAGCGTCTACTACCTACAATGCAAACATACGTGTGTACAAACGTTCTGGGGGCACTGTTATAATTACCACATGAAATCCTCTTTAACGAATCGTATTTGGATTTGCTTTTAAATTGTTCATTCCAAATAGTATTAAATATTACTCATGCCTTTAATAGAAGAAGACAACACGTTGGCATGCCGTTACTGCGGGTGTGGCTACAACGTGGCAACAGCGCTTAGAACTTTTCCAGAAACCTAGTTAATACATGTCACTAACACATGTAGCTATTTTAAAATACATCGTACACATAACGCGACACTTACGCGTCGCGTTCTGGTGTGCCATTGTCGAACAAGTGTGGCTTGAAACTAGCTAGATGGAAAACATTACACTGCGTGTTGACAAGGATTTAACAAGACTGCCATCCAGAGCTACAACCTTCAGATACAGATGGACAAGGTAGTCCAACAATTGCTCATCTATGTACAGCTCGTAGACAATACAAATTATGTTTTACGTTCAACAGCGACTTCCGCAGGAGTCTGTGAAACACTGGACGACTGCACGGTGGGCCAAGTTGTGTGTATCTGCCACCGCAAATATTCGCCCCACACCATCAGACAGCAGAACAGGTGTCGCCCTCTAGCGCCGAGCCTGGCAAGTTCGACGCCTCCACGCTTGGGTCTGACCCACACCGACCCATGTAACTGTGGTGCAACCCATATTGCAAAACATATCATCGAAAGTAGCTGGTCCAGTTACCAACCACCGCGGGGGCCGTACCTGAACTCGGCGAACTAGACTCCTGGCTCCAACAAACCGACCTCGGAATATGATTCCTAAGTGTGATGATGGCCCACCCAAGAAGACGAACATCAACTCACCTGTACACCGCTGAAGTGAAGAATCTCTGTTCCAATGAGGACTTGGAACACTAGTGTCTGATGGTCTAATAGCCGCCTTTATATTCAGTCGGCAGTTTTTTTTGTGTATGTCAGTGAAGAAGTCAACGGTAAAATGAAAAATTTTCATTGGTTAATCTAACAAAAAATACTTATGTAAAAGGCGTCGTCGTGAAATGTGACACTAACATATATTACAAAGTAACTGAATAAGGGAGTTGCTACACGAATGGTGAAATTCGTTTGGAACATAAAACGACCAAATATCAGTTGAATACTGTAAAAAAATACAAATGTTACCTACACAAAAACGTTAATTCATTCAGGGCTGTGCAGTGCGTTGGGCGTGGTTACGGATTGTGGTAGCAGTCGAATATTTTACCGTGGCTTCCCGATTAATGCAGACAGTGCGAGAGACTGAACGTTTAGTTAAACAATTAATGCACCAACAACTTTGCGAATAGTCCAGTCGTATTAGAAGCAATCGTAATAGTGAATAGCAATGTACTAGCTTACTATGTATAGTGCACTTGTCAATGTGTTCTTCTTCATAGTTCTAGTGAAATGTCAAACAGGATATTTAAACTGGGCTTTGACAGCCCCTAACTGTACGTACAATAATTGACCAAATAGTACTACACAATTAAAGGTGACATGGTACTTAAGGGTCAGTGAAGTGACTGGACACTTCAGACCTCGTGTTGATACAATATTGTAGACCTACGACAAATTCAATGGAGTTACTTATTATTTAATTTACGTTGTTAGTCATGAAATATTTGTTTTGTTTATGTGCTAAGCATAATTTATATTCAAACATACCTTCAGAAATAGTTATATTTGAATAATGTTTGAAGTATATGTATTCGAAACATTTTTTAAAAAAATTATATGAAATATTATTATTCATATACTTGCTGAATACGAATTTGTATTCGTATTCGAATGCTTTTCTTTCAAAAGTTGCTATTTATTCATTTCGAAAATTTATGAAAGTACTCATATGCAGAGACAAATTCGACGTATGTGCGTTTCACACATTACTATCCAATGTGTTAATAAAACCGCACATAAGATAAACGATAATGTACACACGCTTTGTTTTTGCACTTACACAAAAAAGTACTAACCATTAACTATGAGCTCCACCATCCGCCCTTGTTGTATTCATTACCTTTCAGGAAACTTGCACACATAATAATAAGTAACTAAGATGTTCTACTTTATATAGTTAGAATATGCGTAAGGGTTGGGGTTTATTATTTAGGTGGCTGCTCGAATGGATGTTACCGGACGCTTATACGCAGTTGTTGCATTGTCATAAAGATTCAGTATGAGTGTGTTTATGTGTCTCTGTATTCGCTACCTGCGTAGAAACTGTGTGTAGTTGCACGTCTGGCATAAGACGTATGATCATTGCACTCGTATGAACAGCGACACATTGTGGCTTTAAATCCTAGTTGGTACTGTCTATGTAATTAGTATGTGTGCACGCTAACAGGTATGTTCATATAAAGGGTAGTAGGCGATCCTTATAACCGGTCAAATTGACACCCCAGTAGTCATGTACATTACATCCACCACCAGATTAATTTTCTCAGTTGTTCCACATAGCATACTGGGTGATGCTACGCTCCACATAAATATGTTGTTATTGTAGTGTAGAGTGTTTTAATAACCTTTTAGATTAAATGTTCTGCAAGTCTGGTAAATGTCGCTGACAACGAATGAGGCAACAAACTGAGCATAATTCAGTGTATATGGCATCGTGGCTTTCGCTATGCTCATTTGATATAGGTGAATGCTAAACCGGTCCCAGACATTCTGATTCTAGAAATGGTCGCAAAGCGGTGCAAGAGTCGTGCGTGTCTGACGCAAGCACGTGCGTATCTTCACATTACGGTTCACGAATATACATCGCCTACAGCTTGCGTCACGTGGCGCCATAATGCACTACACGGGCGTGTATGATATGACATGTATGTAAATAAAAAGCTTCATATATAATTGAGTTTATGTAGGCCACAGCTCACGTAAAATAAAATGTGTGTTAAATTCCAGTACGCAACGGCTGAGACAGGAACACAAGCAGGCATACAGCTGATGCTACATACTCCAACGGAAGGTGTATTGCATATATGTACAGACGTTAACACATTAGCAATGTAATTCTGAACTCTAAACTACTGCCATGTTATATAATATAATACAATATTTATGTTATGCTGAGATTGCCATCAAATGCTCCAAGTTATGTGTCATGTACAACATTGCAGTGATATGTAAGAAACAATTAAAGGGTTGACAAATAGATCAAGTCATAACGACAACACATGGCTGCAGAATGCATAAAAACCTTAATTTTGTTCTCAAGAATTTACAAATTGTTGGTGGTATATATGTCCCGCTCACCGCCTCTTTTGTTAGCTCTTCTCCAACAGGAGAATCCCCTTTCTCCCAATTCATCAGCTGAGAACCTATGTCACTGGAACTTTTCTGAGCTTCATTTCTTGCTGCTACATGACGTATTTCTTTGAAAGAAAATCGAAAGACCTCCTAAAATAATTACCTACGTACTGGTACCCAATAAGCTTTTTCATGTACATGGCTGTATTGTTACCAAAAATGTATGCAATGAAAACATGTTATTTTGCTCTAGAACATCGTACATCGTAAAAGAACCTTGGACAGAATTATACAAATACCCATTGTTCGCTCTGAGATGAATAGTGAATATTCCAAGTCATGTACCAAGTTACCAGAGTTCACAAATCGCCGTCATTGTTGTGGTTTTCTGTGGTAGTTTTTAGCGGGAAATATTGGCGGACGTAGTCCCGCCATAACAGTTGCCAATCTTACTAAATACTTAGTAATGACTGCATTCAGTGCTGCCTCTCACAACAACATTCAGTGCGGCATCTCACAACAACATTCAGTGCGGCCTCTCGTTAGAACATTCAGTGCGGCCTCTCATTATAACATTCAGTGCGGCATCTCACAACAACATTCAGTGCGGCCTCTCACAACAACATCCAGTGCGGCATCTCACAACAACATTCAGTGCGGCCTCTCACAACAACATTCAGTGCGGCCTCTCATTACAACATTCAGTGCGGCCTCTCACAACAACATTCAGTGCGGCCTCTCACAACAACATTCAGTGCGGCCTCTCACAACAACATTCAGTGCGGCATCTCACAACAACATTCAGTGCGGCATCTCACAACAACATTCAGTGCGGCCTCTCCCAACAACATTCAGTGCGGCCTCTCACAACAACATTCAGTGCGACATCTCACAACAACATTCAGTGCGGCATCTCACAACAACATTCAGTGCTGCATCTCACAACAACATTCAGTGCGGCCTCTCACAACAACATTCCGTGCGGCCTCTCACAACAACATTCAGTGCGGCCTCTCACAACAACATTCAGTGCGGCCTCTAACAACAACATTCAGTGCGGCCTCTCCCAACAACATTCAGTGCGGCATCTCACAACAACATTCAGTGCGGCCTCTCCCAACAACATTCAGTGCGGCATCTCACAACAACATTCAGTGCGGCCTCTCACAACAACATTCAGTGCGACTTCTCACAACGCCATGGTCTCGTTTTGCATACGTTTCGAGCCAGACTGGTTGTTTGCAAGTCACAAACGGTTAAGTCATGTGAAGTCAAGTCTCAAGTCAATAACCTCAAAGGAAAATCTCGAGTCACCTATCTATCTGAATTTCAATTCAAGTCGAGAGTCACGAAACTTGACTCGAGTCAACCCATTTGACTAGATCACATCAACAAGTCTGTTTCGTGGCACTGGTTACATAAAAGGTACTTGTTAAATTTGCGCCGTCTGGTGGATAAAGGTTACACAAACAGCGACACCTGGAGGATAGTAGAAAACGAATATGATGATCTTCAGGGCACAATAATGGTACTGCTTTAACCGTGTAAGATATCTTGCGTCAATGTCCATGCCCGTCCTCGGAGGAGTTCGGAGAACCCCTCTTTTTGAGAGTATTTTTATAAAGCGAAACAAAAGTCATGACAGTTATTAATGGTTATTAAAACATAATCATTTCAGACCTTCCAACATTTGACCAAAAAAGCAGATCTTTTTCCCATAAAAAATATAGAAGACTTATAACAATGTGAATAACATAACATACATTATACACATTTTATGTACAATCTCAGACAGCTGATCGTAATTGTAATTAATTACACAACTACGAATTACAATTATAATTGAACCCAGTGTCGCTACCAAAAATAGTTGTTATGCTATCCATGCCACTGTCTGCTGCTGCTGAGAGTTCATCCGCAAACCCTGCTGCACCCTTCCCACTTAGATGACGCCCCCCCATGTACATATTAGCCCTCCCTGCAAAACATCCAGACAAATCCGCAAATCCAACTTCCTCTTCCCTACATAGCTTCTGGACTGGCACGTTAATTGCCATCTCCCGGCGTCTACTTTAGTGTTCTGATTAACAGCCTGTATTTCCTAAATATGGCAGTGGTACCCTCCCTCTCTACGCTATTTGTCCCTACGTGTACCAAAACAGATTCATCCTTACCAGAATCCACGATGTTTTATACCCCCTCAGTTATCGCATCTATTTTGGCCCCAGGCAAGCAAACTACCACGTCACCTCCCTTGTTTAAGACTCTGTCAGTCTTCCTAACTATTGAGTCCTCCACAAACACCCCCCCTCTCTCTCTCTCTCTCTCTCTCTCTTCCTCTATCACTGCCTCGGAATAGCAGTTCTGATGGATCCCCTCCATCACATTCTCTCCTACAGTCTTGTCACTTGGTGGCAGACTGTTATCAGACTCTCTCTCACTCATCAACCTGTAATTTTTCCCTCCCGTCTCCTGGCTAACTTGCGCTCCCGTCGCCTTCCCTCCTGACACCTTCACTGACACCCGTCTCCCTCACTCCCATCGCCTTAACTATCGTTTACTCCCCCCGACTCCTTCGCTACTGTCTCCCCCACTCCCCTTTCCTTCGATCCGTTTGTCTTCCCTCCCATTTCTGTCCTTTTCCCCCCACTTTATCATATACTGTCCCCCCACCAAAACCACTGGCACAACCCACCTGCTCCCTTCCCACCACTGCCTGAACGAACAGCCTCAGCTGTTCTAACTCCACTTCAAGGTCCTTCATCCTCGTACTTCCTCTACACTCAAAACTAAAACTATCCGCCTGAACCTCAGCCCAGGACTTATCACATCCGGACTTGACGAAGTCCACCCAGTTGCTACAACTGTTGCATATTAAATGCCTGGTGGCCTTTACCTGCCGTTTGCACGGCGCCATAAAAAAATTTAGACTTAATATGATTGCTACGTTAGCCTTGAATAAGGCTGTTTTTGTGTTCAAAAGAACATTTTAGGCTAATATACTTGCTAACTATGTATTTTCTACT
>BSQZ01000087.1:112500-457500 GCA_033239005.1 Lamellibrachia satsuma | reverse complement strand
AGAGTTAAATGTATTTTAATTACACTGAAATGGTTTAATAGCGACAAAAAAGAGAGCGTTCATCATCAGAGCCGTTTGTGGGGACTTCATATTCAGCCAATCGACTATGCTTGGTGCATGTGCGGGAGTACATTGTATAGTACAGACAACTGGCAGCAACACATCAAGAAAGCTACTGCCAAAGAATACAACTACAAAAACAACAACGACAAGACACAGTCAAAGAGATAAAGGTAAGTTTATGTTTGATTATAATGGAATATATACATAGCTACGTCTTTCAGCTAGCCGCTGCTATAGAGCCCATTGACACATTTTCAACATGATAAACGGATAAGGTAACCTTGTGTTTGTTGCAGCAACAAGAAAGACAGCTTGCATCTAATGCCACCACATATACCGCCCTTTCAACATCATCGTCGTCGGCACCACTACTACCACCATCACAAGTTCACAACCGACGGCTTCGATCGTCACATCCGATCGTTGAAGACCCTTCAACACTTCCTAATTTCGCTGGTTGCACTGATAACCGTAGTTTTATTTGTCGCATTGGATAAGTCTTTGGTCAAAAGAACATTTGAAATTGAAAAATTACGGACAAAATACAGTTTTTATTTTGCGTAGCAGAAACACAAACGAATGTCATTATTTTCATTCATTTCAAAACGTTTGGGGTAGATATTGTTATGTGCCGCTCTTGATATCGAACGTCGACGATATTGATAATTTATTTCCAATTGACCTCATGATAATATTCTTATTTAGGCAATATCACAGAGCCCATATTCCCAATGGGTATGTGAAATGGCTACAAATGCTGCATTTTTCATAAACAAAATCCTGGATCATGCTATATATATATATATGTCGTCGTCGCAATCGTCATCGACGTGTCCGAGTTCTGAAGAATATTCGACACTTCCTTCCTTTGTTGGTTACGTAGACAGTAACACAGACAGTGACCATTCTGATTTAGTAAACTTTTATTAACGCAAACACGGTACTGAAAGACTAGCGTAGATATGAAAGCATGCGATTTCGCTTCATAGGTGTGGCAGAACTGTGTGAGGGACTTGACGCTCACGGGACAGGCCGGGGACGTGTCAATTTATTGTAAAAATCGACTTTTCTTGTACACAAATACAAGCGCAAACCTTATCTGGGTCTTGTTGCTTCGTCATAGTATAAGACTAACATGTCATATGTTGACATTTATACCTCCAAAGAAGCGCATAGAGTGAACAAATACTTCATGTTTTAACCTTTAACAAATGTAATAAATGTTTAAATTGCTCTTGACAAAATTAAACATTATTATATAAAATAAGAACACGTCACATATGTGAGACTCAGGGGTCACAGCGCAAACGTGCCAGCATTTTATACCACAGACTATCGGTAACTAACTGGCTTACCTATGAAGTGACAAATACACATTTTAGACCACAGACTACCGGTAACTAGCTAGGTTACCCATGAAGTGACAAATACATAACATTAATGTTTCCCTTATTTTCCCATACAATTATTGTTATACTTTTGCATTTACATCAGTGGCAGTTTTTCTGGTGGCCTGGGTAGACGAGGCTATAAATAAAATGACGTTTATTCGACCCTCGTTTCCCTTTATGAACTCGCAAAGAAGAGACTCTGGCCCCGATGGCGTGGTTTCATTGTTATCCACTGTCCCCATTCTGTTTAGTACAGGCGTTCCCGTGAAACGCCAGCAGCCAATCAGCATTGTCTCCGAGATTCCACATTAAACATTTTTACATGATTTAACTTTTCAGTCTGACAGTTGTGTCAATATAATCAAAGTTTAAAGTTAATTCGAATTTCATCGAATCAATTGATGAAACATCACCCTCATTTTATGAATTAGCCAAATGTATTGATGACATCGTAATTAACTAATTATGTATGCACCCAAAATATGGGTGAATACATAATTTCCGTCACAGTGAAAAGTGTACATTCCGTCCAGGCGATGATGTGTGCGACACGCGGTGTCGCCACTGCACGGAGCCTGGACAATTGAGGCTACCGCAGAGTTGACTTGTTCAGAATAGTTTGGTAATTCATATATTCAGCACGTGTGTGTGTTTTGCTCCGTCGCTAACTTGGAGATGCTCTTGTCATAGTTTCTCCCGTATGTGGGCGATATTGGGAGATGGCGGAGATAGTTGTTTCTGCGAATAAAGGACATGCCAAAAGGTAAGTCGTATCCAGCGTTCGTTCCGCTGGATTCATCTTCGTTCGTGTTCGTTTCATGCTCCTTGGTTTGTCCTTGATAACAATGCATTCCTCGTTCTTTTAGTGTCCCTGGAAACAGAAAGGTTTTACGTCCACCACTTCACAAATTATGGACATAAAACCGTATAATTCATTATCATATTTTATATTTGTGAGATATTTATTCAGATATTGTATTTGTTGCTATGCTTTAAACTTTACATAATATTTGACATTCGAAAAATTTTAGTAAGCAGTTTTTGCTTGTTAAAGTAAACTAAAGCAAAACCTATAAAATATAATAAAATATAAGTACATTTCATGGAAAACATAATTATCTACTGTACGTTGGAATATATCTAATATAACAAGACATCAATGTAATTGTTTTCAGCTCATGTTATGTTATGTTATGTTTTCAGCTCATGTTATGTTATGTTTTCAGCTCATGTTATGTTATGTTATGGTTTCAGCTCATGTTATGTTGCCTGCAGTCGAGGTATGTTCTGTTAATACACATATCAAAGAAAGAAACAACACTCCACGTAGAATGCATGGAACAATTGCCGATAATAAACCGTGCATAAAGTCAAGTATTTACAATTATCTGTATATTTTGGACCAGTATGCACGGAGCACAAAGTCAATATTTGCACAGCTATGTTCGACGGGCATGTCGAGTGGATGTCACTGTATGTTTTGTTAGACGTGTTGCGTAAATCTAAGTAGATATACTGGCTGTCATTTCAGTCAAACAAACATAACTCCGCTTTTGTTTATGATTTATCTTTCATTAACACATATTGAAATGGACTTTTAAAGTTGTATTACATAATGCGGTATCTTCTGTTGATGTTCATTTATGCTAACATGTATGTAAGTAAGGATTTAAGGGGTTTATTAGGGTAACGTACCAGGAATGGTGTTATCAAGAATGAAGGCAACCACCCCGCCAACAGTCATGCCTGTTCTCAGTAGAGTGGTCATTGCCTGGTTTACAGCCGCGTTACCTGCGAACGAATAAACATGTAGGTCATATTATATGTGTCACACAAATACTGAAAACGTGAAAATACCATCGCGCGCGCGCGCGCGCGTGTGTGTGTGTGTGTGCGTGCGTGCGTGTGTGCGTGCATGAGTGCGTGCGAATGTTGTTGCGTGCGTTTGGGTTCGTGGGGATTCGTGCGTGAATGCTCCTGAAGTTTCTAGGAAAGAAAACCCAAGCTCAGCAGATACTTAATTTAGTAAGACAGTCTTTTTTTCCTATGTCATTCTATTACAATCACACCTGTATACACGGTATAACTTTGACGGTGTGTTCGATAGGTAGGCCGTGTTCTTTATAATTCAATTTCGCCACTTACCTACATCAATGTTGTCCGTGTGTGCGGACACCCACGGAGGTATCACGATGCCAGTGAAGAGAGACACGCCAAGAATGAACAGGTTCCGTGACGAGTTTATGTCAATCGTTTGTAGGTTGGATACGCCAATCGAGCATATCATTCCTATAATAAAATAATGAACTGCGTTACATTTAATTTAAATAACACAATGTTCTTAATCCTGCTATCGAAAATTATGATGAAATTATATATATATATATATATATATATATATATATATATATATATATATATATATATATATATATATATATATATATATATATATATATATATATATATATATACATATATTCATATATTATATATATATATATATATATATATATATATATATATACACACACACTTATTTTTGCTTAATCTGAAACATTTTGGAAGCTATGGGTTCCAATCTTCTTTGTGACTAAATTAGGGGTATTGCTAATGACATATTTTGGCAAATTTGTGTTTGGTTCTGAATGAGTGAAAAACCTGTGGTGTTAGTTTCCAGTTTAATAAGCATACAGGTAAGTCTTGATACCTGTGCTTAAAATACTACCCATTGCTCTACTGCGTATGTGAATAAGCATTGTATGTACATGTTCGTCTACGCACCCGTTATTGCCAGCATCAGTCCGCCAAGTACTGGAGTTGGGATCATGCCAAACAGAGCGCCAAACTTTCCAAACATTCCCGTAAACACCATGAAGCAAGCTCCAACTTGGATAACTCGTCTGGAACCGATCTGGAGAAACAAGTGGCGTACGGTCTACACTATCAACGTGTTTTGGAAAAGTGATGCAAGTCTCATAGCAGCATGCGCTGACCTCACAGTGATTCGGATGCAATCTAATACATTACTCAATGAGTGTGTGTGTGCGCGTGCGTGCGTTCGTTTTGGCACGCATGTGCCACAAATCCGTTAAACACACCAGTGCAGCACGTGTAATCAAACAATTACGAAAATGTAATAATAATAATATAATAATAATAATGTTATTAAAATGGCAACTATAGCAGTTGAATTATACAATTGGCAAAGTAAAACAACCAATGATAATAAATTAATTAAGACAAAAATATGACTTAAAATAAAAAAAATTAAAAGGTGCATGAACATCATGTTTAAATATTAATCATAATTACCTCTCAAGAAACTTGAAGTTTGTTCTGGATATTTCGACTGCATCTCGCAGTCTTCTTCAGCAGACTGAAGTTACGGATGTGTCACATGACCAATGTCATGTGACACAAGCTGGAGTAGGACTGGTGGGAGCTCCTGTGCCATTTCTCCTTGTGGTCTAGAATATTGACGTCCTTCATATAGCACTGATGGTGTTCAGTTTGTATACACTTATAGCTCATACGAGTTGGCGACAAGATATATGTTCTTTGATTCTTGTGCCAAGTGTTCTGGCTGTTTCTCCTATATAGTGTTGGTCACATTCTGGGCATTGTATGTCATATACTACCCCACACTTTGCTGCCTTTGTGTTCTGTCTTTTTGGTGTACCAACAGTGACCTCATGGTGTTGATAGGTTTGTGGTAAACCGGGATGTTATAGGATTTGAAAATCCTTGCTACTTGTTCTGATAGTTTACTAACGTAGGTCAGACCTATGGCATGTTGTCTTCTGCTGGTTTCTGTGGTGGAGTTCTCCTTCTTTCTCCTTGGTTGCGTGATGCTAAACATCCAAGTTTTGTAACCGTTTGCTTTCAGCACTTTCTTGATGTGGTCCACCTCTGTGTTCTTGTCTTCTTCTTCCGTTATCTATCTTTCTCGCCAACCCCTATCAGCTATAAGTGAACACAAACTGAACACAGGCCATCAGTGCTCTATGAAGGACGTCAATATTCTAGACCACGAGGAGAACTGGCACAGGAGAAAAATAAAGGAAGCGATTAGCATCCACAGAAAGAAACCTACGTTGAACCGAGACGTCGGCCAGGAGCTCCCACCAGTCCTACTCCAGCTTGTGTCACATGACATTGGTCATGTGACACATCCGTAACTTCAGTCTGCTGAAGAAGACTGCGAGATGCAGTCGAAATATCCAGAACAAACTTCAAGTCTATCCATTCAAGGATCATGTTTAAAGTTATGTTTGTAAATAAACATGGTAAATATGAAGGACATAATCATAAATTAAAACTTAAAACAGGCAATACTATAGTAAAATAAGTTATATGGCAGACACGTGCCTTTGTTATCCCGATTGCGGCGATGTTGGTGCTGTATGAAGTAACACCGACGCCAGTTCCCCATAGGCCAGACATTAGGCAACCAAATCCTTCGATGAAGATTCCTACAAGGTAGATACTTCCGTGTTATGCGTTGATTTTGAAGATTCCAATAAAATTGTGTGTGTGTGCGTGCGTGTGTGTGCGTGTGTGTGTGTGTGTGTGTGTGTGTGTGTGTGTGTGTGTGTGTGTGTGTGTGTGTGTGTGTGTGTGTGTGTGTGTGTGTGTGTGTGTGTGTGTGTGTGTGTGTGCGTGTGCGTGTGCGTGTGTGTGCAGTTGTATGTATGCATGTATGTACAAGAAAGGTATGTGTATGTATGTGTGTATGTGTGGATGTATACTACATATGTATTAGTACTCACTGACGCCGCACGTACACAGACACTCACGCAACCAAGCAGTTTCAAATAGTTCCAAAGTTACATGATTAGAAACTATGAAACAGCGACTTACCGCGGTTAATTGCATGGATTGGGGGTGGTGGCGCTCCGCACATCTTGGCGCATGCGTGGTAGTCGCCTAATGATTCCAGTACACTCGCCATCACCGCCATCATCATTCCAATGACGCCAGCACCGTTCAACCTCAGCCACCCAAACTGACCTGTCCGAAATAAATTCATCATGACGAAAACGATACACCCACTTTTAACAAGATTTAACAAGATTGCCACCCCAAACAACAAGTTCCAGATGGCAAGTGGACAAGGAAGCCATTGGCTTGTCGAGAGTCCAACAATTTTCTCATCTATGTGTATCCCGCCCTTATCAAATATCTGTCAATTCTATTTTTAAACATATTCACACTGCTAGCATTAACACAATCATTTAAAGTATACACTTTTCCGCAACAAATAGAGACGTCTTAATTAACGTTGCATCCTAGTATCAATGTTTATACATGTATTTACTTATATGTAGCATAATTGAGCAGTCATAATAAAAGTGTTTACAAATAACATGGTCATTTCAATCAGTTCTACCCGTTTTCCATATTCCTGTGTAGCTCTAAATCTCGTAATCCGAACGTCGTTGGCTTATTTGCAAAATTAAGTAAGTTAATAAAATATTGGATATAACCGGTCGATTTTTTTATTACCTAGCATGTGGAATTTAAACATTCTGTCTCTGCGACGATAAACTGAAAGACCCAATTCTTATATGCTCTGGCACTGAGTTAGAGATGGTGAATCCACGAGGCTACGCATTTACCTCCTGGGTGGAAAATTTTACTTTCCAACGGCATATATGTCAGGCAGGAACAACGGCTTTGTGTGTCTCTTCCGAAAGCCACAATCAAAATGAGGTGAACGAATTTGATCAAGTTTCGAAACAGCATTAGTTGGATTAGAACTCATGTCCTGTCGATCAACAGTCACGCACCCTAGCATCCAGATATCGCACCAACAAACTCATCATCATTCACATTGTGGTTGTCTAGATGCTATCTGTGGCTTACCTTATAACTCATACCCACAAATATGGTTCAGTTTTCTCACCCGGATATGGCAGTCGGAACCACCGAGCTTCGAACATACTCTCCAATCGCGTGTCAGTGCGGGCCTCGTACCCCCAGCTGTCTGGAGTCGACGGCAAGACGTCAATTGCAGTCAGGGTAGTACATATGACCAACGAGATGGCAACAGTGAGTATCACCTGTGGATACAAATAACAGGAATCAGGATATGTTCACCATTGACAAACCAATGTATGGATGAGTCTGTATATCTGTAGCACTGCTTCAAAAGACCAGCAGAATACAATAATCACCAGCGGTTACAACAAGGACGAGAAACAGAAATGAGCTGCGATATTATCTGATTATTAGTATTATTATATAAGTAATTATAAATAAAATAATTAATGTTATTTGTTGTAGCGCCAGATACAATTTTTAATTGTTCTTGGCGCTTTACAGGACAAATAGTTATATCATTTTCTAAATGAACATGCAGTTCTTTACAAATACATTATACAAGCTAGTTAAAATAAAAATATATAATACATCTATTGTAATAAAATATAATATAATAATCATAAATTATATATATGTGTGTGTGTGTGTGTGTGTGTGTGTGTGTGTGTGTGTGTGTGTGTGTGTGTGTGTGTGTGTGTGTGTGTGTGTGTGTGTGTGTGTGTGTGTGTGTGTGTGTGTGTGTGTGTGTGTGTGTGTGTGTGTGTGTGTGTGTGTGTGTGTGTGTGTAGTTTAATTAAAATTATATGCAAATCAAATCAAATCATATGTATTGTAACTCTTTACAATATATACAAATCAAATCAAGGTAAATCCTATACGATAATGTAAAGAGAACAATAGGGGAAGAACATTATACAATGTTATACTCCCTAGTATATATTTCAATACATATATCATAATGTAAAATATAGGCCTGTTTGATTTTAATTAGTTTTTATGCGCTAACGTTTAGTAAGTCATTTGGAAGTTTATTCGATGTGTTAAGCCTAGATTAACAACAGAAAAACTGGTTTCTAAAGGTTTATAATTAAACCACCCAGTGGATATGGACACAATCCATATGGTGTCAAAGATTGATGGTACTGTTTAGACACTTCAGCCTTCCCTTTAATCCTGACATTTGTTGCTCTGACCCGAGGGTCATCGTAATTGGGGAACCGAGAAGGAGCCCTGGGAACCCTGGAATTGGCGCAGCTCCAGGAGTTCAAAAGTTTAACTTGCAAAATTGGGAAAGGAAGATTGGCAGACGTCATTGTCCAGTGGTTGAGAGGGTGGGTGGATTTAACAAGTTGACCAATAGTAAAGCGTATTGGGTATTTAAGCTATCACAGCGCCTCTAGTGACGGCGTCTGATTTTGGAAAATTGGGAGTATAAATACCCCGGAGGAGCGTTTACAAGGGAGCTGCAAGACTATTTTAAATTCACACTGAGGTGTGTAGTCATGCTGAATTTTAGGCACCCAAATTTTCTGGCGGGCCATACCTGCTTTAGCATTAGAATTCAAAATTTCCGGCCAGAATTTTCTTGTCAAATCTTCTAGATTTTAAGAATCTGTATACATTTTGAGTGATGTTTACATTCACTACTTTTCTTTACGGTTTACAGTGATAGATGTCTTCACTGTTATTTTTATTTGTCATCGTGAGTGATTATATTGCTACTATGTACGTAGCCGTCTGATGTACAAGATTAAAATCGTTTCGAACCTGGAGAACAATGCGTTGACTACACTTCTGTAGTACTCTATGTACTCATTGGTCGAGTGAGTACACATTCAGTTATAAATATCGACCTGGCGAGCGCAAAAACGACGGACAATCAAAATATCTTTCGTTGTGAGAAATGCCTCCTGGACCATTGCGTGCGGCCCCGAAGAAGACAAGAAGAGGGCGGCATATATCTTACAATAGTATTAAACACAAAAATAGCGTGCAGTTGTAGAAAACGAACAAATTGTGATTGTGATACATGTTATATATTGACATCATTGTGTAATATAAATTGCTTAAGTGTACATTTGTAGTTTATATGAACTAACATTAATAAAATACAGATAAGTACAGTAGTTAAGTATACAAAAGAAATGTAGAAATAAGACTATGTAAATACATATAACTGAAATAATGTACATGAAGTTATCATTAATAAATAAATATATAGATGGGTTAATTCATAACAAAGATAAATAAATTAGTGCAGGAACTACCATGTTTGACTAGAATGAGGGTCGATATAAATGAGTCTTTAGACGTGCCTTGAAAGTACAGAGAGTGTCCGACATTTTTATGTCATTAGGCAGAGTATACCACAAAGTTACCGCGGCGACCCCAAACGAGCTGTCCCCAGCTTTGACATGAGTCCGCCGAACAGTTAATGTTATTGCTGGCAGAGTGCAGGGCTCTTGCTGGTGTGCATGGGCACACAAGATTGGACAGTTGTTGGACAGGCGCATCGCTGTGCACAGCTTTATATGTAAACACTAACAGCTTAAAGTCGATCCTGCGTGCTACAGGCAGCCAGTTAAGAATACGCAATAGAGGCGTGGCGCTATCACTCCGTAGGATCAATCTAGCGAGTTTCTAATTAATGAAGATAGACAATATTTAAGAGATGATGTGCTGAAAACAAAATATGTCATTAAAATCAACTTACGGCATATGGTTGGAAGATTTTGGTGCAGTTATTCTGTTTCTGCTGCATTCCTGGTATGAACTTGGCAAAAGGTATGCTAATGTTTGCCAAGTACTGCGAAAACAATGTCAGTAGAAAGGTTGTCCTGAACAAACACGGAAAATATTCACATACATAGATTGAACATAAACTGCAACATTCCAATACATATTTCCATTGCGAGTCAGTGCACGCGATGTAAATGCGGTGGTAAATTTAAATATCGGCGTACGGCTAACGTAAAAGTGATGTTGCCAGACATGCAAAACAATAAATGACCAGCCATTGGCGTCCATATTGGTGACGGAGCATAACGAAAGAAAGATGGATGTCTGCTTAAATGTGTCCACAGTGGAAAACGAAAGCGGAGTTAGGATAAGATAAGTAGACGCATTCTCATTTACAAGCATCTCTTACAGACAGACATGTTAAGTCTCCTGTTTATGTCGGGAGACACCAGCGATTGGTAGCCGTAGCACGTTCTCGTCGGAAACGAAATCTCCCGTTTAACAAAATCAACAATCGTGTCAGGCATCTTCCAGTTTATATGCGTTCGATTTGCAACGTGCTGCCCTCTATGGCACGAAAGGTGCGATTTTGTACGTCGTGTATGTCGTAAAAACTTCCAGCCTTGCCATTTTAGAAACATAACAGGTCAAAGTAATCATGATATGTAAACAAGATAATGGTCAAATGAGTAGTGTCCTGATATAAGAACGTTAATTATAAAATTAATAACACGTACACTTGCACAGCGACGTACATATGGACAAATCCATTCAGATATACTTAAAAAGCATCTGTGATTAAATTAATTGGTTAAATGTATGATAATAAATTAGTTCAAATATACATATATACAGGCTTGTTGGCAGGGGTGTCAGTCGTGGTCATATGATGACACGACACATATGATGACACGACACATATGTCGTTCTACTTAAACAGGATTAATATAAGCCGGCTGTTAATAGTTCAGTTTTTACATTGACACTAGTTCCAATGTAGGCCTGTATACGTAGTCATTTGCCGTAATATTTGATACCGACACAGGGGGTCCCCCATTTATGGCCTAGGGGGTATTGAGCCCCTTAAGACCCCCTTGGATCCGCCGCTGTACACACACATACACACACACACACACACACACACACACACACACACACACACACACACACACACACACACACATATATATATATATATATATATATATATATGTGTGTGTGTGTGTGTGTGTGTGTGTGTGTGTGTTACAGCGGCGGATCCAAGATCATAATATCTTAACTAATGTATTATTATATATTTAGCGAATACATTATATATTTATATATATATATATATATATATATATATATATATATATATATATATATATATATATATATATATATATATATTTTACTATATATATATATATATATAGTAAAAAATATAAAAATATATAATGTATTCGCTAAATATATAATAATACATTAGTTAAGATATTATGTGCTTACTGGGATATGTATAAATATATTGCAAAAATGAAAGCGTTAAATAAGTAATAATAAATTAGTTCAAAGCATAACACATATGTGTACTGCTCCCTGTGTGTTCTGCTCCCTGTGTGTACTGCTCCCTGTGTGTACTGCTCCCTGTGTGTACTGCTCCCTGTGTGTACTGCTCCCTGTGTGTACTGCTCCCTGATGATGATGAATGTACTGGTACCAACATGAGTGCGATCCACCACTGCTTCGAGCACAAATCCGCCACGATTCCGGACAGGGAGATCCCGATGAGGATGATTGTCGGTGCAATTGTGATGGGTCCAATGAACCGCATCAAGAAGCCGACTACTCCGAATAGGCCAATGAGCACTTCGAACAGGGCCGCCACCATCAGGCAACCTTGCAACTGAAACAAACAAACGAAACTAAGGTAGTGAACTAAATATTATACATAGAATAGTAGTTCATGTCTGACTGATTGAGCCGTCTAAGCATGTCCTACCCCGCAAAACTACAGAACATCGTGACGACTATAAATACTTCGAATATATTGAACGTAATAGTTTATTTTAAATATCCACTACAGGAAATTATGCCGCAATTCTAGACGTATTGCCCATATAAAATTTGAATATTAATAACCATCGATATCCACAAGTACAGAGTGCAGAACTCACAACTTGCATGCGGCCTTCCCAAGTCATGGGGCTCTCTACTGTCTCAGTCGCGTTGACCATTGTCTCATTTCCTGGGGCATCAACTGCAAACAAGTTGCTATATGAGTGTACGTTTGTTTGTATATACGTAAGTACACATATAAACACATGCGTCCGTGTATATGCCGACACTCGGTCTTACTGAGGAACGACTTGCCTGAGAACATTACTGAACACTTTCAGCTCTTTCAAGAGATTCTTAAAAACACAAGTTTTTAAACTGGCATACGACTGACGTGGTTGAGTCGCGCTCTCGTTTTAATGACATTGCTATATACCAATGACGTATTCGCTACGTTTTATTCATGTGTGTACTATAAGTGTACCATATGTGTTTATTTATTTTTTAATGTTTAAATCAGTTCATTACACTATCTATTTTTAAAATAATCTATATGTTATAGTTTTATTTAATTTATGCAGTTTTATGTAAAGTATGTATTTTATAGTGTTATTTGATTTATGCAGTTTCGTGTAAAGCACCTGAGAGCATTTTATCTTAATTGGATTCGGGCGCTATATAAATTCCGATATAATAATAATAATAATAATATGCATGTGTGCGTACGTACGGGTGTGCGTGCGTGCGTGCTTTTGTGTGTGTGCGTGCGTACGTGCATTCATGCGTGCGTGCATGATGAATTTTACTCTTAAAGCAGGACATTTCCCATCGAAAGCGACAGCACCAGTCGTAGAGCGTGAGTGCGTGCGTGCATGCGTGCATGCGTGCATGCGTGCATGCGTGCATGCGTGCATGCGTGCATGCGTGCATGTGTGCGTGTGTGTGTTTGTCGCAAACATACCCGAGCCTGATAGACAGGAGTATTCCGGCAGCGCCAGGACAGCGAAAATCGGCGGAAAAAATGCCGCTGATCCACCTTGCACGATGGGAAGTCTGAGAAAAAACATACGTTTATATATAATATTTATATTTATTTATATTTAAAATATTTATATAATATAATATATATATATATATATATATATATATATATATATATGCATATATATATATATATATATATATATATATATATATATATATATATATATATATATATATATACATACATACATACATATATATATACATATATATATATATACACACACACATATATACATATATATATATATATATATATATATATATATATATATATATATATATATATACATATATATATATATCATTATTATATATATATATATATATATATATATATATATATATATATATATATATATATATTATATATATACATATATATATATATATATATATACATATACATATACATATGCATACGTACATACGTACGTACGTACGTACATACATACATACACACATAGACAAGCAGATACACATTGCGATATTCATTACCATTTCATTCATCCACGAACCCATCATAATGTATGGTGTAATTGAGGTCGAGCAAAATACAGAGTTGTACACACGCATGTTGAAATACGAAAATTATACATTGACATTGGTGATTGCATATATAAACTTATCGAAACAGAGGTATGCAGCTGAAGACAGATAAATAGGTTATGTGGGATCATATAAATGCAAAATTCAATAATAATAGTCACCGGGTGCCGAATGTCGACTGTAAAAAAGTAGCAATGCCGGACACGAATAATGTCGAGCTGACGACCTCTCCAGCGGCTACGTTGTCGTCGATGATACAGAGGCTGGCCGCTACGATAAGAGACATCGCAATGATATCGCCGACCATCGTCAGGTAACTCTGCAGCACAAAACGCAGTCCCTCTGTCACAACAGTTTGGGAAAGTATGTTTTAATTCAATAAACGTATTAAACAAGTAATTACCTTAAGTCAGAACATACTGTTCTATGTAAAATTGGAAGGAGTCGAATTATCTAACTTTATTCTAAAATTACTGCTAAAAATCAAGTAAAATTCTTACTCTGAATGCACAAAGCGTGTGGTATAAATAACAGCATCCCATTTATAGACCCGTGTTGCGCTCGCTGGCTGCAGCAAGAGCTGGGTATCAAACCCACGGTGTGAAGTAGTACAGGACAAATCCTCAAATCACAAAGATCTCCCTTTGACAAGCGTCAAGGCTGTTTATTCTTGATGTGTTTACAGAGTTACATAACAAAGCGCGATTTTGCATAAATAAGACTGAAGGTATTCTATAGAGGTTGTGTGTGCGTGCGTGCGTGCGTGCGTGCTTCAACACTAGGTGCCGCCACCATAACCCTCATTAGTTATTCCACACGAGGGAAAAGAAATACCACAATGCAAAATTGCAATGGTGCGTTTTGTCTGATTGTAAGAAAACGTGACCATCAACAATTCTAATTTGTTTCTACGCAACTGCCATCATATCGTTGACATGCTGACAACGTTTTGTCAAAATTACATTCCTCCAGCTCTATAAAACGCCCCGACGTTCGATGTCCGTAAATATTTACAAAAATAGCCATGTATTCATGCGCCGACGTGGCCCATAGCAGAAAAATTCCCACAAATCCCTCCGCCTGTTAAACTCTCATAAAAAGCACAATTTCACAGCCAATGGCTTCTACAAACAAACATGTGAATATGCCTGATCAGTTGCACTTAGGTCACATCATATGAATTGTTTAATTTCACATATCACAATTTAATACGCCCTACCTTCGTGTGAAACAATAAATAGGAAGGTCAACTGTGGTCTAAACCCAAATAGAGATTATTAGGGATTTTGTTATTTGAGAAAGTGTAAAATGTTATATTAAGTTTCGGCACAATGTATAATGTAGACACGTTATGGAACACTCCTGCTTGTCAAGTCATTACTATTTGTTTGTCAGCAAAGTCTAAACAATGCCGTGCACGTAATATTAGCTAATTAGCTAATAATGGGTCACATATTTTAATTATAGGTCGATTTTGACACGTGATCAATCATAGATATACAGAGCATTGCGAACCAATGAAGCTTTCTTACTGTCTCCTTAGATATACTAATGAGTTTATTTTCAAATTAAAAACATGGCATAACTGTGTAAAAAAATTTAATGTTTCACATTTAACCGAATTTTGAGTTAATTCCAATGTGTCAGGCTTGTTAAATTGTATTGATTATGTGACTTCTTTCATACTTCTAGCTGATAAGATACAAGGCGAGCGGCTTGATTTCGATACGCCACCATAAAGGGGTATCATATGACCAGATACCCGTCGCGGCCAGATTTAAGATGATGATCTACGCAGAGCTTCAAGAGGCTTGACACAACCAAAAATACAACTATTCTGTACAAATTTGTTACACAATGTTACTCATGTACTGGGTCACAAAACAAATATCACCCTTGACTGTTCTAGTACAAATATCACACATGACTGTTCTAGTACAAATATCACCCATGACTGTTCTACCTGCCCCCTCACATACTTGTCTCACTACACCTAATTTTGACCAAATTTCCTCTTGGGATCCGATATGTACCATGCTATTCGTGATTACTACTGTTGTCTGCCTTTTCCAAGCTAACTGTTCACATTTTCTATCAACCTGTACCTATGTGGATTATTATATATTATGTAAACCACTTCAGGGTTGGGGTTAGCTAGGTATGGGGTTAGTTAGATATGGGGTTAGCTAAAGTTAGGGTTGCATGCCTTCATTTCCTTGTGCCCAAGTACTTATAAAGTACTGCACACAACATGAAATTGGTATTGATATGTGGTGGCTAGACATTTTGGGAAGGTAACAGCTATTGTTGATACTAAAAATTTGTTTAAGCTAGATGTTTAGCTTACCACAATCTCTTTCATACTATTTTAACATATAAAAAAAATTATGTTTATTAACAATTATATGTCAAATAAACATAAAATTGCGCAAAATATCAGCTCGTGCACATCAAACGTTATAGTACAAAACTAAAATGTAAACTTATTTGAATTTTGTTATATAGGAGATGATTTATAGGACACCTCCTAAAGGAGAAGGTTAAACATTTTAATTGTAGCGGCGTTTAACAAGTAGTGATCTTGCTGATGGAATCAATAAAACATATATAGTAATATAGTATTATCTGACACCGACAATGTTCTAAGTCAAACACACACAACATGGGACAGGTTATCAACCGTTTTTTTATTTATTTATTTTCATTTTTTATAACAAACTAATAATTTCATCCAAATTACCTTTAATATCCAGAACTAAGCTAACAACAACGAAAAAAAATTAAGCTTATCAACATTTTATAACCGTGATTGTGACCTAGACTTCCGTTTATTTGGAGACAAAACACAGTACAAAATTGCATTGGTGGCCATGTGAACGTTATGTCTTCTGAACATTTGTCACAGCAACTGCCATCATCTCATTGACATGCTGACCAAGGTTTGTCAAAATCACATAAACCCAGCTCTTTTAAAACGCGATGCCCGTCAATTAAAAAAAATAGCCAGGTATTCATAAGCCCACGTGGCCCAAAGCAGAAACATTGCCATAAATCCCTCCGCCTGTAAAACTCTAAAAAATGTACTGTTTCACAGTCACTACGTTATCAGACAGCCACACTAACCCTATCTTTTCAAACCTTATCGCAAAATATCAACAACAAAAATTAAACAATATAAGCAAGTGGCTAAATTGCAATAAATTATCCCTAAATACAAATAAATCGAAATATATCATATTAAAACATATCCACGGAAAGGTTCATTCAGTAATGTTACAAATAGACAATGTAAACGTAGAAAAGGTTACCAAATTTAACTTTTTGGGTCTAATAATAAACGAGCAGCTCAATTGGAAAGATCACACCAATATGCTATCAAACAGATGCTCTCGTACAATAGGTGTACTAAATAAATTAAAACATTATTTACTCATCTCCACAAAGATTACGCTATATAACTCTGTGATAGTTTCTCATTTAAAATATTGTCTTTGTGTATGTGGGTTCCAGTGCGGTAGGGTTCAAGAGCTACAAAAAATTAAAAAATAAGTAAATGTAACGCCCACACCGAAATGCTTTTCAAAAAATATAAAATTATAGAACTTTATATATTTTTTTATTTTTCATATTTTTCATTTGCGGAAGTTTTATTATAAATTTCAAAATATTTCTGACTAATAATAAAAAAATCAATTATTTACTAGTGTACTTACAAAAATTACCTGTCGTTCTAATAATAGTGTTCACGATCACAACACTCGGGGACGATCAAAACTACATATCACCCGATCAAATCACAAATTCACACAACTGTGTTATAGGCATAGTTTGCCTTACGTGATAAATTCTACGCTCGAATAATGAATTAAAATATTAAGCACAGCTAACACGGTATCGTAAATCAACACATACCTCTTAGAAACATATCATGACAGCTTTTTCATTCCACAATGTTATATTTGTCCAACCTCATAAATGTCGGTGTAAAAACAATATAACATAACATAGATGATTTGCTTTGTGTGGTATAGTTTATGTTGTATTGTGTGGTAATAATATAAATTCGTTTTAAAAACACTGTACATGCTTTGATAACGTTCTTCCTCTTCCAATTGCACCTAATCGTAGCCCCACTAACAGGCCTGGAAGTCACAGTTAATTGATTGGAGTCGGCCCCGATCACAATACATTATAAAATAAAGAAACATATTGTTAATGTTAAAAATTGCCTTACTGATGTTATAATGTACAAATAAATGTTCCCGTAATTCATGTGAAATAAAGTTACACTTCCTGTTCATCTAAGATATCTGTGATTACTAAAACAAACACCGAAGTTGAAAAATCCAAACAATTACCATTAATATATAGCCTATAATTATGTATTTGTTAGTATTACTAGATTCACAATTAAATTAAATATACAATCCGATTGTCGCGAATCATACTGCAAGCGAAGGACAGTCTCACATCAATAAAGCTTCAAAGTGTAAATGCAGATGGATGGCTCCTATGATAGCAACTCATTTTAGTTTTAATGGGAGTTTCCATGACCTGAATACGTGATCTTTTTATTTGAGCAATTGTATATCATATTTGTACACCAGTATGCTATGCGAAGTTTGCATTGCAAGCGTTACTTAATTATATGCCAACACGTGTTTATTAATTATAAGTCTGCGTGAATGTGTGTATACAATCATATGCATGTAAGTATGATACTATGCATGTTTTTGTATCTTTTTCGTGCTTATAATATGCGCGTATATAAATATATATACGCTATTCTAATTATATACACAAACAGTGCCATTTTGGGTCAAAATTAATGCAATTCTTTCTTTCTTTCTTCTATAACTAAGGATGCTTCTTGGACGGAATGAAGGTGAAGGTACACGTTTCCGACGGAAGGGACGTCGAAAGCATCAAGTGAGCGAGACGAAGCAGGGAACGTTAACGCGGGGCATTCTCCCGAAAAGTGAACCAGTGTCCTACATTATCCAATCAGCATAAAATCGTCAAATGAACATCAATTCAGTTAAGGTAAGAATCATTAGATTGCGCTCTAAAATACCGTTTAGAAAAAAACATATATTAATATACTAGTGTTTACGTTTGATATGACACTGAATATGCCTAATGAATGGAAAAATGGCCTTTCCCGAAATACTTAATGTTTTCACTAACCGAAAATATATATTTATATTCACTAATAAATTTATCTTGAAGCGTTTCCGTGTACATATGATTCATAACTATAGCTTAAAAATAAAATTCCTACCATAATACCCCAGATCATAAAAAATATAATTTCTACTAACGCCAAAATCTTTGAAACGACAATAACCAACAATTAAAGGAATCATAGGCTTATTTAATTTACACGTCACTAGAATCGATTATGTACGTTGATATCATGAAACATTTAAACTACCTTATAAAGTTGCATTCATTAATTCATTAGCAGAAACATAAAAGTTGCGCAATGAAGGTAATTAGTATTTAAAAATACTGCATGTTATTGAAACAAATTGCATCAGAAAATATTAAACAAATACTGAATTTTCTCAGACGAGTAAAGCTGAACTTCACAAAGAGGCGCCCCAATGTCAGTCCTGCGAATGCAATTACACAACAGCGCCTGCGCGTTATCGAGACCGATCTAGATTGCATTAATTAATTCAATTTCGGAAATCGTGCAAAGTAGTAGTTTAAAATACCGTGTGTTATTGAAGCAAATTGCATTAAAGAATATTAAACAAACATTGATACATCATAGATACATCATAGATACATCAGAACAATATTAGAACATATGAACCATCCAAACCCAAAACATGAAACGACCAGAACCATTACACATGTCGGAATATTTCAGTCGCCTTTGTTTTGAAGATGTTGTACTTTTCCAATAATACAAGAAGATATTGATGTTTCATTTCTTATAAGAAAATTAGTTCAACGATATTTAACATTTTGTATATATTGAAAGTTCTACAACACACACATGCGCACGCACGCACGCACGCACGCACGCGCGCGCACGCACACACACACACACACAAACACAAACACACACATATACAATATTATTTAATAATAATAATGGTATATGGTTCTGGCTGTTTTTCCATGAAATAGGGACCCTGAATACATTGTGCCATAAAATACGGAACTCTGCATATTAAGATATTGTTTTGCAACTTTTAATAGTGTAGTTCCGTGTGATAATATTGTATTAAACATTTAGCAAAGTCGAATCTTTTACGCTTCCAACATGGGGCAGCTGACGTGTCGGGCGAATGACCCTCCTACATCGTCGGCTCACACGTCGGAATCAGGTTCTCTGACTTTTTATCGGAGGTGGTCGTCGTGATTTTGGAGTCGATATCTGTAAGGGTGGTGTTCTTGAGATCGACGTCTATATGGTTGGAGGAGGAGGTCCCCTGTAGTTCAAAGTCGCAATCGATTGCCGACGCCGCCTTCTTTGCCACGTTCTATTTGAGAAACGAACGATTGTTGTTAGGCTTTGTGTTATAATTAGATAAGTATAATCTTCGTAACAACGATACACGTCCATTTTAAGTACACGGAGACCACAGTTTTACAAGGAAGGACATGGGGCGGCCAACTTGGAAGGCTTTGCGTGGGAACCGTCATCTTGGTCGGAAACACTCATAAGTTATCAATAATAATAGCATAATTTCTTTGGCGCCAATATCCTCAGAAAATCCAAGCTCAACAACAACAAAAAATAAAGGATTAGGCATTCTCGTGTCCATGTACAATACGCAAATTCATCAACTAATGGATGGATGTGCCAAGAAGCTAAGGAGGATAGGCAATATTAAAAAGATAGGTTGTCCGATGACGGCGAAATGAAACTATAATTATCCTGCTGATTTAAAGCTGACGGGCAGGGAATTCCACAGAAAAGGTGCAGCAACAGAGAAAGCTGGAGTTCCAGCGAGTGTCTTAACTCTTGGAACATAAAGTAAATCAGAACCAGACGACCGAAGCTGTCTGGGCTGTCTTGCTGGAGTGGGCATTGAATGTAAATACGCAGGTTGTTTGGATGAAAGGGCTTGATAGGTAGTTGCTATCAAATGTGACTCCTAAATTCCGTGCCGAGGCTACTGGTGTGATATTTTGACTCGGGATACATGTCGGGAAAATAGCACCAAGTTTGTCATCTACGTAAAGGTGGTGATCCAAGTTAGGACATTGGATAACAGAACTGGCTGGCGTAGAATGAACAGCAAATGCCCGAGTCAGAGTAAAGAACCACGGGGAACAACACACGAAGTGGGGAGTCCGGCCGAGAAGCAATTCGGTACCATAAACACCAGACCAGACCAGACCATAAACACCAGACCATAAACCACTTGGGATTATGGCCATGACATGACAGTTTTATGACGATTTTTCGGTGTATTATAGGAATATATATATATATATATATATATATATATATATATATATATATATATATATATATATATATATATATATATATATTATCGATTTTCGGTGTATTATAGGAATATATATATATACACTCCTCTTAATATACATACATACATACATATATATATATATATATATATATATATATATATATATATATATATATATATATATATATATATATATATATATATATATATATATATATATATATATATATATATATATATATATATATATATATATATTTAGAGGAGTGCTCCATTTAAGATCGTCGTCATACACGATTTTTCGGTGTATTATATATATATAATATACGTTAATACCACTCAAATAGAGAATGTGGAGAGTTACATATAACTAGGCCAACGCTTCAGCCTTAGGGACAAGAACGAAGACAACGGAAACCCTTCAACGAATTACAGCCGCCTGGACAGCATATGCAAAACATGGCGACATCTTCAAAAGTAACTTTGCCATCTTCCTAAAAAAGAAAGGTTTACAACTCGTGTGTACTGCCAGCTATGACATACGGTGCTGAAACATGGTCACTCACAAAACAAGCTTAGAAAAAACTAGCGGCCGCGCAGACAAAAATGGAGAGGAGTATGCTTAATATAACAAACCGTGACAGAAAGACAAACACCTGGGTGAGAGCAAAGACAGGAGTCACAGACGTGATAAAAACAACCAGAAGAATGAAGTGGTCTTGGGCAGGACACATCAGCCGACTCAAAGACGACAGATGGACAAAGCGCATTACCACCTGGAAACCGTACGGAAGGAAGAAATTATGAGGAAGACTAGCAAAACGATGGAGAGATGACTTGGATAAGTATTGGAATGAAACCACCTGGCAGAGAACAGCGCAAGACAGGCAAACTTGGAAACAACATGCTGAGGCATTCGCCCAACCACGGGACAATAAGGCTGATATATATATATATATATATATATATATATATATATATATATATATATATATATATATATATATATATATATATATATATATATATATATATATATGAGACATAAGTCAACCCATAAAACGGCGTGTAACAATGGTCCAATTCACTAGTCTACCGATAAAACACGAAGAATAAAGCAATTTCTTGTATACTGCAACATTATTGTAGACTTGCGGATTTTATTATACATTATACAAACTGTTACGGGTGACCAGTAAAAACCACGGTCGGTGCGACGACCTTGCCGAACATTCTTCAACATTCTCCAAAACTTTCTGACTGGTGCATGCTCTACTCGCTAAAGGCACTTTTTATTTTAAAGTTATTAAACAGACTGACACTGGCCAGGCAGTGATATATATTTTTGGAACAATAAACACCTTTCTATCGACTGCAAAACATATTTATAAGATGACATATTGTGTTGATTAGAGCAGACATGTTCCCAATAAGAAAACTTTAAAGTATAAACACGACATAAGGCCATCACTGACAGAGCAACCAACTCACCGCTGGGTCGTCGTCCTTTGCGTCGAACCGGAAATGATGTCATTGACACCGGGTTCCTCGTGTCACGATTCTTGACGTCATTGGCTTCTGGCCCCTCACAGCTCTCGACAACATTTATTGTCGCTAGGGGTACTTTTTGGGGTGGATACAGGTCAAGTTAATACATGTACGGTCACAAGGTGGCACTTTTTAGGAGAAATACAGCTCACGTTATTCCGTTTGTGCTCGCCAGGGGTACCTATTGGGGGAAATATGTAACCTTATTGCATATATGGTCTGTAGGGGTGCTTCTTGAGAGAAGTGTACTTCAACTTATTAAATATTTGGATTCAATATCAAGGGGAGTTAATAATAGTTGAACTTGACGGGTCGGCGCCTATTTACAACAACGCTTTACTTTGCACTTACGCCGTTTTTCCTTTTTTTACTGTTTCGCTGCTCCGCTACTTTGTTTCGCTGCTCCGCTACTTTGTTTCGCTGCTCCGCTACTTTTGCTAATTCGTTGCTTCGCTGCCTCGTAATCTCGTGCCGAGTTATTCCTTTGCTTCGGTGCTTCCCTAAGGGTAGACGGACGGTGGTTGATGTAGGGAGGGAGGAAAACTAACAGAGAAATGTACGGTAATGACTGAGGAGATGGCCGACAACACGCAAAAATGTATAAAGTGACCTTAATAAGTCAGATTATTCAAACTTCGATAACTTTGCATAGCGTTTCTACACACTTAAATACAACACATGCATGACAAAAAATGTTACTTGCATAGATAAAAGCGGTACATGCTTAGCAAAAACGCGTTACTACATTGCTGAACTGATACATACTTATCAAAAAGCATTACATACGTAGATAAATGCGATAAAATACATATAAAATCGCTACTATGGAGCTAACGTTGGTACATATTTAGCAAAAAGCATTGTATACGTAAGTAACGGGGGCAATATATATATATATATATATTGCCATCCAAGCCAAAGGCCCAGATGGCAAGTGGACAAGGAAGCCATTGGCTTATCGAGAGTCCAACAATGTTCATCTACTTATAGCCCGCCCTCCTGAGATATGTGTCAACCTTGTTTTTAAACATATTCACGCTGCTAGCAGTTACACAATCTGTAGACAATTTGTTCCATTCATTTATTGTCCTCTGTGAGAATGAGTGCTTCCTGATGTCCAATCTACATTGATCCTTTACTAATTTTACCTCATGTCTTCTAGTTCTGCTATCCTTCTTGAGTGAGAAAAACATATTTCTATCAATATTTTCATACCCATTCAATATCTTAAAAACTTCAATCTGATCTCCTCTTAACCTCCTTGTCTCTAGAGTTGTTAAACCACATTCTTTCAGGCGTTCTTCATAACTAAGGTCTCTAAGTTCTGGAATAATTTTAGTTGCTCTCCTTTGTGTGCGTTCAAGCGTATCTATATCCTTCTTACGATATGGTCTCCATGCTTGTATACAGTATTCTAATGAAAGAGTTAATCTATAATTTTACACAAAGCTATCTAAATGCAAAAAGCAAAGCAAAAAGCATTGTATACGTAAGTAACCGGGGCAATATATATATATATATATATATATATATATATATATATATATATATATATATATATATATATATATATATATATATATATATATATATATATATATATATATATATATATATATATATATATATATATATATATATATATATATATATATATATATATATATATATATATATATATATATATATATATATATATATATATATATATATATATATATATATATATATATATATATATATATATATATATAAGCAATATGTACTGAGATGAAAGAGTTAATCTATAATTTTACACAAAGCTAACTAAATGCAAAAAAAAGAGGAAGGCGCTTTTACTTCGGAACTGCCACTAGATGTCAGTGCACATTCATAATGCATTAATAAACAACCTACCACGACATTAGTAATGTTATGTGGTAGCGTAATTTTGCAGTCGTTCGCATAAGGGTAATAATTTTGTGTGATGGCCAAAGACAGACACTTTTTATACGCTTTAACTGAAATAGGCCACATACGTTTCCCCTAGATGTAGATGTAGGAAATTGGTGGGAAATTGGTGGTTGCGCATGCGCAACAGGAAACATGTGTTAGGTGATGATAGACGTTTGTAACGCGTAAATTAGTTCGGTTACTGAGCAAAGGGGCACTGTTTTACGAAAACTAGTCAGTGCTCTATCCTCTGTGTGTCGCCGTAATAGGAAGCGGGTCGTTGCGTATGCATAACCGGGAAAATGCGATGGCGTAAGCAAATCAATTCGGTCAATAGGCACTAGGGGCGCTGTTTTAAATTAATTCATATAATATACGCCAGGGTGTCATTAGTACAAAAACATGTCATCGTGTGGCGCTCAGTAGACCAGGTGCCCGGCTGTGACTCCAGTCTCCGCATTGAGTATATTCATCTCACCCTACCTACTTGCCATTTCGTTTATATTCCGTACGCACATTCGATCGGAGTTCACGCACGCACGCACGCACGCACGCACGCACGCACGCACGCACGCACACACACACACGTCGAAATTCGTGATGTCCTGTTGGGAAACTGGGCACCCTCCTTCCTCAGAGTCTGGATACCGTATCCTCCGTGGAACTGCGGATCTTTTCCATTTCGTATGGTCACTATTGTTTATTTAGTGGATGAAACTTTGTTATGACAAATTATGAAATGCCGTCTATTTTTTGCCTCTAGTTCAGTTATTATTTTATTTAGCCTCTGGTACAGTTATTAGTATTATATATTATCTTAACAAATTTGCGCAACTTCTAATTTTATCTAAGATGTCGTTTGAGGAACAATACCATAATGTTATGTAATCAATAAAAGGGGAAACAATAGAAATACCATGCAGCAACTGCCAGGTGGCTACGTAATAGCTTAAAGTTGCGTATGTGCACGCTTGATTTCGTATCTTTATTTGTCTACGATCAGGGTCATCATCTGAGATCCTTTGTTATTGACGACAGGTTATGCACTATGTTTTATAAGAATATAGTAAGTATTGCCAAAACTACAAATGTGCGATAAAACAAGTAGCGCTGGCTTCGATAATTTTCATTGGTACATAACACTCAATGTTTTGGCACAATTGGCCTGCAACGCTGTTGTGGTGATTTTTAAAATTTTTGGACGCCATTTTGTCAAGAAGTGTCACGTGTGTTGCTTGTGATTGGACAAGTCAGATGCGACGAGGCGACGTCGCCTCAAAAAAGAGGAACGGTTCTATTGCAAGCGACGTCGCTGCGAAGCGTCGCCTCGATGCCACATCGCAGCGATGTACTGTTTACACGGGGCAATCACGTTGCATGTGACGGTATCGCCTCGTCGCGGCGACGGCATCGCCTCGTGTAACCCCAACATTATGACTAATGTTTACACAATAGCTATACCTGAAGTCCAAATCCGATACACAGGTACCACGGCGGTATCTCGTCGATGCCATACCGCATGTCATTGTCCATCGATATGGCTTGTTTCACGCGCGTCAGCGGGGCACACGTCACCACTTCTTTTGGCTAGAAACAGAACGTCATACATTCAGTCAGGTAGACAAAATGTGTCGTGCCATGCTAAATCCAGTCGTACGCGTTTATGTAAAATGGCATGAACTGGCATGAGTTAATGAGTATCTACATATGCTGCGTAAATATTACTCATTGATTGATAGCAATATACCGTGCGTACGCACAACAAACTAAACTGGTGCTGTTACAGCGTTGTGTCGGCTTTCTCTCGAGTGTCCAATCACGCTACTAGGGTAGGAATTAAGACACCTGCTCCTACAACTGATTCGCATTTTATCTAAACATGTGGGAAACGGAAGCATATTGAGGATGTTAGGTTTTAATATTGTCTCAATTTTTTTATTTTTAATAGTATGAGTAATAGTTTTACATGAAACAGTTCAGTCAACATATGATTAACCAAGGTGCATTGTTCTTACAGTTGGTATTCAAACAAAGCTCGTCGACATATACACATACAGGAAAAGTACAGGTTACCCACACCCTGTCGACTTGTTCTTCAAATTACAATTACACTATCATCGAATTACTAGTGTTTTCTCTGTCCTGTTGAGTTATAAATGTTCTTAGATATCTCGATTACATCCCATGTAAAACAAAAGCATGTTTTCTTTTACATAGCATGTAAAAACTGAGAAGCCTAGTGTATTAACTAATGAATTCCATTCTATCCGTAATTTACGTATCCGTATCTTGGCGCGAAACTTATGGAGAACACATCATTATCTGTGCTGCTCCAACACACAAGTTAGCCAGTGTTAAGAACTGAAAGGTATAATAACCGTATAGAATGGGGGGAGGTGACTTTTTGCCAATTTTTTGACAGGTTTGGTGTAACATGAGTTCATACCTAGGGTAAGGTGAGCAAGTGAGAAGTCGTCCAGTCAACATTTGCAGTCGGTACGAGTGTGGGCAACGAGAACACCAAGTGTAAGACGTCTCGCATAGAAACTAAGGTTTTAACAATACATCGAACTATCGATGCATCGCAATAATCGATATGATGAGGCAATACGATCAATAGCAAATATTACTATCGATGGTTAGCAATGAACTATCGATAATATCGACAATACAATTCAGCAGGGTTATTTGTATGACTGTAAAAATAGAAATAAGTTGTATTTATTTATCAACCAAACATCAACAGTCGTCGATTATTGCAGCGTCATTCACGAAGTCAGCTTTTTGAATCAACTTCATCGAATGCCACATGATGGCGCCACCCACCAGTTACGGTTTGGTTCTGTTGTCCTGGCAGTTCGCTATTCCATGAAACTATCGCGATAGCTATGAAACTACGGCAATAGTTATGAAACTATAGTAATAGCTTTGCAATACTTATGAAGCCATTGCGATAGTCACCCCTAATATAAACCAGCCCCTGGTTTCAGATGTGTGTTAGCACGGAAGTCATTAATCATCGGCAAACACCGGTAGGTGGCGCTTCAATAAGTTTTAGTGGATAGTGTTAACAAGTCGTGTTATTGTCAATATACAGTTTTATTAGATCTAATATTCATACATCTCAATTCGACCGTCCATGCTGCTCAAGTGTCGCGGGAGAGAGAGAGAGAGAGAGAGAGAGAGAGAGAGAGAGTCCAAGGTTGACCTAGGTTAGCGTCTCAGCCAGATGCATTAATCATATCACTACAGTACGTTATCTCTCAACAACCCCCTTTCTCTAGAAACTATTAGAGTGATTACAATTTATGTCCATAATATTATAGTTCATCACCCAGTAGGGTGGATGTCGTGTCCTCGTCGGTCTCGCTTCCGTTCCAGATGTCGCAGTGGTTGTGTCTGGTTCCCTCGGGTTAAATGTTTCTGATCTTGTCATTGGCTGCTTCAAAGGCTCCCGTTCATTCTGGTTAGAACTGTCAGGCCGTTCCAACTTATCGTGTGTTGTCGCGCCGTCGTCGGGGTTTGCTGCCGGACGAATGTGTGTCCGACTGGTCGCCTTTTCGCTCGCTCACGATAAAACACCTGTCACTTCGTGTCCGAGTCACCACTACGCGTTTCCAGTTGGCTTTTGGAAACTGTTTGAACACGACCGGCTGTCCCTTCTCTAATGCCTCCAAATCACAAGCAGACTTGTCGTGACATGTCCTCTCTGTGGCTCACTCCTCCCTTTGGCCCACCACTCCCTTGTCCCACTCCTCTCTGCGGCCCACTACTCCCTTGACTTACTCTTCCCTGTTGGTCACTCCTCCCTGTGGCCCACTCCTCCCTGTGGCCCACTAATCCCTTGGACTACTCCTCCCTGTGGCCCACTCCTCCATGTGGCCCATTCCTTCATGTGATTCACTCCTCCATGCACGGTTGGCATGTAACGAAGTATACTTCGTTACAATACTGGAGTAGTTATTTCAAGTAATTGCCGTGTAACGAAGTAGAATTTAGATTAAATACTTGTAACGAAGTAGCTTTATCTAAAGTAACGCGACTTTTTACCGCCGGCGGTGGCGCTCCACCGTCAACGATATTTCAAAAACTGTTCATAGTCGCCACGCCAAAAGCTATTAATATCATTAAATCGCATGCCAGTTTGCGATCATATTTGCACGCATACCTCTCTTCGGGAAATCGACGCAACCACTGTTTTATATCTACGTCAGTGAACGAAGTCTGCCAAATACTGGCATAGGTCAGGTCAAGGCCGTTGACATGCAATATTACTTCGAGCACACAATGCTTGAACGCCATCTCAAACCACGGTGCAAATGTCTCCGTTGCACCATATAAACTACTAATCAGTAAGTTTCCAATACGTATTATAAATATAAAATTTGCAATTTCGACAATGTATTGATAATCCCCATACACTGACACAATTCTGATATTCGTGAGCGAATGCGCATCGTGGATCGAGGTGAACCGATTTTCGCCCATTGCCATTGGCATTGTCAGCAATGGCCTTACCTGCTTACGTCAGCATTTTACTTTCACGAATAAAATTCATATTGAGATGTTTAATAAATTCATAATAATGATTACAGAACTAAACAGTAAAGAATTGATACTCTGCCATTTGGTAGCATCTTTTCCCAGCAATGGCTTATTCAAGCTGACCCATAAATAATATCAAAGACACGGACAGGGACAGGTAAGTTTTAATTGCAATTAGCAACAACATTCCTCTGCTGCACTCGTCTGTCTTCTGATCAATTCTAGCCCCAGCTGGTACAGGTACCAGGTAACCAACACAGCTAGCTGCTAAAGCGTGTGTGAGCTGATAAGACATATCTGGGAAGATATGAGAAGGTGGGGGTTCACAAGCCAGATGGCTTCATCATTTAGGCATCAAATGTCTTTGTCAATTTTGCTATGGGCAGTGCTGGGTTGTATTACCTCTGACCAATTTCCCTGAGAGTCTACTACTAGTACTGGACTGACCCTCTACCTACTCAGATTCAATCACACTTGCGTATACATATCCTGTTGTACAATCTAGCTCCTCCCATACCTCAGTGGAACAGGTCGATAAAAAGACATATTGTGCCTCATCATTAATTAAGTTTTGTATTTAACTGAAATTATTTGATATTGTGAGCGCTCATTAAAGATAATGTAATTAATTTTCCAAGCATCCAAGTGAGCACCATGTTCAATGGTGGCAGACCGACTGACCAGCTAAGGCTGTCTGGGAACGCTTTGTTATAGGCAGGGTGGTTGCAAAACAGTTGTCAGAGGCAAGTTGTGTAATTTATATAATATTACTCATGATTTTTTTTTTATTTCTAAGTGTTGCACTTTTACTTCTCCTTTTACTTCAAGTACTTTTGAAAAGTAGTTTTACTTTTTACTCAAGTACTTTTTTCACAAAGAATTTTACTTTTACTCAATTAGATTTTAGGTGAATTATTTTAATGCCCACTCCTCCATGCTCTCCACTCGTCCCTGCGTCCCACTTCTCACTTGGCTCACTCCTACCTGTGGCCCACTCTTTCTGTGGCCAATTCCTCCCTGTTGTCCACTCCTCCCTGTGACACAATACTCATTTTGCCCACTCCTTACTGTAGCCCACTACTCCCTTAAACCACTTCTCCCTGTGGCACACTACTCCCTTGGACCACTCCTCCCTTGCTCACTCTTCTCTGTGGCCCACTCCATCCTGTGGCACACTCCTCCATGAGGCCCACTGATCCCAGTGGCCTAATCCTCCCTGTGGCCCACTCCTCCATGTGGCCCACTACTCCCTTGGGCCACTCCTCCCTGAGGCTAACTCCTCCCTGTGGCCCACTACTCCCTGTGGTCCACTCCTCCCTGAGGCCCACTCCTCCCTGCCCTCCACTCCTCCCTGTGGCCCACTCCTCCCTGCCCTCAACTCCTCCCTGTGGCCCACTACTTCCTGCCCTCCACTCCTCCCTATGGCCCAACCATCCGTGCCCTCCACTCCTCTGTGGCCCAACCATCCGTGCCCTCCATTCCTTTCTGTGGCCCACCCCTCCCTGCCCTCCACTCCTCCCTGTGGCCCACTCCTCCCTGCCCTCCACTCCTCCCTGTGGCCCACTCCTCCCTGCCCTCCACTCCTCCCTATGGCCCAACCATCCGTGCCCTCCACTCCTCCCTGTGGCCCACTCCTCCATGCCCTCCACTCCTCTCTGTGGCCCACTCCTCCCTGCCCTCCACTCCTCCCTGTGGCCCACTCCTCCCTGCCCTCCACTCCTCCCTATGGCCCAACCATCCGTGCCCTCCACTCCTCCCTGCCCTCCACTCCTCCCTGTGGCCCACTCCTCCCTGCCCTCCACTCCTTCCTATGGCCCAACCATCCGTGCCCTCCACTCCTCCCTGTGGCCCACTCCTCCTACCCTCCACTCCGCCCTATGGCCCACTCCTCCCTGCCCTTCACTCCTCCCTGTGGCCCACTCCTCCCTGCCCTCCACTCCTCCCTGTGGCCCACTCCTCCCTGCCCTCCACTCCTCCCTGTGGCCCACTCCTCCCTGCCCTCCACTCCTCCCTGTGGTCCACTAATCTCTTGGCCCTCATTAACATATTTTTAATTAAAACTCTCTTCAGAACAAACATCACATTTACTTCTGTTATTTATGAAAATAACTAGCATTAGAATGCGATACTTCTAATACTAACCCAATAAAGAATGTGTGACAGGTATAACATGTTCCGTCTCAGTCACATCACATGAGAGCTCCAAAAGTCGACTTTGAGACTTCGCAATGCGACGTCACAACACGCGACGTCCAATCACGTGAGGTCTGCATGTCAACAACAATCACGTTCTTGTTTGGTGAGGTATGGAGTCACCTTGAATTGACGGGAATATCACGTCGCATTACAGGGAGTCTACGACTCTCCAAAAAGTAACGGTAAAGTTACGTCACGTTTTGGGGAATTGGTTGTTTTATAATGAATAGGCACAGTTAACGTATTATGGTGTGCAAAACATGGGAACCGGAAGTGCATTATCTCACCAACTATCGCCTCGAAATGGGATTCAATTGTGTCCCCTTACAACTGGGGTACCAACCAGCCCTTTGATGTAGAATACCAGACAGGAATGCCAGTTCATAAGCGTGTTGCTACAATGAAAATTGTAATTTAATTTTAGTGGTTTATTTGTAACAGCGCCGTTAACTTGCAAATGTATGATTGCGTGTAAATCCATAATTACCTAACATGAATTAATGAGTGGGCCGCAGATCATAGCGTTGCGCCATTGTGTCTCGTATACTGAGGTATGCACTTCAATACATTTATGTCTCACTCGGCGTCGACTATGTCTGATCATTTAAAATTGGATTCGTAGTACTGTTTTATTTTATTTATTATTTATACAATTATCCATTAGCATGGGTTGTTATTAACGGGAATGTCACTTTTCAAATACGCGAGTTACTGTTCATATATCATTACTAACCAGAACTTAGACACGCGTATTCATGTAACGACCATAAATTAATTGCAGACAAAAAACGGCTTCTTGCGCCTTGGGCTACTTTTCAGGAGCCAAGAAAGTTTAATCAACCGTATTTTGTCACGACATTCCCTTTTTGGCGTCAATACCATGGATTATCAATTTTACATTTCTTTTTGAAAATGGCAGCAATCGCTAGTAGCTTACGGGACACAGGGAAGTAAACAATATTAATTTGAAAGAATATATTTTGCCTTTAATTAGACAAAGTAGAACTATTAGAACACGAAATGTGACGATGTAATGTGGGGGAAGAAAATGTTAATAATTGTTAATTCTTTTTGATATGTAGGGCACAATCATATTGATGAGTACGAAACATGTTCACTCACATAAACTATGATTATTAGTAGATCATTCAATACCAAGGTAATATATACATATATAAATGTATATATATATATATATATATATATATATATATATATGATTATTAGTACATCATTCAATACCAATATATATATATATATATATATATATATATATATTTATATATATATATATATATATATATATGATTATTAGTAGATCATTCAATACCAATATATATATATATATATATATATATATATATTGGTATTGAATGATCTACTAATAATCGTAGTTTATGTGAGTGAAAATGTGTTTTACTCATGAATATGATTGTGCCCTACATATCAAAAAGAATTAACAATTATTAACATTCATTGTCTTCTCCCACATTACATAGTCACATTAGTCACATTTCGTGTTCTAATAGTTCTACTTTGTCTTATTAAAGACAATATATATTCTTTCAAATTAATATTGTTTACTACCCGGTGTCCCGTATGTATAGTATACATAGATAATTATATGCAACTGCTTCAAATAGGATTGGTAAGCTAGCTCGAATAACACTTGGTGTGAGGGTAAGCTTAGCTACAACGCGGTCAACACATTGAACCAATGGGTACAACGTGTCTCTGACAAGAAGGTACACAGACAATAAAATCTGGTCACAAGCAATGATAATTTACACACCAGCAGGTATTAATCACACTCACATAACTTTCGAAAAACATCAAAAAACATACTTTCAACTTTTAAAATTTTGTGACAGTTGTGACAAATGGCACTTATTGTTGGTCATTCGTGTTCTAATAACATGTTCAATCACTGGGTAGTACCATGTAACTGTCGCTGCTGTAGTTTCCTGGGAAACATGGGTGGCTCAACTAACCCAGTGGCTCAACTAACCCAGTGGCTCAACTAACACTTCCTTCCCCTACATACAATTCATCTAATAAAATAATATATATTGCAGTAGTCCTCTTTTAAAATCATCCCTTCTGCGAATTTGCGATAGTCTTATAAGAGTGGGGTTGCCTCTCTGGATTTATCATGGGAAAATGGCCTATAGTGAGGAGGTAGCATCTGTCGAGGAGGTGGCCTCCTGTGACACGGGACTTATACAATGGGTGGAACAAAAACAATAAATGTTGAGGATTGGATTCGGATTGTTATCCGAGCGAACCTTTTGGATGGTATCCAAACCGCAAATATTTCCCGCAGATAGCAAGTGCATTGTCCTGAAAACCTGTTATCACGTACGATATTTTTCAGGTTCAAACATCCAACAATGATGTCATTTCATCTAAGAAAATATGTCTTGTCTTTGAAATTATTTTAGCTGTGCATAATTAGCCGTAATGTATGGGTTTAAACCACCAGACATCAGCCATCACGAAAAAGCCAACATTAACACAGATGAGAGACAACATGTATGTATGTATGTATGTATGTATGTATGTATGTATGTGTGTATGTATGTATGTATGTATGCATGTATGTATACTGGCGGCGTCTACTGTTGTTGCGTTTTGGAGCTTGTACACAGAAGATGTACTGGCGGTAACTGATGTACACAGAAGATGTACTGGCGGTAACTGATACTGGCGGGAATAATGTTATTTGCATAATGCATATAGAGTACGTAATTAAGATGACACTGGCTTCTGGCATATATGAATACTTAAATCAGAGTTTGTAGAGATGGCTTAGTTTTCCGTATATGCTGCTAATAATAATAATGTAACTATGGATACAATATGACTTATATAATATTGGTAACGATACCATTGACCATGTCATTTATACTGGTATCAATATAGCTGACCTAAAAATCAACTTAGCATCAGAGTTCCACTGTTGACAAGATTGTCAAGCCGGCATTTAAGCATGCCTAATCGTAGTTTTGTAAAGGTTTGAGTTCGTTTTTGCTTTTTCGAAACTTATGCAACATCGTTCACCCATGTTACCCATGTCTTTCGAAAGAGCCATTAAAAGTCGTTAGTCCTTGATGCATAGGCCACGGCACGGCGGCTGCAGCCGTTTGAGCGCCGAGCTGTCTATTGATCGAGATGACCAGGGTTCGATTCCACCTCCTACTGTTTCGAAGCTTGGACAATATCATTCGTCCCACTTGGCTTTTGTCTTTCGGAAGAGACATTAAGGCAAAAATGTGTAACACGTGTCGTAGAATCGCTGAGTCTAATCTGAAATAGGACGGGCGCTGCGTAAAAGAGGACGGGTGCTGCGTGAAATGGGACGGGCGTTTCGTGAAATAGGACGGGCGCTTCGTAAAACAGGACGGGCGCTTCGTGAAATAGGACGGGCTCTTCGTGAAATATGACGGTCGCTTCGTGAAATAGGACGGGCGATGCGTAAAACAGGACGGACGCTGCGTGAAATGGGACGGGCGCTTCGTGAAATAGGACGGGCGCTGTTAAAACCTCCTCCACCCAACGGTGGCGCTGAGAGAAAATGCTTGGTTTTATAATTATGTCCAACAAATCACACAACAAAAGAGCGTGTATATAACTCGTAAAGGGAGACTATGATAATATCATAAACAAACCTGCAGGGCGTCTGCCATCATGCTGCTGTCAACCATTGTCACACCGTCTGCCATCATGCTGCTGTCAACCATTGTCACACCGTCTGCCAGCATGCTGCTGTCAACCATTGTCACACCGTCTGCCACCATGCTGCTGTCAACCCGTGTCACACCGTCTGCCATCACGTTGTGTCTAACCGTGCCTTCCAGAATGACAGTTTTATTTGGGTTTGGTGGGTCACCCTTAATGGCAGTTTCTGTAATGGCCTGATTATGAGCATATAAAGTATTCATCGTGCAAGACGTGTGTGTGTGCTCTATCCACAAAAACAGCTATGCACATAAACATTACCAGTGACGTGTGAACCGCATCACTTGATGGTGAAGATTGTAACTTATGGGAGTACTTGTGGCAATGGTCCACGTTTGCCTATTAGAAACGTCCTCTTCTGGGGTACACGTGCAAGATTGCGTCATCTCGCGGTGTCTTGACAGTTAATTCTGGTTTTATGAACAAAAACAAAATCTTTCGTAATATCATCGCTCGATGTTGTACTGTCGTAATGAATGCATAATGATGATAGCATGTTTCTTGTTAAATGATGATAATACATTTAATAGATACTAAAAATAGAATAGCAAACTTACTCATTTAATTTGTTTAACCTGGACTCACTAAATGTCCTAGGACATTTCCGCCGTCATCTCTCGTGTAGCAAGTATATTTTTTTTATTGATGCAGGGGGTCCATCGTGTGCGCGGGCACCCCCTTTATTTCCGCCGAAATTATATCTCAACCAACAAACTTTCCGGGTCTTAGAGGTTTATAGCGAAACAACGCGAGACAACGCGATACGATGCGATACGAGTTTATTGTCCAATAGAACACTGGACAATTGTCTTCTGCTCGCTGAGCATCAGAAGTAAAGATGACACAAAATTAGGTCAACATGGTTACTAAAAGTGATACATACTTGAAATAAGTTAATAAAAGTAATAACAGTTATACATACATGAACGTAGTCCATACAATATAATCATACTGCACTTACAGACATAAGTTAGTGCAGTTTAAGACATGCGTGTACATTCATAGTTGCTGTAGCTCACGCACACACGCGCGCGCGCACACACACGCACACACACACACGCACACACATCCACTGTCCAGCGATCGGCTTGCAAGTGGTGAACACATAAATAAGAGTTTGTTGAGACAACTTATCGCCTGGAACTTCCGACACACCCTTGCGGCGCTCCGGTATTCGTTATGACGTTGGGGGAGATGTTGCTGCCAGTTTCACATGTTGGGGTCAGTTGCTGAGAAAGTTATGCATCCAGTGAATGAAGTTGGGGGGTATTTGCAGGGCTAGAAGCTTTTCAATCATCTGGTGGCGCTGTAAAGCCCAAAACTAAAATCTATGAAGAGGGTGCGGATGTAGTTGGATGTCTTCTTTAGATGTTTGGTGACATTCTATAACAGGGTTGCCACAGCATCGCCAGTGCTACGCCCTCACTTGGAGGCGAACTGTATTGGATCAAATTTCTCCTACGTTCCATTCATACAGCTCTATTCGACCGTCCATGCTGCTCAAGTTGTAAAGAGCAAGGCAGTGTAATCAACTTTATAACTTGTAATCTGTAACTTGTAAGAAGTTAGTTATTGAACGCAGTGGACACACTACATGTCCATCTCTCTGGTGGGAGGATTATTAAACGATTATCTATTTATCTTAATGGACAGCGTCCAGCAATGCGAAGACGTTCTAGTCAGGTCACGTTCTTGTGCCCTCGGAAGGGAATTGAAACGTCTGCTATAAAGGCAACTAACCAGATGTAGTCTGGGAGAACGGGAGAGAACAGTGGGAGTAGTAGTAGGAGAGCTGTAGAAGATCTGTAGTGGAGTAGTTGTAGTATAGATGTTGTACTGTGTATGGACTTCTAGTAATAAAGCCACATTGTGGTCGAACCTGAGATCTTCTGGTAAAACAATGTGAGTTATTCGTTGTCGAGTCCTGACGGTCCTGAACGAAGTAGGGATAATGTCTTGACGTGACACGATAGCCTGTACAAAGTGTCGCGGGAGAGAGAGAGAGAGAGAGAGAGAGAGAGAGAGAGAGAGAGAGAGAGAGAGAGAGAGAGAGAGAGAGAGAGAGAGAGAGAGAGAGAGAGAGAGAGAGAGAGAGACAGAGAGAGAGAGAGAGAGAGAGAGAGAGGGAGAGAGAGAGAGAGAGAGAGAGAGAGAGAGAGAGAGAGAGAGAGAGAGAGAGAGAGAGAGAGAGAGAGAGAGAGAGAGAGAGAGAGAGAGAGAGAGAGAGAGAGAGAGAGAGAGAGAGAGAGAGAGAGAGAGAGAGAGAGAGAGAGAGAGAGAGAGAGAGAGAGAGAGTGCAAGGTCGCACTAGGCTAGCGTATCATATCGTGTTACCGTACACTACAGTACGCTGTCTCTCAGCATCCCCCTTTCTCTAGAAACCATTAGTATGATTATAATTTATGTCCATAATAATTATAGTCCATCACCCAGTAGGGTGGGTGTCGTGTCCTCCTCTGTCTCGCTTCAGTTCCAGATGTCGCAGTGGTTGTGTCTGGTTCCCTCGGATTAAAGGCTTCTGGTCTTGTCATTGACTGATTGCTGACGTCGGTCGATGGCACTAGTTCATTCTGGCTAGAACTGTCAGGCCGTACCAACTCGTCGTCATATTTTGTGTCCTTTTTTCCTTTCTTCTTCTAATTACCTCTTTCTTGACTCTTTCTTGACTCTTCCTCTCTTCGTCGTGCGGGTTTCTAGTGCTGACATATTTCGCCATCTGTTTTATATCACTCGATATTCTTTGCCAAAATATTGTTTCTCGGGCCCGTGCCATCATGCTGCCGTAACCCGTGTGTGCGACATGTAATATTTGTTTTATCTCTTTTCGCATCTCCCTTGGGATGATTATTCTCTGGGCTTTCAGGGTCACACGGCCTTGGTGACTGAACCATGGTGCTGTTTCTTGTGGGACCAACTGTTTACTTTCAGGCATAGAGTTACATCATTAATCATCCCCCTATAAACAAGAGCGATAAGCCAGCTCACTACAGTGAAGCGGGCGTGGACCACTGGCCGGCATTTCATTGCATGGCAGAATCCGTTGCATTTACTGGCATGAGACATAGGGTAGTACTGTTTATAGTGTGAAAATAGCATGTTACAAATAGTTGTCAAACACATGTAAATAAGTAAGTAAGAAAATTGATTTCCTCTTCGCCATCATCATGTTAAGGCAAACAAATGTAGTGAAAATGACGCGGCTACAAGAGAAGTATAAACGTATCGGGATAGTAGCGAGTAACGATGACGTCAGGAGCAAATGAACTTGAAGATTTGTCTTTGTCATTTTTGTTTTAATGGGGCATGGTCACCAGATTCATAAATCATTTGGATGAGGGTGGTAATAGCAGTTTTATTATAAGTGTGGGCAGTTGGGTTGTTCATACTGGAGTGAGCATCGATCGTGCATTGGTATTAAACTCTCAAAGACATAAATATTTTGGAGGCTTGCTGGAGACAGTTGCGGCGAAGAATATGGTTATTTCCAGTGTGGCTTACAGCTGTACGAATCGACAGAAGAGAGGATCTAAATTTTTTTGGCAAAGGTAAGAATCCTCAACTGTACAAAAATAGTTTAGTTGACTGTCGGCACGAACATGCATTAGTGCATGGATAGATTGTGCATGTAATAAGGTATTAGGTAACTCTAGCCAGAAACAGGTTGGTGCCCTCTCTCCCTTTGAAGTTATTGATTAATTGCGCTGTGAGAGGGTTGCTCTTGACTATTCCCTAGCACAGACCCTATAGAGCTACCTGTGCTTTGAGCAGTGCCGAAATACTTGTTTGTAAACAACAGTGCAATGACAGCTCTCGCGCGTTCTCTCTCTCTCTCTCTCTCTCTCTCTCTCTCTCTCTCTCTCTCTCTCTCTCTCTCTCTCTCTCTCTCTCTCTCTCTCTCTCTCTCTCTCTCTCTCTCTCTCTCTCTCTCTCTCTCTCTCTCTCTCTCTCTCTCTCTCTCTCTCTCTCTCTCTCTCTCTCTCTCTCTCTCTCTCTCTCTCTCTCTCTCTCTCTCTTTCCATATGTATATATAGGCTAGTCAGGCAATGCCTTGGGCAATACACATGTGAAATAGACAACATTGTTGACTGTTGAGTTTATGCTATTAGGGGTTTATACATGTAGAGTACTAATTTTACATTAATACCTACATGTATGCTATAGAATTTATGGATAAACATTAGTATTATTATATATTGGTACTGAATAAGATAACATGTATTTTTGATAAACATTAATACCTACATGATTATTATATATTGGTACAATATTGTATTATTATATATTGAAATAAGATAAACAGCACAATATTGTGAACAATGAGTTGGAACTATGGTATGCAAATAGCTTATTTGTTCTGTTTGTATTTATACAGGCTCACTCATTGAAATGATACTGAAGTTAGATCAGGAGTGTAGATTGTGAAATGACCGAGAAACTTGGTTTTATATTATTTTAGTAGTAAGTTTAGTTTACCAGTTTAGATAAATGCAATTTGATTTTACAAACATGCCTTACATCGGTCTATTCTTAATTTAGGCATAAGTTTACCACCTGCAGCCAACATAATATTATAGTTATTTAGCACTCACATTAGTGAGACATGTAGTTTAACCCATTGTACATCTACAACACTCAGTAATTGAAGTTATTTAGTAGATGCTGGTATGATATATCATATATATATATATATATATATATATATATATATATATATATATATATATATATATATATATATATATATATATATATATATATATATATATATATATATATATATATATATATATATATATATATATATATATATATAATATCTTATTAGTACATGTGGATATATGATGAAGACTGGGTGCTGTACAGTATAAACACTGTATATATATATATATATATATATATATATATATATATATATATATATATATATATATATATATATATATATATATATATATATATATATATATATATATATATATATATATATACTAATAATAATATCTTATTAGTACATGTGGATATATGATGAAGACTGGGTGCTGTACAGTATAAACACTGTGCCCCCAGTGGATTCTTGCCGTGCAGCAGCATGAATGTCACTTGCCCGTGTCTGCACCGCTGTCTGCCATCTTTTCTGTATTAGATCCAGCACCTTTTGCAGATCTGTGTCTTTTGCATTTGCTTCTGCCACGGCTAATGTCATTTTATCAGGTACGTCTTGGAGCGCATTGGTTACTTCGGATCTCACCTGGCTTTCTGACACGTTTACATATGCCCTGTAAGCGTATCGGCTATGAGGAGTCTCTTGCCCTCCACATATTGGAACTCCACATCGTATCGGTGCAGTCTTAGCATCAGTAGCTGCAGTCGCTTGGGCGCTTGGGCGCTTGGCTAAGTGGCTTTTTGAGGATTGATGTCAGGAGCTTGTGATCATTCTGGATGACCACATTACTTCCATACGTGTACCGGTCGAATCTCTCCAGACCAAAAACGACTGACAGAAGCTTTTCTATCTGAGCCCATCTCCGTTCCATAGTCGTTAAAGACAGAGAAGCATACTCGATCGGCTTCCCGTCCTGCATCAGAGCAGCACCCAAACCACCTTTGCTGCTATCTACTTGCAACACAAGCTCTTTGTCGGATTCAACATAGGCCAGGACCGGTGTGCCGGAGATCTTCTTCTTTACTCCGTTTCTGAAGAGCTATTGGCAGTCTTCGACTCGGCAGTACATTTGGCAACACGCTAGGATCAGTCTTCAGGATTGTCATTCCAGATCTTCCCAAATCTCCCACTTCACGCTTACAGGCTGTCTGAAAGTTCAGAGCGTCTTTAACCCCAACTTTCTTAGAGGCGCATTTCCCTTGACCGTCAACGGCGTTCAGCTATTGTCTTCTTTCGATCTCGGATCGCCGTTTTCCGGGCTGAGGTCTCGATCACTCGACTCTGTTTTGTCTCCGCAATGAATGTGCCTCTATGAACCGTTATCAGGCCCATTTCTCGTACTGTAGTCGATCTCATCAGACATGTATAGTAGTTCTTTACTACAACAAATTCTACGTCTCGGGTTTCTCCAGTCTTCGTGTTTGTCACAGCCAGTGTTGTCACACCTGTTGGCATCATTCTCGAACCGTTACACATAACCATTTTTCCTTTTCACTGGCGTTCTTGGTGTATGCGGACATATCGTTGTGTTTTAGTGTTTACGTCTGCACCTGGTACTCGTTTACTTTCATGCAAGCTGTGATTCTCCACTGTGTCGTGTCTTGGACAACTCCATGTGTCTGCATCCATTCCACATCACTGTCTTCATTGTGATGGTCCATTGAACGTACATTTCCTCGCTTCTTTTTACATTTCCGGCTGAAATGGTTTCCGCCATTGCAATAGGAACAATGCTTACCCAAGCCGGATAGTTCGTTTTAATGGGTTTGTGTTTGCACTCAGAGTAAATACATTCAAGTGTCACCTCTTCTTGATCAGCTGCGCATTTCTAACATTTAAGCTTTTTCTTCTGTACTACTCTCTTGGCTTGGACTGTGTCTGTCATTCTGTCAGGATTAATTTCGTGCACCTGCCTGTGCGTTATTGTGATGTTCTGCAGATAGCGGTAGTCTTTTCGAGTGTCATCTCAGTTTCCCGCAAGAACAATTCTTGTAACTTGCCTCTTGCAGAAAACATTATCTAGTCACGAAGCATTTGCTCCGTGTCGACGTATTCACATACACCTAGCATTGTGCTGAGTTCGTCAAGGAACACGTCGAACGGCTCCTTCCACTGAGCATTCCAAAAACGGAATGAATTCACTGCCACATTTCCCTTGGGTGCGCAGTACTCTTCTAATTTCTGGAGTAGTTTCTCTGGACGATCTCTGTCGCCTTCATCCGCCCAAGTGAAATGACCGCATACGGCAACAAATTGAGGCCTAGCACAGTTCAGGATCATTGCAACCTGAGTGACATTCGGCTTCCTTTTTTTGAAGCGGCGAAGTGTAGTTGTAGTTGTAGTTGTAGTTCACGCTTCCATTACGTGAACGAATCTGGTAGATACGGGTCGTTGATGTCTAGCTCAGGCGGCGGGTGAAATTGTGCACATCAGCCATGGCGTCAGGTCACGTGATGTCAGTGTAATACGATGTAAGTCGTCGGGTCGAAGAAAAAAAATTCGAGCTGTGTGTGTTTGTGTTTGTGCGTGCGTGCGTGCGTGCGTGCGTGGGTGTGTGTTTCTCTTGCCTTTTTCCCGTGGTAGGTTGGTGCTTTGCGTCCCAATGTCGTACAGGTTATCTCTATTAGTGCAACAATGGAGGAGGGGTACTAATTAAGAATACGCTCACGTCCAAACTGAGTTTATTACAGTAACAATATTTTATTTAAACTACAGTACTAATAACACATTCCAAACATTAAACCAATTGACAATGAAAAACTTAAACCATCTTGTCTCACAGACTGAGTCCCTGGCTCACCCCAAACTTTAAACAGCTAACAATAAACCTCAACTATTATAACACTATCTGACAGACTCCCTGGCCAGTTACAGCACTGCCTGATGACACAACAGCTACTCCTAGGCAATCACTCCTGCCTCCCCACAACTCCCCGAGTCTTCCCTCTATCCAAACTAATGGTATCTTTTGACAGACCAGAGGAAAGATGAATAAGCCAATGGGTATCACCCATAATTCCTGCTAACTTCTGGATCATCCCTCTCTAACCATCTTCTTGATTTCGTTTATTAAAAGTTAATAAAACGAAATCGCTATTCAATGGTGACGCGCCATCGTTGGTAATGTGACGCCAGCGTCTCCGTCAACGTGGCATACGTCTGCTCGCTGGGTCTCCGTGGCGTCAATAAGTTACGTAGCATCGCATACGCCGATGACAGCCAGAAAGACGCCACAAATGCTGTTCGCCATCATCCACTGTTCAACCCTTTCAAGGTGTAATTGAAACTCCTAGATGGTTTCATAAAATGTGCCGATGACACCGATTTGCATTCCGGCAGCCATGTTACCTGCCACATGCGCTGGACCGAATGTCTCAAGTCAAGGTAACCTAGGCCAGGGCGGCCCCCCCCCAAGGAAAACTTTCAAATTGTACACCATCAAGCTACGTTAACATGTCTTTAATGCACTCATATTGTAGATAGATATGTATGTTACCCATCGAAAAATTACTTTCAGCAAATTGATAAGCTAGATGAGTTACACTTGAAAAATAGCAAGAGTACCCAAAAAAAGCTTATTGCCCATCTTTGGGGCAAGACGGCCCTCTGCATGGGGCAAGACGGTCCTCTGCGTGTGGCAAGACGGTCCTCTGCATGGGGCAAGACGGTCCTCTGCATGGGGCAAGACGGTCCTCTGCATGGGGCAAGACGGCCCTCTGCATGGGGCAAGATGGTCCTCTCCATGGGGCAAGACGGCCTCTGCATGGGGCAAGACGGTCCTCTGCATGGGGCAAGACGGTCCTCTGCATGGGGCAAGACGGTCCTCTGCATGGGGCAAGACGGTCCTCTGCATGGGGCAAGACGGACCTCTGCATGGGGCAAGACGGACCTCTGCATCGGGCAAGACGGTCCTCTGCATGGGGCAAGACGGCCCTCTGCATGGGGCAAGACGGCCCTCTGCATGGGGCAAGACGGTCCTCTACATGGGGCAAGACGGCCCTCTGCATGGGGCAAGACGGACCTCTGCATGGGGCAAGACGGTCCTCTGCATGGGGCAAATGCCGATGTATTAGGCTACTATAGTTGTTACATTTCAATAGCAGTTAACATAGTATTAATACACACCTTGCAATCCTTGCATAATATAATATTGGCTTAGTAATATTCGATCATAATTACAGCCTACAGGCTAGCAGAAAGTAAATTATAAAACGTTCATATTATATTAAATGTTTTAACCATAATTGGTCATATGCAGTAATACAGTTTATACATTATGACGATGTACATGCGTACATACGGTATAAGACATAGGAACCGTCTTGTCCCAAATGCACTACGTGTGTCTTAACACGATGCATACAAAACAAAACATAATGTTGCCCACGTTGTATTGCCTGGCCTGTCAACCAATTAATATTATTATTATGTCAGTATTATATAGTTATCCAGTTTTGAGAGTTTGGAATGGAAGTCACTAGAGAGAAGACAAGCTGATGCCAAGTTAATTGATGATGCTGTACCGCATCAACCATAAACTGGTTGACGTGACAACGAAGTCACTCGCCGCCGCACCAACACGCACCAGAGACAGCGCTTATCGCTTCTACCAGACTTTCACCCGCGTCGTCGCCTACAAAGTCTCAATTCTCGTTTTTCATAGCGGCATCAAACCGTGGAACTAGAGCACACAAGAATTAGTTAGCTAACCATCAGCAGAAAGGTTTAGACAGTGCCTTCTCACCATGCCAACATAGAACAGTTGTACAGTCCTTATTATTATATATCATATAGTCCATGCACTAATGCATTGCCTAACTGTGCAAACGCAACATATTCTGACCTACACGGACCCGAACCAGCACTGCATCACCCGACCCCACGCAATGGTGATCACAGCTCGAAAATACTCTAGCCACTGTGGTTTATATGTGGCTAACACAGAGTCATGAGCTGAAATGGAAGAAGAAGAAGCTAGAGTATTAGTACCGCCTCAATGATTGTTTTTTTCCTGTTGGCGTTGGTCACGTTTTCTCTATTGATTTGGTATTTAGTGTTGTCTAGTTTGTGAAATGGTAGCTATGCAGGTATCGATGTTCTTTCGTTTATCTCATATGTAAGCTTGTTTACTGTTATGGCCTGTGTCCAGTGTATCGTATCCTCCGACAATGAATTCTAAAAAAGTAAAATTTTCGAAAGGGGGCTAGTTTTATTTCTAAAATCCAATTTGAGCTAAAAATCACCCGATCAAGACTTGCAGTTTTTCATAAGTCTAAACATTAAAAATATTTAATTGATAAATCCGATTCGAGTATTGTCGGTATAATGCTTTCATTTCATATAACTTGTTGTTGTACCATGTTTTTGTCGTTTTTATGTCTATGTGCCGACTATGTCCGGTAGCAAAAAACGTAATGTGACATCTATTTTTGCATAATATCTAATCATTTAGCGCAAGTTTGAACAGACGAGGATAGCATGTTGCCACCTCTGAAACTTGATGCTGCCGTGCATGAATATGTGAGGAACACGTTCGGTCAATATCAGGTATCTGCTCAATTATCGCCCACTTCCTATCAACATGAACATGTCATGATATATCTGACATAATGTACTGAGGGTCATGCCTCAATTATTTTCCTGTTGTGTTACAGAATGTTAGGAATGTAGGGCACAGTCATTTTAGATACGTGTCATTTTCAAAAAAATCATCTGACATAACTGCTTTTGAGCTAGGCAAAATTGTCCGCCCCACTCTTCGTCTCTGACTCTGTCTCTGTGACTCTGAGTCTGGAGCGAAAGTCGAGACCGGCATTTGCTAAAGCATGGTTTTGGCAGTTCCGTAGCCAAATGGCTACGGAACTAATAATAGTAATAACTTAAGTTTTAAAACCAATACGCACTAACCGTTTCACATGTGTATTCTGTGACATACAACCGACAATTGCCAAAATATCAGCAATATATAAAAAAGGAAACAAGAAATTAGCTTGCAACTACCGTCCAGTAAGCCTAACAAGCGTAGTTTGTAAATGCATGGAAAAAATTATTAGAAATCACATCATCAGTTACATGAAAGTCAATGGTCTGTTCAGTCAAAAACAATATGGTTTTATCTCTGGCAGATCAACAGTTCTCCAACTAATTAAAATACTAAATGAATGGACCTCAGAAATGGATAAGGGTAATTACATAGATGTTATTTATATGGATTTTCAAAAGGCTTTTGATACTGTGCCACATATGAGACTAATAAGTAAACTAAAAAGTTTTAACATTAGGAATGATTTAGTTAACTGGATTGAGGCATTCATCACAAATAGACGACAAAAGGTAGCAGTAAATGGAAAAGAATCAAACTGGCACAAAGTAACATCAGGGATACCGCAGGGATCTGCCCTAGGACCCTTACTGTTTGTTCTATATGTAAACGACCTGCCAGATTTAACTAAATCCAATACATTCCTGTTCGCTGATGACATTAAGATATTTAGAGCCATAACAAATAAAAATGATCAGGATATACTACAACAAGATTTATGTATCCTAGAACAATGGAGCGACAAATGGCTATTAAAATTCCACCCAGACAAATGTAAACACATGGAAATTGGAAAAAATAATATAGGTGAAAATTAATATTTAATGACAAGCAATAATGTTAAACATTCACTAACCACCACAGATAAGCAAACTGACTTAGGTGTAATTATCGATTCAAAATTGTCATTTGATGATCACATAAACCAAGTGGTAAATAAAGCAACCAAAATGACAAAAATAATCAGAAGAACCTTCCAATTCCTAGACACACACACTTTTTTGCCACTATATAAGACAATGGTTAGATCTCACCTAGAATATGCCGTAGCAGTATGGTATCCATATAAGATAAAACATAAAACAGCAATAGAAAACGTCCAGAGAAGGGCCACAAAGAACTTCCTGGTATGAGGGATTTATCATATATAGAAAGACTAAAATTACTGAAGCTACCCACATTGGCATACCGAAAGCTAAGAGGAGACATGATAGAAGTCTATAAAATAATGCACGGATTGTACGATAATGAATCTGCACCAAACCTCCTGAAATGGGAGGATGTCACACTTAGATCAGGAAATAGAAGACACTCCCTTAAAATATTTACCCAAAGAGCAAAAATAAATTTAAGAAAAAATGCATTCCCTTTTAGAGTGGCTGAACCATGGAATAGTCTCCCAAACTCTGTAGTACAAGCTAGATCAATTAACTCATTTAAAAACAAATTAGACAAATTCTGGTCTACCCAGGCAATAATATACGATTATGAATCTCCTTTAACAATAACTAATGGAACCGGAAATTATGATATAAAAATATTTGATTCTGAAGATCTGATCATGGAGGAACCAACTGGATCCTGCAATCAGAATCGTCATAAGGTATCATAAGGTATTGGGCGTCAATAAACTGAAGAAATGTGCTCCAAATAATTACTTATGAGTACTTTTATCGGTGACATAGAAAACATTTCACAATTAGCCGCCATACTGTGCACGTGATGTTGCCTTGGGTCACATGATCAAACGTGATTTCGTGTAGAATGAGGCCAGAATGGGCCAGAAGCACAGACATAAATAAAACACCCGTTAGTAAGTTATTAGTTTATAGGGGCATGATTAATGATGTAACTACATGGCCAGCAGACGGCAATTCTTAGCGTAACCTTATATAGATCCACGGGATTCCCACTTGGTATTCTCGCTCACAACAACATCCGGTTATATGCAAATGTTGACAAGCACATGTGTTCTGACAAAAAGGTAATAATTTCACACTTTTACATGGTTATTGTCAGGTAACTTTAGTGATATACATATAAGAATGCATACAGACACGTGTTTACGTGTTTATTGCTCTGTTTATGGCGTTTTTGTAAGGTTTCACGTTTCATGAAAATACTTAAGCTTTTGATGAACGAGATCTTCGCCCCTACTACAGCAACAGCCAGATAGAAAAAAATTGTAGGGCGATTGACTTTGCCTACTTTTGAGCAAGCACATTGGCAAGTTTGCTGGTAGAACATGTTGACAGTGTAATTGGATTTTTAGATGATTTCAATAGGTGGAAGGATTTTTGGCAATTTTTTCCCACAAGGCACGTTTGCATAGTAATTCATGCAGAAATAAAAATTTTTTTTACGTGTATGGCACGTTCAGGCATTTTAAATAAGTTAGAAGTATGCAACTCTGACTAAACTCGATCAGCATGTCAGTAAGATGATGGCAACGGCAGGTATGAATTTTTAGAATTTTTGATGGTCCCGTTTTTTTATAATCTTGCAAAATGTTAACATGGTCGCCAATGGAAATGTAACAGTAGGCTGAACCCTGGGCACATGCTTCTTATAACATGACTCTTTACATTCACGAGTAAGTTTCACCATTACTCTAATCATTGAAATCAGTTCCCGGATCAACCTACTTCATTTAGCTTACCAGGTTCTAACTCAATTGACTAGTAATAGGAGCACTAACATAGAAACTTACCCTTTTTATAGCAGAAGTCCAGGTTGGCCGATAGCAATATCATAGCAAAACTGTCTTTATTCATACGACATCTCAGCATCAGTACAATTGATTGGCTTAGCTGGTGTACAACTCTGACTACTCTTCTATATGTGAGAGTGGAACCTATGTGTCCACTCTCTCACATGTTATCTCTTTCTCTCCCAAAACTAACTCACTGTATTTTTAGCATCCATTTATACACTTTCTTGTGCCAGGCACAGTCATGGTGAGTCCTCCCAGAAAGGAGGGCATGTCCTTATATGTCAGCAGAGTGATCTTGGCAATTGGCCACAATTCTGGAGGCTGGCCTATGTGTCCGCTCTTACTAACCTAGTTGTTTTTCTTCATTAATCTGTTTACACAGTTTGTCTTCCTGCTATAACTAGAGTGGTACATGACTTTACAATAAGACACTAAAACCCACACAAACAGCACCATGTCTAGGACAAGCGCATAGAAACCACCAGTGGCTGCACCTCTGTGAGTCCACGACAGGTTGCACACATTTACCCCTGGCCCTGCCCTGACTTAGTTGCTTTAAAGGCTTAAATTAGCTTAATTGGCCATTGGCTAGGGCTAGGCACTTCAACAAAATACGCTGCCTTGCCCTCAGTTGTTTTGCGCACACGAAAATCCATTTATGATTAATGCTTTGACGATGACTGGAATCTCCTTAACGTTTTGTTTCACCTTGGTTGTGTTCTATAGGTTGAAGTTAGTGTGTGGTGGAAAACTCTTGTTTCAACGCGAAATCAAAATGTGGTTTTAGTCAACTGCAGCATTGTGAAGTTTTATGGATCTGTCACACTGAGAGTGAGTTTCCAGAATGAAATCATGGCTCATTTACATTTTTCTGAATTGAGTTTACTACAAAGCCAATACCATCTGTTTTATATGATATTATTATAATTTTAATGTTTTATATGATAATATTATATTATTAAAAAACACTGTGCAAGAGATTTATATTTTTCATTACAAGAACAGATAATTAATTGTTAAGAAATTGTTTTGGTTAAAATACTTGTAAAACAGTTACAATTAATTATTGAATTACAATGAGGTGTTTTGTGATAAGCTGCCAGTGCCACTGGACAAAATTGCTGAATATACGTACACCTCTCAAGATCAAATTTCAAGATTTTGTTTCCTGGCCTAATATATTATGTGAATTTTCACAATTAACTTAACTGCAGCAAGAAATGTAGAGAAATTTAGAAAAAATTTATTTCTAGATGTTCTGCCTGAAGTTCTTCCATTGATTTCGGTTATGCGATCTCAGCCAGTCCAGATCTTGCTGGTTTCGAAGACGCTTGCTGACTTCCTGCAGATCTTTGTCGAGAGCAGTAGTTCATGGTTGCCCTCACCAGCCAGCAACATCAGAGTGTGAACTATTGGTCTATGGCCAGCTGTACAGGAGCTTCACGTGGCATGCGAAGTACATTTTATATATATATATATATATATATATATATATATATATATATATATATATATATATATATATATATATATATATATATAATAATTAACTTCTGAGCTCAGAAGTGCAACAAAACAGAATCATGAACAGGGACGCGCAAAAGTCAGTATCAGAACGAGGGACAACCGAACATTTATGGTGGAAATGCAATTTGGAATAGATGTCTTGAGTTTTTTTGGGAAAATAGCTATAGTTTTAGATGTTTTCAAAGTGACGGGGAGTTCATTCCAGATCCTAGGCACAGCGACAGAGAAAGCACGTTAAGTTTTGTTTTATGTACAATAAGTTGTTGTGAAATTGATGATCTTAGCTGCCTAGGGATATTTGAAAGAAGCAGGAGACTAGCCAAGTAGGGTGGTTGTTGTGTAGATAGAGCACGATATGTAAGAGTGGACAGCTTAAATTAATTCGATAAGAAACTGGAAGCCAGTATAACTGTTTAGGTAGTGTTAGTGACTGTGAAAACTGAGGCGCCCTGAAAACCATACGTGCCAGACAATTTTTTATATACAGTGTATACATATACATATATATGCATATATATATATATATATATATATATATATGTATATGTATATGTATATATATATATATATATATATATATGTATATATATATATATATACATATACATACATATACATACATATACATACATATACATATATATATATATATATACATTTGTTTATATTTATATGTATGTATGTGTAAAAAAATATAAAAATTATATCATGTTGAATTGCACAATGTAAAGTCAACATTATTTATGAAGCAGTGACTGAAGTATAAATATTGCTATATTGAACCTGTGTAGTGTACTGTACATGTAGGAAATAAAAAATCCCAAAATATATAATAAATTGTTTGTGTTTATGCAGTGACATTGTTTTCTATATGGAACACAAATTAATATATATTTCTCAAGCAATTATTTCACCATTGTCACTATGCAAGAATATTTTGGTGTTCTTTATATATATAATATTATTTGGCAGGGAAAGAAAGCCCAGGCTCTGCCACAAATATCATCATAATCATGGATGTTATGGCTTTTTATTGAAGTGTATTGGTCTGTTGAAATGTCATGCTAATTAGCCACTGTTGACTTATTAATTGAGTTACTATTAATGTTAACTAATGTATATATTTACGACCCTACTTAATGTGTTTTTAAATTATACAAATATCTTCATAATGATGGCAGTTATGGCCTTTTATAAAAATACATTGACCTGTTGTGTTTGCGCATTAATTAACCAATATTGACTTATTAATCGCATTAACTGAGTTACTATTAATGATACATGACTGCACTATGTATATTGATGACCCTACTTAATGTGCTTGCAACTCCTGAAGAAATTATTAAAATATATATATAATATGCAAACAAAAAGTTATGCCATTTTAATCATACATTTATTGCAAGAAAACATAAAAATGGCTTTTGCCTGTATATGTGAAACACAACATTTTAGAATTTTTTCCATATTAAAATTACAATATCTGTGGATCTAATAAAGATATATTAATAAAATAAAAAGGTTCTGGTTCCTTTACATGTCACATTTCATTTAAATCGACTGCCAGTGTTCTATCATTATATCTAAAAAAAAATTTTAAGTGCTTAGCCTTGGGCCATCATTAATTACATGGCATTGTTGCTGCAAATTATAACAGCATCTGGTACCACAATTACGTTCTTTGAAAACTTACTGAAGAAGTAGAGTTGTACAAACTAGTACATGTCCCCATCAATAATACGCTTCGTAAACGGGTACCACAGCATACAGATGCCAGCTGCACAATCGGTGCAGTTATTTTCCAGAATGGCCCACTTCTACGACCTAGACAGGGCGCTGGCCTACAACATAAGTGGGTCAGTGGCCAAGTTTAACAAGATTTAACAAGATTTGCCATCCAAACCAAAGGCCCAATTGGAAATATGACAAGGAAGCCATTGGCTTATCGAGAGTCCAACGATGTTCATCTATGTGTAACCTGCCCTCCTGAGATATGCGTCAAACTTGTTTTTAAACATATTCATGCTGCTAGCAGTGACACAATCCATAGATAATTTGTTCCATTCATTATTGTCCTCTGTCAGGGTTGGCAAGTTTCTGACGAGATGGTAAATACCATGGTATTTACCACCTCTTCAGAAATACCTTTCTGACATCTTAACGCATCAGAAACTGACAGAAGCTGTCACACGCATCATAAATACCTTTCTGATGTAATACCTTTTTGATGTACAGCTATTAAACATCAGAAACTAAAAACAATTTCATTTTATTTAATGTATAGACTATAATTTAAAATCATTATTAATTATATATCATTAATGCTTAACTTTTACTCTGTGTATTATTGTGTTCAAATTTGCTTGATTCGTTAGCACATAGTAGTGATTACAGAAATAGTTGTGGCACCATGGTTTCACTGGGCAGCTAGATTTTTAAACAACAGGACAGGTGTCGGTGACAGTTGGGAAGGCAATAAAAGGCTAGACAAGGATTTCTTTGTTATTGAGTTCATGGAGTTAAGATTAAGCAATTCAAATGTAGTTACAAGCAGAATTGGCCAGTAAAAGGCTCCCCTTATTGCGTTATTATTATTATGCAGGCTGTGGCTCAATATCATAGAAGATTTCAACTCGGTTCCAGTACTGCCCAAGCTAAAAATCACATTACTGCTTTGAGGTGATAGTGAGCCACAATCCTAATGACTGGGCTTGTTTTTTTTATCACCCTTGCAGTAGAAAGTGCTTGTTTCGTGCTGATAGGTCCAACGCTTTCTACTAAACATTGCTTGGCCAGCCGCCAATTACTAAACCTTCTGGTAGACATATAGTGTTACAGGTGAAAGCAGTGCATATTGATTACCCATTTTTGTGTGACATTTTAATGTCCCAGTGGGGACCATGTTTATACTGGTAGACAAGCAAAAGCTGTCTGGGAACATTTTGTCACAGCACAGATTAATGGAAAGCCTGTTGCCAAATGCAAAATCTGTTCTTACCAGAGGCCAACGAAGTGTGACAGAATGCAGATTTTTTTTTCTTTCTATGCATGAATATTGTATTTAATTTCTCTATTCAATACGCCATATAATTAATCATTTCATACATAAATCCATAATAGAGATTAGATACTGTCATTTTCTGACAGCTTCTGATGTCAGAAACCAGTCAGAAAGTAGTTTATGAAAGTTTCTGACATTGTCTTGTCAGAAGTACCTTTCTGACGTCAGAAACACAAACCTGTCCTCTGTGATAATGACTACTTCAATCTACACTAGCTGATCCTAATGTTACATCATGTCCTCTAGTTCTACTATCTTTCTTGAGTGAGGAAAAACATATCTCTATCAATATTTTTAATTATTTTCAAACCCATTCAATATCTTAAGAAACTTCAGTTTGATCTCCTCTTAACCTCCTTGTCTCTAGAATTGTTAAACCACATTCTTCCAGGCGTTCTTCATAACTAAGGTCTCTCAGTTCTGGAATAATTTTAGTTGCTCTCCTCTGTATACATTCAAGTGTATCTATATCCTTCTTACGATATGGTCCCCATGCTTGTGTACAGTATTCTAAATGAGGTATAACTATTGCGTTATACAGAGGTATAATTAGCTTTTTATCCTTGTAAGTTATGTTTCTCCTAATCAACCCAAGAATTTAATTACCCTTTGAAGCTGCAGTACCAAAAGTAGTACTGTGTTCTGAAGCTTTCATATCAACTCTTATTGTTATTCCTAAGTCTTTTACAGTAGTACCTAGAACAGTACCTCTCATGTTATAGTTTATATCCAGGTTCCTGTGTCCTGTATGTAGGCATTTACATTTCCCAAAGTTAATAACATCTGTCATTGTTCAGACCATTTCACTAATCTGACTAGATCATTTAGTAAATGTTGTTTATCACTATCAGTGTTAACCTTTCTAAACACTTTTGTGTCATCCGTAGATTTCAGTACGTTGCTTGTTATATTGTCGTCAAAGTCATTGATATATATTAAGAATAATATAGGTCCTAATACTGATCCTTGAGGTACCCCTTTCGAAAACTAATTTCCAGTTCAAAACCTCTCTATCTACTACAACTCATTCTCTTCTCTCAGTCAGCCATTGTTCTATCCAGTTGATTATGCCACTCATGATACCATGGGCTTTTAAATTAAGTAGTAATCTTTGATGTGGCACTTTGTGGCACAAAAGCTTTCTGAAGTTGATAATATCTACTGCCTATCCTTCGTCTATCCACTTAGTGATTTCTTAAAAAATAACATTTGTTAAACATGACCTCACTTTTAAAAATCCATGTTGAGATGAATTTAATAATTTATGCCTAACAAGGAAGTCCACCAAATGGTCTTCAATTAACCTTTCTAATAATTTACAAATCATTGACGTTAAACCCACTGGTCTGTAATTCTCTGACTTATTTCTCAAACCCTTTTTAAATAATGGTATGATGTTCGCTTCTTTCCAATCAAAAGGAACAACTCCCTCTTTTAATGACAAGTTGAACACTCTTGCAAGTGGTATACTAATTTGTTCTACTGTTTCCTTTAGTAGTTTGGGAGGAATTCCATCTTCTCCAGGTGATTTATTATCCTTCATTGCCTTTATTTTCTTAGCAACCATTTCTAGAGTTACAATTAATGATCCTAAATAGTCAGATTTAGCCTCCAGCAACTGGGACTGTTATTGAACTAAGAGCCTCTCTCACTAAACACTGAACTGAAGTAACTATTTAGGTCTTCCGCCATTAAAAACCCTTGTGATATTATATTTCCAGCACGGTCTTCTAGAGGTCCGACCTTGACCTTGTCTCCTATGCTTTGTTTACTCCTGACATGTATAAAACTCTTGCTGTAATTTTTTATGTTACATGCTAGTTTTTGCTCATAGCTTCTCTTAGATTGTCTAATTTCAGTCGTAGCTGCATTAAGTGCATCTTTGTAATTTGCATAGTCTTAATCCTTTCTGGTACACCTATAAACCCTCCATATAGTTTGCTTAAACACTATTTTTAAAATAGCTTCTTTTGACAAGTGTTTCTTTCTAGACTGTTTTCCTTGTTTTTTCAAGAGAAAACATTTATTGGTGATACTCTCAATTTCATATTTTAGAACGTTACAGCATCTGATTTGTCTATGTTGGCCCATGATTCAGTTATACCAATTATGTGAGGGTCAACATCTTCTATCACAATGTTTAATTAATTTTTCTTATTTACTCCCCACATTTATAACCAGCTTCAGACATGTTTTCCAGACATTTTGTTACTGGTTTGTGTGTACTGAGAGGGCATCCACAAAAACAGCTGCCCCTTTCCACTTAGATGAATGTTCTACAGCATTCTTGGGCCAATGGCCCATTTCTACAACTCAGATCCGGGTCATTGGCTCACTTATCCAAGATCATTGGTTTGAACCTTGCAAGGTCCAAGAGAATGAAGATTTGTATCTTTCCAACTGGATGTGTTCTACCTGGTTCAGTCACACTTGACTCGTGGCTTGTTCATGATTCTGTATAAATAATAAGTATGATGATAGCTTGAAAATTTGTGTAATCACATCTGGTGTCCACACTTTAAATCATATAACTCACAGCACTTAAGTACAAGACTGTCATTTTGTGAAACCATTTTTATGTTCAGTAATCAATGTAATCCATCAACAGACAGGAGATTTCCTTTTCAACCACAAACGTATGCGGCAACCCTCCACAAATTCAATGACCAAAGACTCAATTTAACGTTTTTCAAGCATTACTACAAACTAAATAATACATCAAAAGTAAATTGGAATTAGGGTAAACAGGACAGATTATCTATTTTAAAGTTTGAATTCAGTCTTCCCACCTTTTTTTCATGTAACCATGGGAAGCGATCCAGTCGTTTATTTTATTATTTAGAGTCAGTACTATTATTAGATTCAGTAAAATATGTGATTCAGTTAATGAAGTAGATTCAGTAAATTAATCAGATTCTGTAAATTAGTTAGATTGTGTAAATAAAATAGATTCAGTAAATTAATTATATAATTAATCAGGATAGTTTAATCAGAGCAGCACTCCATACAAAATGCTGTATATAAACCTGGCCTTTCAATTCAATATTCAGTTTTGGGAAGCGTAAATGCCTACATACAGGACATGGAAACTTGGATATAAATAAACTATAATATGGAAGATAAGTACAGTTCTAGATACTACTGTAAAAGAAAATGACTAACAATAAGTGCTGATATGAAAGTTTCAGAACAGTGTGGTTTTGCAGCTTCAAAGGGTATTCAAACTCTTGGGTTTATTAGGAGAGACATAACATAAAAGGAAAAAAGCTAATTATACCTATGTATAAAGCAATAGTTAGACCTCATTTAGAATACTGTATACAAGCATGGAGACCATATTGTAAGAAAGATATAGATATGCTTGAACGCATACAGAGGAGAGCCACTAAAATTATTTCAGGACCGAGAAACTTTAGTTATGAAGAACACCTGAAAGAATGTGGTTTAACAACCATAGAGACAAGGAAGTTAAGAGAACAGATTGAAGTGTTTAAAGATATTGAATGGGTATGAGAATATTGATAGAAATGTGTTTTCTCACTCAAGAAAGATAGTAGAACTAGAGGACATGAGGTAAAATTAGTAAAGGATCAGTGTAGATTGGATATCGAGAAATACGTGGAATAGTAATAATAAATGGAACAGAATGTCTACAGATTGTGTAACTGCTAGCAGCGTGAATATGTTTAAAAACAAGGTTGACACATATCTCAGGAGGGCAGGTTATAAGTAGATGAACATTGTTGGACTCTTGATAAGCCAATGGCTTCCTTGTCCACTTGCCATCTGGGCCTTTGGCTTGGGTGGCAAATCTTGTTAAATCTTATTAAATCTTCAGTCAAGGCACCATCTGGTCACCCTGGGTAGCCCCTTACAATTGATTTATTTATTTACAATCTATTTACTTTTCCCAGCACTGCCTTGACTCCCTGCACAACACAGACTTGGAGTCTGCCATGTTCAGATTAGAAAACTATGAAATATGGATATGTAAAAAATATGCAAAAAAAGATTTGAGAGAGACAACCACAAGCTGGTAGAATGTGAATAAATTTTGTATAAATTCTTTAAATGTAACAGAAATATAATACAAAATAATGACCAAGAAAGAACACTTCCACTAGTTCTGCCCACCATGTGATGTGAAAATATTTAAAAACCTCAAAAAACAAATATAAATTAGAGAACAATGTGAGGAATTCCCTAAGAATATTGTAGAACATCAAAGCAAGAGTTGATAAGACAAGAGTTGATAAGAGTTACAGAGATGATTAATGAAGAAACAATGTCACAGTCACAACGTAAATCCAGCAGACAAAAGCACGACGGGGAATCATTGAACTGTGCTCAGAGGTAAAGGAAGACTTCACAGACACGGACATCACACATATTCGTAGGCTTGGAGAAGCCAAAGATGACTAGACCAGACCAGTTAATGTTATCCGAAAATGAAAAGAAACGTGGTCTTCTCAGCGAATTCTTCCACCTCAAAGAGAGTCAGAAATTTTAAAATAGAGAAAAATCATGACAAAACCAAAAAGGAGAGAGAAGAATCTAAAAACTTTATGATGAAGCAAAAAGGCAGGAAGCAGCAGAGGTGTCGGAAACTACCTGTTCAGGGTGCAAGGGCCACCTTGGGACTGAAAAAAAGAAGATCCAAAAAAAGCTAGTAAATTCCCAAGCACCCCGTGCAGGTAAAGCAGCTAACAACAAACCATATCTGGAATTAACAGAAATAAGCGTTAAGTGTTTTTTTTACAAATACTGACCAACTTAAGAATAAGCAGAATAAATTTGAACAGAGAATCCGAGATTTAAAACCAACCTAAATAGCAATTAATGAGGTCAAACCTAAAAAATCTAAATGTCTGGTTACCACCCCAGAGTTCTTGTTAGAGGGATATAAATTATTCTCCTAGAATATTGAAAACCAAGAAGAGAGAGAGGAGAGGAATTATTATATAAAATTCCTCTTTAGCTCAATTTCACACTTAACTTCAACTCAACTTAACTTCAGGTTGAGGGAGAAGTAATATACATCAGTGTTAATATATTTGTCGCCACCTACATACTTATGATGATGATTAAGCATGCCAAATCTAAACATTGTAGCTCAAATAGTTTTGGAGTTAATAGTTTATTAAGTAGGACAAAAAAGGTTCACGATGTCTGAAAATTTGCCAAGATGACAGAATATGCGCAATTTTAAATTACCCTAACTCAGAAACTGTATGAGTTAATACCCTGTACTTTGGCATGTATGGTCAAATGTACTTATACTTGAAGTTCCAGCATGTGACCCCACTAATTCCGTAGTCTTTTTTCTGTTGAATTGGGGCATAGACGCTAGCAGTATTACAGCTGACCAGTTCCCACAGAGAGTAGGTCACCATACTGTGTGCGTACAACAAAAAAAGTCACCAAAATATGCATAGAGATAAAAAGTAATACGACCATAGGGCAGCTGAGTATATTCCCGGTGAGGTAGCCGAAACACTGTTCATGTCTCACTCACATCAGCCAATAAAATAATAAACACTGTTCATGTCTCACTCACATCAGCCAATAAAATAATAAACACTTCATGTCTCACTCACATCAGCCAATGAAATAATAAACATTGTTCATGTCTCACTCACATCAGCCAATAAAATAATAAACACTGTTCATGACTCACTCACATCAGCCAATAAAATAATAAACACTGTTCATGTCTCACTCACATCAGCCAATTAAATAATAAACACTGTTCATGTCTCACTCACATCAGCCAATAAAATCATTGTTCAACGAAGAGCAAACAAATAGACCCTCCTTGTAATGAGGTACATGAACAATGGTCTGTAATGAAACGTGTCAGTTTGAGTTTCACAGTAACACTGCAGTGATATTTCACATAAAATTTGCATTCATCAAAGATATTTGTTTTACATTCGTGTCAACTGATCAGGGTTGTTTGATTTAAAACATTTGATTTAAATCATTGATTTAAATTATGATATAAGTCACTCCAAAAAATAATTCATTTATGATGTTTTTGTTTCAATTTTTTTATTGCTGATTTATATGAATTTAACACCAATAATTGTTTACAAGCGTTGAGATCAACAAAATGTTGTATGTATTTTAATACAAAAACACAATGTACGAACACTTGTGTAGCTGTATTGTCACCAGATAGCATGAAAGTCAAATATTTTATGACATTGTGTATGTCTGAGCTACCCTTTCTGAGGGCAGTGAAACCACACAAACTTGTCTTCCAGAGGAATAACTTTTCAAATCAGAAGCCCTGAGTTAAAGTCCACTTAGAGCTTCAATTCAGTATGTTGACTCAAGTGAGACATTCTGGGCTACAGACTAATACTGTACCAGTTTGCAATCTGGTTGGATACCCATAGAGTACATAGAGCTTTGGACAGGTGCTAATCCACCCTCTCAGCAAACAATAATTATCACTGCTACAGCCACAGACACACTGCATGCTTTCCAAGACATATTATGCAGGGGTTGAGGCCTTATGGACATTGTCTGTCTTTATATAAGCAAAAATTATGTACCTTTTGTTAAGACAAGTACCCAAATTGATTTGAATAGAACAAGTTTGAAAGAATTTATAAATATAAGCATCTATATAAATGTCTATATACCAGATTTAAAAAAATCTGATGTTTTCAAATCATGATGTTTTTCAACCCTGAAACAGATGAACTCTGTAGACATGTTTATTATGGAAAACAATGTTGTGATTGGTTGGCAAGATGGAACATGCAAAGAAAATCAAGTCAGCAACAACTTAAAAGTTCTCTTTTTTAAAATGTGTCCATGAAATTGGTATGGATTCCTTCCAAATGTATATAAGTAAAAATATATGTTTGAGCTAGTGAGCTATATAGAAATGATGACTGGAATCAGTGACTCAATCCAGTTTGAGTCACTGCTTTATACGGAATTTGTCTTGAGTCAAATTACTGCCTCGAGCCCATAAAATAAAGATAATACTTTACTGTTTCTAATGGGCATCTGAGTGCCAAGGTTTGTGTGTGTGTCTGTGTGTTTATCAAAATTGGGAAAGTTGTCTCGGGTGGGCAGACACACAAACTGCAACTCCAGGCAACACATCTACTAAACCAACTGATGCTCGACTGACACGCAACAACGCACAACATACAAGAAAGACAGTTCTTTCGTTCTTTCATGATTTTTTTGTAATTCCAGATAAACTTTGGTTGGCCACCACTCGATTCTTTGAGCGGTGCTAGAAAGGCAAAATGTTGCGTCAGCGAGAGGATATCATTGAATTTTGTAGGATGAAAAATTAAACTTGATTGCTTCGCCAACAGCATGCAAGCGATAAATAAATAAACACTAACGACATCAAGTGAAAGCATGAACCTTGCGGCTAAAAGCACATGTGTACTGTAAATGATCTCTAAAATGTCAGCAAGGTGGCGCCAGCAGCAATATCGTCATCCATCTAGCACGCCTTCACTCCTGAGGGATCTGTTATCACACATGATTTCACTTCTGAAAAAGAAAGTGGACATCTATTATGTGTGCTTCTAGTGTGCGTGTTTCACTGTGTGTGTTTCACTGCGTGTGTTTCACTGCGTGTGTTTCACTGTGCATGTTTCACTGTATGTGTTTCACTGTGTGTGTTTCACTATGTGTGTTTCACTGCGTGTGTTTCACTGTGCGTGTTTCACTGTGTGTGTTTCACTGTGTGTGTTTCACTGTGTGTTTTACTGTGTGTGTTTCACTGCATGTGTTTCACTGTGCTTGTTTCACTGTGTGTGTTTGTACAATACATATTTGTTTGTGTGCATGCATGCATGCACTTGTGTGTGTGTGTTTGTATGTGTGTGAACTATATGGTATATATTTGTTTGCATGCATGCGTGCATATGTGTGTTTTTGACTGTGTGTTTGACTGTGCGTGTGTGTTTGAATGTGTGTGTGTGTGTTTGACTGTGTGTGTGTGTGTTTGACTGTGTGTGTGTGTGTGTGTGTGTGTGTGTGTGTGTGTGTGTGTGTGTGTGTGTGTGTGTGTGTGTGTGTGTGTGTGTGTGTGTGTGTGTATGTTTGACTGTGTGTGTTTGACTGTGTGTGTTTGACTGTTTGTGTTTGACTGTTTGTGTTTGACTGTTTGTGTTTGACTGTTTGGAGTTGCATTTTGGAAAACAATTTTGTGATTGGTTGGCAAGATGGTACACGCAAAGAAAAGTGTGTGTTTGACTGTTTGTGGTTCACTGTGTGTGTTACACTATTTGTGTTTCACTGTGTGTTTTTCACTGCGTGTATTTCCCTGTGTGTGTTTCACTGCATGTGTTTCACTATGTGTGTTTCACTATGCATTGTGTGTTTCACTCTGTGTTTCATTGTGCATGTTTCACTGCGTGTGTTTCACTGTGCGTGTTTCAATGTGTGTTTTTCACTGTGTGTGTTTCACTGTGCGTGTTTCACTGTGTGTTTTACTGTGTGTTTTTCACTGCGTGTGTTTCACTGTGCGTGTTTCACTGTGTGTGTTTCACTGTGGGTGTTTCACTGTGTGTTCTACTGTGTGTGTTTCACTGTGTGTGTTTCACTGTGTGTGTTTCACTGTGCGTGTTTCACTGTGCGTGTTTCACTGTGTGTGTTTCACTGTGTGTTCTACTGTGTGTGTTTCACTGTTTATGCACAAAATGACTAATCTCATATCCTGCCATTGCTGATATATATATTACACATGCTCACTGTATATAGTGGATGAATTGTTCTTGTTTTTGTAATGTATTTATATTAATAATGGCTCCATTTGTTTGAACATGACAACATAATATATATAGAATGGGCTAATAGAACTTTGTTTTATTACATGGGTAATTGCTACGTATAATGCGCTGTCTATGGTGATACATACTGTCCTGCATGGTGTGACGTCCAGTGATACACACTGTCCTACATGGTGTCACGTCCAGTGATATACACTGTCCTGCATGGTGTGACATCCAGTGATACACACTGTCCTGCATGGTGTGACGTCCAGTGATATACACTGTCCTGCATGGTGTGATATACACTGTCCTGCATGGTGTGACATCCAGTGATACACACTGTCCTGCATGGTGTGATATCCAGTGATATACACTGTCCTGCATGGTGTGACATCCAGTGATATACACTGTCCTGCATGGTGTGACATCCAGTGATACACACTGTCCTGCATGGTGTGACGTTCAGTGATATACACTGTCCTGCATGGTGTGACGTCCAGTGATATACATTGTCCAGCATGGTGTGACGTCCAGTGCAATAAAAACTGGTATTGCATTGTTACGCTGAACAATTAATTCAAACAGTGCACTGTATGATGCATAGATTACCTTTTTATTGCATTCAGTGTGTTGAAATGTTAATAAATACCATATCGAACCATAATAGGTGTTATGCCTTTGTTGCTTCAGAATGCAAGCTTGCTCAATACAACATAATAGGTGTTATGCCTTTGTTGCTTCAGAATGCAAGCTTGCTCAATACAACATAATAGGTGTTATGCCTTTGTTGCTTCAGAATGCAAGCTTGCTCAATACAACATAGTAGGTGTTATGCCTTTGTTGCTTCAGAATGCAAGCTTGCTCAATGCAACATAGTAGGTGTTATGCCTTTGTTGCTTCAGAATGCAAGCTTGCTCAATACAACATAATAGGTGTTATGCCTTTGTTGCTTCAGAATGCAAGCTTGCTCAATACAACATAATAGGTGTTATGCCTTTGTTGCTTCAGAATGCAAGCTTGCTCAATACAACATAATAGGTGTTATGCCTTTGTTGCTTCAGAATGCAAGCTTGCTCAAGACAACATAATAGGTGTTATGCCTTTGTTGCTTCAGAATGCAAGCTTGCTCAATGCAACATAATAGGTGTTATGCCTTTGTTGCTTCAGAATGCAAGCTTGCTCAATACAACATTCAGAAGCAACTCATGCATAAAAGCCAGTGTCATTCACCAAGTGTGTATTATTTGTTTCTACTCACAATGTCTGTGTATAGGATGTCTGTGTATAGGATGTCTGTGTATAGGATGTCTGTGTATAGGATGTCTGTGTATAGGATGCGGATAAAGATAAGGAGCTTCAGCAGCTACTTAAGATACTTGGCACACCGCCAATGTTCACTACCCTCAGGGTAAACACACTGCGTGACACCCGAGTGAACATGCGTGAAATCATCCAGACCCAAATTGACAAGGTAAAGTGCTGTTGATTCTCAGAATATAATTACATGATCACTTAAACTACAGTTGTGTCAGATCACCGTTAAATTTGGCCACACAAGAATGACCACCTACGCTACAGTTGTGTCAGATCACCGTTAAATTTGGCGACACAAGAATATAATTACATGATCACCTAAACTACAGTTGTGTCAGATCATCGTTAAGTTTGGCCACACAAGAATATATTATTTTAAAGATATGTGTGTACAATATCTGATCGTTATTATATCATAAACTCATGTTATATTAAGTAAACTATGTATATCTATTGTAGCATCATGACTGCCAAATGTAATTTAATTAACCACAGTTTGTAAAAATAATTTGAAGGTTATCTGTTTATGAATATTGAATATGTACAATATCTGATTGTTATTATATCATAAACTCATGTTATATTAAATAAACTATGTATATCTATTGTAGCATCATGACTGCCAAACGTAATTTAATTAACCACAGTTTGTAAATATAATTTGAAGGTTATCTGTTTATGAATATTGAATTTGTACAATATCTGATTGTTATTATATCATAAACTCATGTTATATTAAATAAACTATGTATATCTAGTGTAGTATCATGACTGCTAAATGTAATTTAATTAACCACAGTTTGTAAATATAATTTGAAGGTTATCTGTTTATGAATATTGAATATTTACGAATATCTTGGGCTCCAAACTTTCAGGGGTCCATCTATGACCCTACGGTCCAGCTGTCTCAGTTGTATTTAAAAAAATTCACTATTGCCCTTTCTACGAACAATCAAATTACCATTTGTAGTTATTACATACACATTTTTGTTGTTTGCAGCAATATTTAGAGAGGAACCGAAGAGCGCCCACCATAACAGATCACCCCCTCTTAGATGACACCATTGTCATCCCAAATAGTGGACCAATGCTCATACAACAGGCAAGTGTTATTTAGATGACACCCTTGTCATCCCAAATAGTGGACCAATGCTCATACAACAGGCAAGTGTTATTTAGATGACACCCTTGTCATCCCAAATAGTGGACCAATGCTCACAACAGGCAAGTGTTATTTAGATGGCACCCTTGTCATCCCAAATAGTGAACCAATGCTCACAACAGGCAAGTGTTATTTAGATGACACCCTTGTCATCCCAAATAGTGGACCAATGCTCACAACAGGCAAGTGTTATTTAGATGACACCCTAGTCTTTTATCACCCTCTGTGAGAAAGAGTACTTTCTCATGTCCAACCTACACTGCTCCTTAACTAATGCTGCTTTGTGTCCTCTGGTTCTACTGCCTTCTTTAAGTTTGAAGAACATATTCCTATCAACATTCTCGTAACCATTCACTATTTCAAACACTTCTATTTGGTCTCCTCTTAGTCTCCTGGTCTCTAGTGTTGTCAAACCACATTGTAATAAGCGACTTTCGTAACTAAGATCTCAATTCTGGAATCATTTTAGTTGCTCTTCGTCGTATTCTTTCTAGCTTATCTATGTCTTTTTTACGATATGACCTCCATGCTAGAATACAATATTCCAAATGTGGTCTAACTATTGCTTTGTACAGGGGTACAATTAGCTATTTCTCCTTATACGTGATAGTTCTTCTAATTAGCTCTAGAATTTAATTTCCTTTCGAAGCAGCAATCCCACATTGCTCTGAAACTTTCATGTCAGCACTAAATGTTACTCCTAAGTCTTTATCTTGTGTTGTTATACCTAGTACAGCATCCCCCATTTTATATTCTTCATCCATGTTTCCATGTCCTATGTGTATACATTTACACTTCCCAAAATTGAATAACATTTGCCGTTTTTCTGACCATTTAACTAATTTATCTAGATCATCCTGTAAACTTTGTTTATCTGTATCATTAGTAACCTTTCTGAATACTTTTGTGTCATCTGCAAATTTGAGTACTTTGCTAGATATGTCATCCTCCAAATCATTTATATATATTAAAAACAGTATAGGGCTTAATACTGATCCTTGTGGTACCCCACTCAAAACAGATTTTCAGTTTGAAATCTCACCATCTACTATTACTCTCTGTCTTCTGTGTGTAAGCCACATTTCTGTCCAATTGATTACATCATTACCTATACCATGGGCTTTTAGTTTAAGTAACAATCTTTGATGTGGCACTTTATCGAAAGCTTTCTGAAAATCTAAGTAGACAACATCGACTGTCCACAAATTTGAGTACAACGCGATAATAATTATAAAGATTGTGATTACTTTCATGTCCCGAGTTTACTGAATGGTTCTGGACGTTGTTTCCAGTTAGTAAATCTTATTTTTGCCAACATCTCTCACCAGGTGGACAAGAAGGTGATCGTGGGTCTTGGCTGTGGAGTGGCAGTACTGCGAGGGGCGAATGTATTTGCCCAAGGTATTATGGGAGCTCCGTCAAGTAGGTACAACATGTAGGTGTGTCTATTTATGACAATTTATTTGACAGCTGATTCACTTGAACATTTTGTTTAAAGCGAAAAAAGTCATGGTTTTTGCCTATGCCTATAAGAGTTATTAAAACATAACCATTTTTAAGTACAATTAAGAATATTATGCCAATGGTTTACTTGGAAAACCTTGTTGAACACACAGCATCATCATTTGATGGGTCACGCCACACTGTTAAATAACCATGGATGAAGTAGTCTAGTAATATTCACGCCAAATATTCATATTTTCATCACGCCAAATGAAAATTTATTTGTAAACACCTTAACAAGATTTAACAAGATTTAACAAGATTTAACATTTGACAGTTTGTTCCATTCATTTATCACCCTCTGTGAGAAAGAATACTTTCTCATGTGCAACCTACACTGCTCCTTAACTAATGCTGCTTTGTGTCCTCTGATTCTACTGCCTTCTTTAAGTTTGAAGAAGATGTTCCTGTCAACATCCTGGTAACCGTTCACTATTTTAAACACTTCTATTTGGTCTCCTCTTAGTCTCCTGGTCTCTAGTGTTGTCAAACCACACTGTAATAAGCAACTTTCGTAACTAAGGTCTCTCAATTTTAGAATCATTTTAGTTGCTCTTCGTCGTATTCTTTCTATCTTGTCTATGTCTTTTTTACGATATGATCTCCATGCTAGAATACAATATTCCAAATGTGGTCTAACTATTGCTTTGTACATGGGTACAATGAGCTGTTTCTCCTTATACGTGATAGTTCTCCTAATTAGCTCTAGAATTTAATTTCCTTTCGAAGCAGCAACCCCACTCAGCACTAAGTGTTACTCCTAAGTCCTTTTCTTATGTGGTTCTACTTAGTACAGCATCCCCTAGCCATATGCTTACCGGTAGGATATTGGCCATGCTGTTAGCCCATTTTATTGAGACTGCATTGCTTCAGTATATACCCACCAAGCTTAAAGGGTATTAAAACATGGCACTAGCTAAAATGCTTTTTCGGTGTGTACACATTTTGAAAATAAAAAATTTTCAGGAAAAAATATCAAAGCTTAGAGCAAGTAAGAGTTTGTTATCCTTGCAAGTAATATATGTGACTAAATCTTGTGAACATTTTTTCAAAAAAGGTAATGTTGAAAACTTTCTTTGTCTTGGCCACTGCATCCAAAACTCTGTCGGACAAACTTCCAAATTACAGCTGTATAGCCTTCGTGTGGTATATATCCTGTAATGTACCTTTATATAGCCTTCATGTGGTATATATCCTGTAATGTACCTTTATATAGCCTTCATGTGGTATATGTCCTGTAATGTACCTTTATATAGCCTTTATGTGGTATATGTCCTGTAATGTACCTTTATATAGCCTTCATGTGGTATATGTCCTGTAATGTACCTTTATATAGCCTTCATGTGGTATATGTCCTGTAATGTACCTTTATATAGCCTTCATGTGGTATATATCCTGTAATGTACCTTTATATAGCCTTCATGTGGTATATGTCCTGTAATGTACCTTTATATAGCCTTCATGTGGTATGTGTCCTGTAATGTACCTTTATATAGCCTTCATGTGGTATATGTCCTGTAATGTACCTTTATATAGCCTTCATGTGGTATATGTCCTGTAATGTACCTTTATATAGCCTTCATGTGGTATATGTACTTGCTTTATTTCCCTACAGACATGTGCCAGGGTGACAAAGTGTCGGTGTATGCTGATGTCGAAGGCGGCTGTAAACGAGGATTTGTGAAGCAATTTGACGGTGCCACAGTGTTTGTTGGGAACGGAATCGCAGAGATCAGTCGACACCATTTGTTTTGTACAACTGAGAAAATTCGGTAGGCTGAAATTTCATGATCAATAAGTGTTGATGCTAATTTCAGTAGTTCTTAACAATCTGAGACCATGACACCTGCGAATTGACATTTCTTTCTTGTCTAAATGCACAGTGAAACCCCTCAGTTGTATATTTGTGAACAATCTGAGATCATGATGCCTGCAAATGGGTATTTCTTTCTTGTCTAAATGCAAAATGAAACCCCTCAGTAGTATAATTTTGTGAACATGTGCACCTGTCTGCTTCCGTCACCCGCCCTAGGCATATGTAGTTCTTCGTCTGTTGTTTTAATTCATATGGCGTCCACTTCCACATAAACCTGTCTGAGAGCTGACCTCGAAACAACATCTTTGATTTCAGAGGCGTGGCCATCCGAATGACCGAACAGCTTTATGAGGCACCATCGTTGTCCGACCTGTCACCTGAAATAGTCTTCCCTCAGAATTTGCCATCAATTGTATGCACCCGTGTTCTGGATCCACAACCAGGGGAGAGGATTTTGGATATGTGTGCAGCTCCAGGTAGATCCAGATTATTGGAATACTGGCATCAATAGAGCTGTGTCATTTTGATCCTTGAATTTTTTTATTAATTATTGGCTTAATCTGAAATCAACTTGTAATGATGCTATGTTAGCATTATTAGCCTTTGTTATTATTATTACGAACATTTATATTATTAGTCTTTGTTATTATTATTACGAACATTTATATTATTAGTCTTTGTTATTATTATTACGAACATTTATATTATTAGTCTTTGTTATTATTATTAGAACATTTATATTATTAGCCTTTGTTATTATTATTACGAACATTTATATTATTAGTCTTTGTTATTATTATTATTACGAACATTTATATTATTAGTCTTTGTTATTATTATTACGAACATTTATATTATTAGTCTTTGTTATTATTATTACGAACATTTATATTATTAGCCTTTGTTATTATTATTATGAACATTTATATTATTAGTCTTTGTTATTATTATTATGAAAATTTATAAAGCGCTATTTATCTGGGACCAGCCCATTGATAGGTGCGCACAAAATATACGTGCCATCATAAAATAATAAATATATAATATTACAGTTAAAAATATATACTTAATTCGATTAAGATTAATAAATAAATACATAAATGTTTATATAACATTTATAAATAAGAATAATAAATAAATAACTAAGATAAATGTTAATAATAATACATCATAATATATTTCTTATATGTTTTCTTTGTCGCTCTGTTCAATGGTGCATGCATTAAATCCCTGTCATAAAATCATTAAGAATTTGCATCTAATATTGTGCAATATCTGCAATTTTTAAAAGTGAAATACAGTGAAATGTTTTGTTTACATAATTAGTTAAATGTAATTAACACATGAAAAGGTAAAAATTACGAAGATCAGAATGGTAAATAAGTGTAATTGTATATCCTAAAAATATTATATTCTATAATTATCATTCTTGTATCACCAGATAATAATTTGTTTCCATGAGTTGTTGACTGATGGAACGGTAATTGCAGTCATGTCGAAAATGCAGTGAATATTTGTCAAGGCTTCTATGAAAAGCACTACCGTGGTGCACCTAGCTGTAGCAGTTGGGAGACTTGTGATAATCGTGTCCAGCGAGCAGGTATTTATTTTTTATTTAACACAATAGCCATCATTCACTTCTTCATACTTGTGTGTATTTCATTCAATAAAGGAATAATAAGCACATTGTAGAGGGACTTGCACTGTTAATATACAGGTGGAAAAACAACACACGTGGCATCACTTATGAAGAACCAGGTAAGCAGGTTTCTTGTGTTGCCATGGGAACAGCATAAGGCAGACTTATTTTACACATAGACATTGTTCCCTGAAACTCTGCATTAAGTACAGTTATGCAGACGAGAGCAGAATTGGGTTCAGCTGTAAGTTGTGTAATTTATAATTAATTACAGTCACACTGTAATTGTGATATAATATGTTTAGAATATTGTAATTGCAATTGAGCTTTTTATGATGCCTTGTAGTTGATCACGAATTGAACCCAAACCTAGCAGTAACAAGCATGAATTCATGTAAAACCGTGTTTAAAAATTTACATTAAAGGTGTATACAAATAATGTTCTCTTTATAAAATAATACACATGCTATAGTTGTACTTCAGTCTAAAACATTGCTCTTCACCCTTTGACACAAACTGTTACAAATGGTGTAATTGTGACTTGTTGTACAGGGCCGGGTTGTGGCACTGGACAAGAGTGCGAACAAACGGGAGAAACTGCTCACCAACGTCCAGCACTGGTCAGCCAGTTGTGTGGATGTCTACATCTCGGACAGTAGCAAGTGTATAAGTGGTGATGCAGGTGAGTAGATCGTTCATGATGAGCCGGCATCCTAGTTGTCATATTTAGGGTGACCATATATTTTAATAATACTTAGAGATATAAAATCTGATCATTTTTCTCATAAAATCATGTTATATAACATAAGCTATTTCTGTTCTGACATCTTCACTGTTCAGAGGTGTTTTAATAAACCTAAATTTTTTAGTATAATTTTACTGTTTTCTATTTATGAATACCAACTTGCCATACAGCACATTCAGTAATGGCTGTCAGCAATTTCCAACACCTGTGGTAAAAGTTTATTGGATCACGTGATGGGTTTACCATTAGCACACCCGTAAACAGTTATTCTTATTACTGTAACCTTTCTCTGATATTTGCCCCGAAAATGCATGATATAGTTTATGCTACATGATTTTATATACAAACATAAATTTTGCATCTTTAAACCTATTTTTCCAGAGACCAGTGGCCCACCCCTATATCCGCCTGGCAGTTTTGATCGGGTGCTGCTTGATGCACCATGTAGTGCCCTTGGTCAACGACCTTCATGTCGAAACAAAATGACCTTGGCAGAGGTCAAATCATATCCAGCACTACAGAGGAAGATTTTCACAAAGGTATTTTTTGTAGTTACCATCACTTACGATATTATAACTGTATTTTTATGACAATTCCACAAATAAGATTGTTGAATGTAAACTAAACGTGTGATTTACAGTTAATATTTGTATATGTATTGTAAAGATTGACCCCTGTATAGACATTGTTGGGTGCGTGCGTGAGAGACGATTCTCACAAAGATCGAAATTAGCTTGCCAGATTCATTCACGTCTACAATGAAATTAGTTATAACACCAGTTTTCCAGGAATCGTCTCGATTAGAGATTTATTCAACAGCAAGTCACTTCACATACATTTCACAATCACATAAAATCGCCAACCCGGCACATCAGTACACCATACGTACCATTGGAAACATCTTTGGTTGAGCTTAAAAAACATTGTAATTTAGAAAACATAACGCTAGTGCAAGCCGACTTGGCGTGTCTATGCGGAAATTTTGAAGGTCTGAATGTTGGAAGATTTTTCATAGCTTCCCTCGTGACGCGTACACATCGTGTTTCAGTGAAATTGTCTGCTGCACTCGCTGAGTGCGCAAATATGTCACCTTTAAAAGCAAATCGTCAATCACTTTCCCAGAAGTTTCCAATACCAAAGTATGCATGCGTGAACATCTCCTGATTCCACCAAATCATCCAAAAATGTGTGAACAGGCCAACGCCACCCAACCTCCCAGAAAAAATCATTTGCATAATTATTATATGTGTACGGTGTGGGTGGCTGTCCTACATCCTGCCAAACTTTTCCCCGCCCTGCGTATGGGTCAGGCCAGGGTGAGATCTTGAGGAAACCAGTTGACAACTCATTAATAAACTTCTAGGCATAGACTTTCTACCCACGCCTGTAGCCTGGTTCGGAGAAATACCCATTAGTCACAATTGAACTTCTGCCCCCAAGGCTAGGCTACATGTCTACATAAACATCCTGGATTTTCTGTATAGTAAACTTATGAATAGTAAACTCACCAGCACCACCCACTCACCAGAGGTCACCCTGTCACCAGAAGCCACCCTGTCACCAGAGACTACCGCCTCGCCAGAGGCCACCCTGTCACCAGCCACTACCCCCTCGCCAGAGGTCACCCCCTCATCCAAGACCACCCCCTCATCAGAGGTCATCCCATCACCAGCCACCACCCCCTCACCAGAGGTCACCCCCTCATCAGAGGTCACCCTGTCACCAGCCACCACCCCCTCACCAGAGGTCACCCTGTCACCAGCCACCATCCCCTCACCACAGGCCACCCCATCACCAGCCACCATCCCTTCACCAGAGGCCACCCCCTCACCAGAGACAACCCCTCACGAGAGATCCCCCTCACGAGAGACCCCCTTCACCAGAAAGCCCCTCACCATAGACCACCCCTCACCATAGACCACCCATCACCAGAGACCCCCCTCACCAGAGAACCCCTCACCAGAGACCACCCCACCAGAAGCCACCCCTTTCCATAGGCTGCCTCTTTACTAGATGACACCCCTTTTCAGAGACCACCCTCTCATCACAGACAACACCCTCCCCAAAGGTCACCCTGTCACCAGAAGCCACCTCTTACCAGAGACCACCCCTCACCAGAGACCACCCACCCCTCACAAGAGATCATCCCTCACCAGAGACCACCCCTCATCAGAGACAGCCCCTCACAAGAGACCCCTCAACAGAGACCACCATTCACGAGAGACGACCCCTCACTAGAGACCATCCCTAATGAGAGACCATCCCTCACCAGAGACCACCCTCACAAGAGACCCCTCACCAGAGACCACCCCTCACCAGACACCATCCTTCATCAGAGACCATCCCTCACCAGAAAACACCCCTCACAAGAGACCAACCCTCACCAGAGACCCCCCACATGAGAGACACCCCTCACCAGAGACCACCCCTCACGAAAAACCATCCCTCACCAGAGAACATCCCTCACCAGAGATCACCCCTCACCAGGACCACCCACCCCTCACAAGAGATCATTCTTCACTAAAGACCACCCCTCATCAGAGACCACCCCTCACAAGAGACCTCCTCACCAGAGGCCACCATTCACGAGAGACCACCCCTCACGAGAGACCACCCCTCATGAAAGACCACCAGCTAATGAGAAACCATCCCTCACCAGAGACCACCCTCACAAGAGACCCCCTCACCAGAGACCATCCTTCACCAGAGACCATCCCTCACCAGAGACCACCCCTCACCAGAAAACACCCCTCATGGGAGACTATCCCTCACCAGAAACCCCCCGCACGAGAGACACCCCTCACCAGAGACCACCCCTCACGAAACACCATCCCTCACCAGAGAATATGCCTCACCAGACACCACCCTTCACCAGAGAGCACCCCTCACCAGAGACCCCTCACCAGAGACCACCCACCCCTCACGAGAGACCCCCTCACAAGAGACCCCCCTCACCAGAGACCACCCCTCACAAGAGACCCCCCTCACCAGAGACCACCCCTCACCAGAGACCACCCCTCACCAGACACCACCTTGCTATGCAGCAAATAAGGCTCTCTCCTGATAAATAACCTCACGAGAGGCCAGTGTGGCCTTATAAAAGGTGGGCTACTGTATAGATTATAAGGCTATTGGTAAAACAGACAATTATATAACAGCACATTTTTGAAAGATTCTTAGCTAGGGAATCTATCTATCAATTGATACATTTCCTACTGCCTGCTATTTCCTGGTTGTGACATAGAACAACTCAAGGATGAAATCTACAGCAAACTTGTACAGCCATCAGTCCTGACAATCAAGGTTGTTTTTGAATTATATGTTGCTAAAATAACATAATTTGTTATGTTGATGTTCAATTGTTGTTGTTGTTAATGTCACTATTGCAGTACAGTTGTAAAATGTTTCAAATTGTTGAATCTTCAGGCAGTGGAGGCTGTAAAAGTAGGGGGAGTTATCGTCTACAGCACATGCACCATTCCTGTTGAGGAAAATGAACACCAGGTGGCGTGGGCTTTGCAGCAGTTTCCGTGTCTACGACTTGAACAACAGGTGTGTCGGAGAAACCTGCAGGGTTGACAGTATAGATCTCACTATCCTCCCCAACCAGGGCTGCTGACTACATCAGCCCTGGCATGCCTGCATTATAATCCAACAAGTGTTTATATGTATGTCTGTTATGCTGCATGCTTTGCATCTTGGGTGCCAAACTTTCTAGGCTTTATACCCACGGTCGGGTCGCCCCAGTTAAGTTTTTTTTAATTCACCCTGCTATTAATCTTTCTATGAACAATTGAATTACCCTTTGTAGTTATTGTGAACAATTCTTCCCAATGCTATGCCAACAATTACATACAATCTTTCACAACGTCTTGCATCATTTCAACGATTGTTCGAAGTTATGTAAAACAAGGTCAGGGCATTATTAGAAGTTACTATAACTGCCAGTTAGGTATTATTTGTTGGATTGTTTGTGGGATGATAAGCAATGTAGACAGTTTATTGTCAGTTTTAATTAGGTTAGCCATACTCATATTGATGATTTAGTAAAAAAAAAATTTTTTTCTCAATTTCAGACCCCCTACATTGGAGGTCAAGGTTTCCGAGGCAACAAACTGACAGATGAACAGTGTACACTTGTGCAGCGGTTTGACCCAAGTTGTGTTACCGTGGTAACTCCTGCTGCTGATATTGATACGATTGGTTTCTTCATTGCAAAATTTGTGAAATTGTGTGATAGCGATCCCATGACTTGATGGTGATTAGCTGCAAAAGGTAAAATTTATTTACAGCCAAATGTGAAGTTGTGCTGTAGACAACATGAAACATAATTGAGGAGAATAGAGGAAGAACAGTGGAATTAAGGGGAATAGGGATGAAGACAATAGGGAGTAAGGAAACTAGGACAATAAATTAGTGTGACCAACATACCGTATTCGACCTATTAACTGTACATGCCCTAATTAGCATACACCCCTTTTTTATTCAGCAACATCCACAATTATTGTAATTTGACTACTGTGGAACAACTGAAGTGTCGCCATCTGGTGTAAAGCAGTTGACACCACTTTTTAGTTGTTCTACACTAGTCACCAAATGACATCACTAGCAGTTACCTTATTGTCTAGAGTCACTGCCAGGGTGGTCACTGTCAGGGAGGTCACTGCCAGGGTGGTCACTGTCAGGGTGGTCACTGTCAGGGTGGTCACTGCCAGGGTGGTCACTGCCAGTGTGCTCACTGCCAGGGTGGTCGCTGCCAGGGTGGTCACTGCCAGGGTGGTCACTGTCAGGGTGGTCACTGTCAGGGTGGTCACTGCCAGGGTGGTCACTGCCAGGGTGGTCACTGTTAGGGTGGTCACTGCCAGGGTGGTCACTGCCAGGGTGGTCACTGTGGCCAATATAACAGAGCGAGTGCGACTCGTTAATGCTGATGCTACATATACTGCCACCTACTAACAACAATAACAGAGGTAGTGTGATTGGTCAGTACTGCATATCACCTATTCAAAGACGATAGATAATTAATGTTAAATCAATGTTTTCTGTTGTTGTTTTATAACACATCAGACAGTCCAACAAGACATTGGACAAAACTAATGGGTGCAGTATCAGAATATAACACTACTTGCTTAAAAAAACATTATTGTCTAGAGTCACTGCCAGGGTGGTCACTGTCAGGGAGGTCACTGCCAGGGTGGTCACTGTCAGGGTGGTCACTGCCAGGGTGGTCACTGCCAGTGTGCTCACTGCCAGGGTGGTCGCTGCCAGGGTGTTCACTGCCAGGGTGGTCACTGTCAGGGTGGTCACTGTCAGGGTGGTCACTGCCAGGGTGGTCACTGCCAGGGTGGTCACTGTTAGGGTGGTCACTGCCAGGGTGGTCACTGCCAGGGTGGTCACTGTCAGGGTGGTCACTGTCAGGGTGGTCACTGCCAGTGTGCTCACTGCCAGGGTGGTCACTGCCAGGGTGGTCACTGCCAGGGTGGTCACTGCCAGGGTGGTCACTATCAGGGTGGTCACTGTCAGGGAGGTCACTGCCAGGGAGGTCACTGCCAGAGAGGTCACTGCCAGAGAGGTCACTGCCAGGGAGGTCACTGCCAGGGTGGTCACTGCCAGGGTGTTCACTGCCAGGGTGGTCACTGTCAGGGTGGTCACTGTCAGGGTGGTCACTGCCAGGGTGGTCACTGTCAGGGTGGTCACTGCCAGGGTGGTCACTGCCAGGGTGCATGTCATCCTCAATGGTTCACTTACGTCCACTATTAAATGAGACTGGTCCGACATTGATGTGATTATCCAAGTCGTGAGGGATAGTCTCCAATGTTGAGAGTGATTGGTCAGTGTTACAGTACTACTTGTACTGCCATCTAGTGACAACAATAACAGAGTGAGTGTGATTAGCCAATGTTACAGTGTTGCATGTAATGCCACTTAGTGGCCAATATAACAGAGCGAGTGCGACTCGTTAATGCTGATGCTACATATACTGCCACCTACTAACAACAATAACAGAGGTAGTGTGATTGGTCAGTACTGCATATCACCTATTCAAAGACGATAGATAATTAATGTTAAATCAATGTTTTCTGTTGTTGTTTTATAACACATCAGACAGTCCAACAAGACATTGGACAAAACTAATGGGTGCAGTATCAGAATATAACACTACTTGCTTAAAAAAACACTATATCTAAACTTGAATAATGACAAAGGTGGGGCCATTCCGCCACCAGTCACCAAAACGTGACCATCCAACTATAGTTGCGGGGTGGTCACATGTGGCTGTGACCGGTGGCGAATTGGCCCCACATTGGTATATAATCGAGTTAGAGCTAGTGTTGTATTCGCAGACTGTGTGATAGCAGGCACAGGCTATTTGGTTTAAGGGTGTTGTAGGTTAGTACGGTACTTAACAGTTATAATATCTGCGCTCATTACAATAGTAATACTACTGCTTCTTTTATCTGTTCTAAGAATATTGCTACTGCTTTATGTCGAAATGTGGGTTCTAGGAGCCTGATTTCCAGGAAGCTTGCATCAGGCGTAGTCAAGCAGCGTAGCGTTGGGCTACGAAGACATGTCTGTTTTATATTTTAAAGTGTGCCAAACAAAGCTTACACTTAATGCCCACAATAAACAAACGTCTCCAATTTGCCCTTTTCATAACCCTATATTTGTTTTATGTAGTTTATTGCATAAAACAAATTTTTTTTTCGATGGGAGTTTAGCAACTTGTTTGCCTTTTTGTATTGTTTTTTCCAATCCATGTTCAAAAGGATGAAAGAGGAACAAATAAACGACATTCTAGTCATGCTAGTCATGTTAATGTGTGCCAGTCAATTCTCATGCCGTAAATAAGGGGGAACAATACAAGACAAGACAGTGTCACTTTGAACATTTATTGTCAGTGTATAAAGTCTGACACAAATAGCAAATGATGGGCTAAAGTTAAAGCATGCCACTGCGGACACAGCCATAGGAACCATATCAGTATTTCCTGTGGGCAACTTCTGCCAACGTCAACTTTGAACTGCACCAATACGTCATCATCATCATCATCATAATATATGCAACTAGAGCACAAAATGCACAATTTTCAACAGTGATACAAAACAGACAATTGTAATCGAATAGAAAGTATAGTTTAAACCTTCATCACTTGAAAAAGTAAACGTACAAAAATAAAGAATTCTAGTACGAAATTATATAAAACTTACAATAAGTAAATCTACCCAGGTCATACAAGGTCACGCATGCCACACAGCAATGTAACACATTTCTTCTAAGTGTGTTACTTGGATGATTTTTTGGCCATTTCTGCTTGAAAATGGCAAAAATTGGCACTGTTAGTTTAATGCAGCAGAGATTTGCACAGTGCAATCGCAGCCAGATTCTTAAAATATTTCAACATTTGGTACATTTATTGTCACTACCTGTGGCAGTTTGGCCCCTATTTTTGTGTAGCGAATAGTTTTAAGGTCCAGAAACAAGCAACTAGCGGCTACTGTAGATAGCCACACCGAGAGACGTCTCCAACTAGTTAGTTTAAGTTTGTCATTCACAAACAAAATGGATCTGGCGCTATAACTGTACAATATGTGTGGCTAAAAGCATATATCACATGTACACTACATGTACACATCCACGTACATAATTATATAGCATATATAGTTTTCATAAATATTCAATATTTTACAAACGGTTAAATGCACTGGGTAATCAAATGTCCATCTCATTAGGAAGTTGTCCTAAAAAAGCACACAGCCAATCTTTTACCCCCACAACTTAACCCAACTGTCAACGAATAAGTCAACCCCAATAAATAACCTCTATAGACTTAGTAACATTTCTTTACCGTTTTGCTTTATACAACCCCTGAAAATCAGATGCGTAGATTCAAAGATGCTTTCTTGGAAGAAATAAAACATCAAGATGCAACCGGCAGTAATCTGGGTGATTGTCCATTCAAAATGCATCAACGTAAATAAAATATAAATTATTAGACAGAAACACGCCTATGTTCTGAACATTATTTTAACGCAACAAGCGTAATATATAATCAGATGTATTAACTGATCAAGCTTGTTGGAAAACTGAAGATAAAATTTGAACAGTTCACATGAATAAAACAGCAGCATGACAGGCATATGTACACACACGCAAACAAGACGTCGATTTAGCTACGACCAGCATACCTTGTGGCTAGCCCATTTCCCGAAAACAAGAACCGACCTTTGGTACAAAGTTGACAAGATGAAAGCAAAAAACAAAATCACCCAGACCAGCTGGTACAATACGTCAGCTTGGCATGTGTTACTAAATTTGAGTAAAATACAATTTTGGAGAACGTTTTATATTACGCCCACAAAAATGCAAACCCCAACATTATTTTCTTTTTTGACAGGGTGTCTAATCTGGGAGGGTCAGGACTCCCTTTAGTCAACCATCAATAGGTAGCCCTGAACAAATCATGGCAAATAGTACAGTGAAACTTGATTACCCATACTGAAAATTAGACTTCTGTTGTAAAATAGACCTTAGCTCTGAGCTAAACATTACATGGTATAATCGCCCTGGACCTCTTCCCCCAACTTATACCTCTGAGCTAAACATTCATCTTTTCCAAGAGATCATCTGTCACAGAGGAATGTACGGTGTGCCCGCAAATACACGACACATTACGACTGGATAAATTAATATTGCACAATTCACATCCGTGTCTAGATGCACTATAACTCCTGTCTGGTTTCTTTTCCCATCCGAAAATCAGCCAATTCATGCCATAAATATCTATACAAAGCAATGCATGTACTGATGAGATTTTTCCTTTTCCTGAATAGCAAATATAACAGCATTGATGACCATCAACTCTAAACTTAAAATATAATACATAAAACATTACTCGGCTATGCAAACCAAAACAATCAGCATTGTATAAAATACATAAATAAATTAATACAAAAAAAGATTTCAATATCAACAGGTCTACAATATTTGACAATACACTCGAGCATAGAGCATTAATCTGTATAAACAGCCAGTGGATTAAACAAAATCATTCACAAACTTTGCACAAATACGAGATTTGTCGGAAAACAACCCCTATCTTCATAAAAACAACATCAACATCTGAATGAGTGTTCCTAATTCTAACTGAAAGATGTCAGGGGTTTTAAACCGCTTCCAAATATTATTCTGATCTGGGCATCAGGTAACGTGCATGCTACGCGTGCACCTACAGTATTCACTTAGTGGTGTTTAGCAACAGCTATAGCCATTATGATGTCTTAAATACACTGGACTCGACTTAACAGATTCACTTCGGGCCAGAGGAAGTTAATTCTATAAAGTGATTCCATTTAGTGTCGCATTTTAATACAGCCAGAGTAGGAAATGATTCTGTCCCAGTCAATATACAAAGCCACTGAACTTTAAAGAGTTCCACCGTTGACTGCATTTTTCTGTTCGACTATAAAATATATTTATACAAATATATCATTCGCATCCGAATAAGCAGGGCAGATTTAGATGTTGCTAAGTGAAATACTGAATAAGAAATGCTAGATCAACAGGTAAACATTATTTAAATGCAAACTAAAAAGAGGAGATATAGCAGCCAAGATACTTGTACAGGTGTTAGTAAATAGTTGCTTTCACAAGTAACATTGTAGACAATATGATTAACCTTCAACAAGCTTTTTGATTTCCTCTGATAACAACATGACGCAACAGACACAGACTAACATGATTATACGGCACAATATGACACAACATGATATAATAAATAACATAAAATAATTAAATAACACTGGCAGTTTCCTAGTTTCAAGCACAAGCAGAAAGACAGCCACTTATTACAAATCAGGTACAGCATTTTGTATGTATTTAATTTAGAAAATGATCTGGAATAGCAACACAATTGCTGCTACGCTTCTGAAGGTGCCGTAAAGTAATTGTACACTCCTGTTTATTAAAACTATTTTCAAATAGTATTTTGGATAGTTGACATGCTTTGTTGGTACGTAATATTGTGTAGTATGTAAGACTGGTCATTTTAAAACAAACAAAAAACAACTGTTTCAAGAGATTACAGCGACTGTTTTAGTTTGATAAATAATAAAAATGTGGCTGGTTCATCACCCGATCAGCCATCGTAAATAAAACTTACATTTATTGGAATGAAGTGAAATAAATAATTTCAAGAACTTGACCAGTAGCCATGTGGGTATATACCTATGTGACGACTGCCGGTGTGAGGTACAATGTTCACCCCTCTAATTCCTCATCCCAGGGTGAATATTTTATATGAAATCTACTCCCCCGGATACGGATTTCATAATGAAATATTCACACTGTCCATCAAATGTGCACCTCCCCTTCATGCCAAATAGGCTTGTATTAACTGGTTAAAAATGTTACATTTTTTTTAATTTATGCATAAAATTGGAATATGTGCCGTCGGTTAACAGGAACTATGTACCATAGGTTAACAGTAACTTTGCACAAAGGTGTTGTTCTTAGTAAAACCAGCATCACAAATACGTATCTAAAGATCTGTGAATAATCACATCTTAATTTGTAAATATAAATTAAAACATTATATGTAAATTTTGCAATATGTTTTCCTACATGGTAAAAATGGTATAAAAAGCAGAACTACCTACATGAAGAACACATAGTTAATGGGGTGGGGGGATGCGGGGGTTACGAGGGTACACTTCATGGAGGGAGTGAACATTTTATAATGAAATCATCATCACCCTAGGAGTGAATATTTCATTGGGGTGAATATTTGATATCACACCGGGAGCGTTGAGGTGTTCCGTTGCTGCACTGTAGCTGAGCCCTGCTGCAGTTCCTCCAAGGGGAGTACTACCCCTTCCCTATGGGGTAGTACCCCCAGTGGGGTGAGGGCGTGGGGGTGGGAACAGGCTGCTGTCCATCCCACTATGAAAAACATTTTATAATCATAACCACATTTATCCCATCAAATAAGGCAAAATTCCAAAAAACATTTGTGTAAAAAAATATAAATTGAATCTTCTCTCGGATGGGCCCATTAGGTATTGTCATTATTATTTAAATAAATAACTGGGAGCTCATAAAATTAATTAATGGCAAAGTGACCTTCGTCTGTAATTTCATTTCAACACCTGTCTCCACCCCATCCCCTGACCCCACCCGGGCGACTACCTCTCGCCCCCGTCGTACGGTAATTGTCAAGAGATGTGTTCCTGAGCCTTCAGTTTCTTGATAGTGTTCTTTAGGGCTTGTCGTTTGTTGCAGAACCACACGCGGATCACTTCGCGGTCGTAGTTCAGTTTGCCCGCCAGCTCCGTCATCTCAGCACCTGTAACAATAATAAAGTTGATGTTCATAAAGTGCTGTAGATCAGGGTAAAAACCTGCTCAAAGGCATTAAAATATGTAAAAATAAGTTATGATAAGTTAATTATAACTTAAGATAAATTAAATGAATTTATTACTTTGTCCAAAGATTTCATTAAGAGCCTTTCCGGAAAGGCTCTTCAGTCGGTACACTAAAGAGCCTTTTCGAAAGGTTTGCCATCACTGGATGCTCCTAGCGTAATTTTAAACGGACAATCAAATCGAAGACAGCTGACCGGTAGATCTTGATTTGTGTTTCCGATCGCCTTTCACACAACAATGTACCAGTTGATAGTTCTGGATTGTTTCACTAAACTATGACAGACGTTTTGCTTGTGTTGTACGTGGGTGAAACAGCAACTTATATATATATATATATATATATATATATATATATATATATATATATATATATATATATATATACATCCTGATATGTATGAAGATAGGTCTTGCAGTTAAATCGGTTCCCTGTTAAATGTGGACCTGCGATCTTTGCAAAAACTGGTGTTAAACCGACCCACACATAGTACATTGCCTACCCACCAGAGGGATGTGTGTTCCTCTCAAAGTTTTCGTTGAGCACCTCTAGTGCTTGTGGGGTGAATGAGGTGCGCCGTTTGCGTTTCTTCGAGGGCTCTCCGCCAATGAACTCCGTGAGGTTCTGCATGCCATTCTTGTACCTCTCCTCGGCCTCTGACATCCACCGCTCCAGCACTGGCTTTATTTTCTGTGCGCTCTTAGGCGTGATGTCCAACTTCTCAAATCTGGCAATTATCAACATCGACTTTGTATTACTGTGTGTACCTAAATCACTGCTGCAACACTTTAGCCTGATTTATTGATATTTTTAACATTAATAAATGAACCACAAAAAAATATGATTTCACTGTTTTCTGTCGATGAATATTTAAACAAATGAAACAGATAACTTGTTAATCAGCATGTAATTTAAACATGATATCCTGGTCGAAATATTCAAATGAAACAAATAACTTGTTATTCAGCATGTCATTTAAACATGATATCTGGGTTGAAACATTCAAATGAAACAGATAACTTGTTATTCAGCAAGCTATAGAAGCCTGATATTCGAGTCGAAACATTCAATTGAAAAAAAAATGGTAAATTGACATTAAACAATTGTAGTTCATAAAAACACATTTGGGCGAGAATTTCGGATGACCTCTTACAGTGCTTACCTGCAGATAGCTGACTGGCTGTACGACGGCCCCTCGGTGGCACTCAGGGCCTGACCGACCTGCGTCTGTGTCAGACCGAGAGAGAGGCGGCGAATCTTGAACTGTTTTGCAAATTCACGGATTTCGTCTAAATTTACCCCGTCCACTATCGTACCCTCTCCCGTCGTGCTTATCGTATCTGCAAGAAGGCGAAGTGGTGGGGTTAGAACAGTGAGACTCACAATTCTACTGGTGTTGGCAACATGATGTTATCGGAGCAGATATTTAATTAAAAACAAAATTAACATCCTTGACTGGACGGATGTTCTGTTCTCTTAGATCGTTTCATTAAAACAAACGGATTTTGTACAAAGTAGGTATATTTTGTAGCCTGACAGAGGGCAACACTTGATCGGAATGGTATGGGCCAATTAACCAATGAAAATTGTTATATAGATTTATACATAATTTCAAGTAAAAAATATGGATATCAACAATAAATATCTTCTCTAGAACTGTATTGGCTGTAAGCATACACTGGGTATGTGTGCGCAAACCTTGTAAAAATACTCTTGAGAATAATACCAAAACACATTAATAATAAATTCTGTGCAAGACAGTAATTAGACACTTACTCGGTAACAACTGGTTAATGTTTGCTGTGACCCCGGCAACAGCCGCAGCGAGACTAACATTACAATTTGTTGTCTGCAACCCCGCCGTTGTCGCCGGGGGGCCCAGCGTCGTCGTGGCAATGCTGCCTAGTGAAGGCAGCGTCTGACTCATGTGTGCAGCAAGTGACAGCGAATCATGAGTTTGTAGTTGAGATAATTGTATCGTTGGGGTTGGTGTCGGCAAGCGCATCTGTGGCGTGTTTGTCGTCGTTGTCGCCGTGGTGATGGCCGTCGTCAAGGGAAACGCCTGGTGATGTTGAGGGTGGCTCACCAGGGCAGTGGTTGGGATGTGTTGGGGGAGTGTCACCAACGATGAAGTCACAAGATCAGAGGGCGCAGGGTTGGTGGCATTGACACGTGTGCTTGAAATACTAGGTGGCAGTGTGATCTGAAACAGAAGTAATTGTTCTCTTTATTCCTTTGTCAAAATTCTGAAGTCAAAATTTAGATGTAGTACAGGGAATCGTTCGACAGGAAAACATGAAGAGTTGAAAGGGAAAGTGCTGAGAGTGGGTGAACCACGTGTGGTCCGTAGACGGTTGTGAACCACCAGGATACATGTGTGGTCTGGAGACGGTTGTGAACCACCAGGATACATGTGTGGTCTGGAGACGGTTGTGAACCACCAGGATTCATGTGTGGTCCGGAGACGGTTGTGAACCACCAGGATTCATGTGTGGTCCGGAGACGGTTGTGAACCACCAGGATACATGTGTGGTCCGGAGACGGTTGTGAACCACCAGGATACATGTGTGGTCCGGAGACGGTTGTGAACCACCAGGATACATGTGTGGTCCGGAGACGGTTGTGAACCACCAGGATACATGTGTGGTCCGGAGACGGTTGTGAACCACCAGGATTCATGTGTGGTCCGGAGACGGTTGTGAACCACCAGGATACATGTGTGGTCCGGAGACGGTTGTGAACCACCAGGATTCATGTGTGGTCCGGAGACGGTTGTGAACCACCAGGATTCATGTGTGGTCCGGAGACGGTTGTGAACCACCAGGATTCATGTGTGGTCCGGAGACGGTTGTGAACCACCAGGATACATGTGTGGTCCGGAGACGGTTGTGAACCACCAGGATACATGTGTGGTCCGGAGACGGTTGTGAACCACCAGGATACATGTGTGGTCCGGAGACGGTTGTGAACCACCAGGATACATGTGTGGTCCGGAGACGGTTGTGAACCACCAGGATACATGTGTGGTCCGGAGACGGTTGTGAACCACCAGGATTCATGTGTGGTCCGGAGACGGTTGTGAACCACCAGGATACATGTGTGGTCCGGAGACGGTTGTGAACCACCAGGATTCATGTGTGGTCCGGAGACGGTTGTGAACCACCAGGATTCATGTGTGGTCCGGAGAGGCGGTTGTGAACCACCAGGATACATGTGTGGTCGGAGACGGTTGTGAACCACCAGGATACATGTGTGGTCCGGAGACGGTTGTGAACCACCAGGATACATGTGTGGTCCGGAGACGGTTGTGAACCACCAGGATACATGTGTGGTCCGGAGACGGTTGTGAACCACCAGGATACATGTGTGGTCCGGAGACGGTTGTGAACCACCAGGATACATGTGTGGTCCGGAGACGGTTGTGAACCACCAGGATACATGTGTGGTCCGGAGACGGTTGTGAACCACCAGGATACATGTGTGGTCCGGAGACGGTTGTGAACCACCAGGATACATGTGTGGTCCGGAGGCGGTTGTGAACCACCAGGATACATGTGTGGTCCGGAGACGGTTGTGAACCACCAGGATACATGTGTGGTCCGGAGACGGTTGTGAACCACCAGGATACATGTGTGGTCCGGAGACGGTTGTGAACCACCAGGATACATGTGTGGTCCGGAGACGGTTGTGAACCACCAGGATACATGTGTGGTCCGGAGACGGTTGTGAACCACCAGGATACATGTGTGGTCCGGAGACGGTTGTGAACCACCAGGATACATGTGTGGTCCGGAGACGGTTGTGAACCACCAGGATACATGTGTGGTCCGGAGACGGTTGTGAACCACCAGGATACATGTGTGGTCCGTAGACGGTTGTGAACCACCAGGATACATGTGTGGTCGGGAGACGGTTGTGAACCACCAGGATACATGTGTGGTCCGGAGACGGTTGTGAACCACCAGGATACATGTGTGGTCCGGAGACGGTTGTGAACCACCAGGATACATGTGTGGTCCGGAGACGGTTGTGAACCACCAGGATACATGTGTGGTCCGGAGACGGTTGTGAACCACCAGGATACATGTGTGGTCCGGAGACGGTTGTGAACCACCAGGATACATGTGTGGTCCGGAGACGGTTGTGAACCACCAGGATACATGTGTGGTCCGGAGACGGTTGCGCTGACAGAGATGTGTAAGATGACAGACAGTTATGTGTAAGATGACAGAGAATGACATGGAAGAACACATGAAGACAGGCAGTGGTGTTAAAGATGACAGACAATGATGTGAAAGATGACACAATGACAGATGTGACATGAACAACATGAACAACAACACGATGACAGAGCATGAAAGATGACACAATGACAATAATGATGTGAATGACAACAATGACGTGAATGATGACAGACAGTATCGAACGAGACAGACCTGTGGCGTGCTGAGAGAGACAATCTGTCCGTGTGAGTTGGTGATGACTTGCGGCAAGCCAGTTTGCTGCGGAGCTGCGACAGTTTGTTGCGGCGTCGCCGTGGTGATGGGGAGAGTGCCAGCAGCCATCAGCTGCTGCTGCTGTAGCTGTGGCATGGTGGTGTGCTGACTCTGAGCTGTCCCCAGGAGACCAGACGAGTTCATCTGGGATTGGGAACCTGCAAAGAAACAGTAAATGTAAAGTTTACGTAAAACTCCATCTGCAATTGATTTAGCCTATCGCAAATTCGGTTTGTTGATGTCCAAATATGTAGTGTGCAAATAGTTTATGTAATCTTCGAAAGAATTGACTTTAGTTGTTAGATCTGGTAAAGCTCAAAATAATGGATATCCAAAATGGTAAACACTTTGCGGGTCAATGCCAATCCATCGTCTTGCTGATCACATGACAAAGTAAAAAAATGTCAGCAAGGGTGAAATTTGTGAGTTTTCAGTGTTTCCATTTTCACTTCAATTAATGTTTAACCAAACACTAAGTAATTTAATAGTTTGTCTGATGATTTCACAAAAACTACGTAGGTTTTATTTTGCACAAACAAGCTAGCACGTTGCAGTGGATACTAGGTATGTTTGATTTTTCGTAAAATAAATTTTAAACGAGACTAGCGAAAAACTAAATTCAGGAGTGACCTATAAGAAGATAGAACAAGATTGCTATACAAAGTGATAATCCCAACAGATGTCAAGAGACAAGGAAGTAAATTGGCTTTTCGAGAGTCCAACAGTTTGTTATCTATGAGCAGCTGCCCTCACCAGGGCATTGCATTGTGGGATATATATATGGCTGAAGAGATCAGGGTTTGGGTGTTCGTCTACCAGTCTTTGTTAAGTATCATTAAATACTACGCACACAAGTGACATAAAGTAACCATGACACATGAATACTTTGTAAGTAAAATCATCACATAAAACATGCAACTAGATCCCGCTGGAAGGTATATACTTTTGCATTTGTTGCTGAATTTTGACTGGGCCCATTTGAAAATAATTTAATAGTTTGTCTGATGATTATCGTCAAAACTAAATAACGCTTAAACAAGTTAGCATGTTGTCATGGATACTAGATCAATTTGATCTTTTAGAAAATGATTATGAAATGAGATGAGCAAACAATTCACTTGAGGAAGGAGCTCAAAGTGGAAAAATTAATTAAAATGTAGAAACCATTGTTATGCAAAATAAAACTTATGGAATTTCAAAGTCATGCCAACATTCTACAGGTTATTTGTTGCGATGACTCCATTTTAACAATTACTTAATTTGTTAACAATTTGAATAAACCTGTAGAATAGTTCTACTCATTTATAGGCCTGCTAGAGGTATTAGGTAAGGAAGTCTTGGTAAATATATAGGCAGAGCTGATTCTCTCAAATACATGCGCTTGAAGCAGTAAAAATGTTGTAATGTTTCATGCAGAGTTCGATCGATGAAACAGCAGTTAGCGTAATAACTCTGGATGTTTAAACAAGGAGAATAACAAGGAGAATAACACTAGTGACATTGTTAATATTAATGATTACATGTTACAGTTTGTCTGTTATTCTTTGCCAGTTGTGGCTGCTGAAAGTTAACAGATGGCAATGAGTCAAGGAAGGGAGAGGAGCAGAAATGATTCCAGTAACAATTATCAATGAGTCAAGGAAGGGAGAGGAGCAGAAATGATTCCAGTAACAATTATCAATGAGTCCAGGAAGGGAGAGGAGCAGAAATGATTCCAGTATCAATTATCAATGAGTCCAGGAAGGGAGAGGAGCAGAAACGATTCCAGTAACAATTATCAATGAGTCCAGGAAGGGAGAGGAGCAGAAATGATTCCAGTAATAATTATCAATGAGTCAAGGAAGGGAGAGGAGCAGAAACGATTCCAGTAACAATTATCAATGAGTCCAGGACGTGAGAGGAGCAGAAACGATTCCAGTAACAATTATCAATGAGTCCAGGAAGGGAGAGGAGCAGAAACGATTCCAGTAACAATTATCAATGAGTCCAGGAAGGGAGAGGAGCAGAAACGATTCCAGTAACAATTATCAATGAGTCAAGGAAGGGAGAGGAGCAGAAACGATTCCAGTAACAATTATCAATGAGTCCAGGAAGGGAGAGGAGCAGAAACGATTCCAGTAACAATTATCAATGAGTCAAGGAAGGGAGAGGAGCAGAAACGATTCCAGTAACAATTATCAATGAGTCCAGGAAGGGAGAGGAGCAGAAACGATTCCAGTAACAATTATCAATGAGTCCAGGAAGGGAGAGGAGCAGAAATGATTCCAGTAATAATTATCAATGAGTCCAGGAAGGGAGAGGAGCAGAAATGATTCCAGTAATAATTATCAATGAGTCCAGGAAGGGAGAGGAGCAGAAACGATTCCAGTAACAATTATCAATGAGTCCAGGAAGGGGAGGAGCAGAAATGATACCAGTAACAATTATCAATGAGTCCAGGAAGGGAGAGGAGCAGAAACGATTCCAGTAACAATTATCAATGAGTCCAGGAAGGGAGAGGAGCAGAAACGATTCCAGTAACAATTATCAATGAGTCCAGGAAGGGAGAGGAGCAGAAATGATTCCAGTAACAATTATCAATGAGTCAAGGAAGGGAGAGGAGCAGAAATGATTCCAGTAATAATTATCAATGAGTCCAGGAAGGGAGAGGAGCAGAAACGATTCCAGTATCAATTATCAATGAGTCCAGGAAGGGAGAGGAGCAGAAACGATTCCATTAACAATTATCAATGAGTCCAGGAAGGGAGAGGAGCAGAAACGATTCCAGTATCAATTATCAATGAGTCCAGGAAGGGAGAGGAGCAGAAATGATTCCAGTAACAATTATCAATGAGTCCAGGAAGGGAGAGGAGCAGAAACGATTCCAGTAACAATTATCAATGAGTCCAGGAAGGGAGAGGAGCAGAAATGATTCCAGTAACAATTATCAATGAGTCCAGGAAGGGAGAGGAGCAGAAACGATTCCAGTAACAATTATCAATGAGTCCAGGAAGGGAGAGGAGCAGAAACGATTCCAGTATCAATTATCAATGAGTCCAGGAAGGGAGAGGAGCAGAAACGATTCCAGTAACAATTATCAATGAGTCAAGGAAGGGAGAGGAGCAGAAACGATTCCAGTAACAATTATCAATGAGTCCAGGAAGGGAGAGGAGCAGAAACGATTCCAGTATCAATTATCAATGAGTCCAGGAAGGGAGAGGAGCAGAAATGATTCCAGTAACAATTATCAATGAGTCCAGGAAGGGAGAGGAGCAGAAACGATTCCAGTAACAATTATCAATGAGTCCAGGAAGGGAGAGGAGCAGAAATGATTCCAGTAACAATTATCAATGAGTCCAGGAAGGGAGAGGAGCAGAAATGATTCCAGTAACAATTATCAATGAGTCCAGGAAGGGAGAGGAGCAGAAACGATTCCAGTAACAATTATCAATGAGTCCAGGAAGGAGAGGAGCAGAAAGCGATTCCAGTAACAATTATCAATGAGTCCAGGAAGGGAGAGGAGCAGAAACGATTCCAGTAACAATTATCAATGAGTCCAGGAAGGGAGAGGAGCAGAAACGATTCCAGTATCAATTATCAATGAGTCCAGGAGGGGAGAGGAGCAGAAACGATTCCAGTAACAATTATCAATGAGTCAAGGAAGGGAGAGGAGCAGAAACGATTCCAGTAACAATTATCAATGAGTCCAGGAAGGGAGAGGAGCAGAAACGATTCCAGTATCAATTATCAATGAGTCCAGGAAGGGAGAGGAGCAGAAACGATTCCAGTATCAATTATCAATGAGTCCAGGAAGGGAGAGGAGCAGAAACGATTCCAGTAACAATTATCAATGAGTCCAGGAAGGGAGAGGAGCAGAAACGATTCCAGTATCAATTATCAATGAGTCCAGGAAGGGAGAGGAGCAGAAACGATTCCAGTATCAATTATCAATGAGTCCAGGAAGGGAGAGGAGCAGAAATGATTCCAGTAACAATTATCAACTGTTATGTTCACCAAAACAGTGGACATTTTTGAAACAGAACGCAAATGCATTATCTTCACTTATTTCACAAGCGAATCCTAGTTGGATCACATGCAATTTTGTTGTTGTTGAAAAAAATATTTTGTATCCAACGTTTGTGTTAATAATAACAAGTTTCTTAACTTACAGAATTCAGTTATTAGTATTAGTATAAAAAAATTGGGGTTACTGTCCTCAAAACAAAACTGTTTGGTAAAAGATTAAAACATGGAAGACAAACCAAATGAGTAGATTTCTGGGGCTACACCCATACGACTATGTAGGCTGGAAGAAAGGGAAGGTGTTAGTGGTAAGAATGCATGCATGTTTTTCGGGAGGCATCAAGCCAATGGTAAGAATACCTACTACCAATGGTTACAGCCAAAGGTGGTGCCCCCACTGAGGGTGGTGCCCCCACAGAATGCGGTGCCACCACAATGACAGGGTGAGGTGCACTGGCTGGAACATGAAGGCTCACATTCAGACAACATCATTGAAGAAAGATACATAAGAGTTGTGAAAACAAACTTGAAACATGAAAACAGAACAGAAGGTACAAAGACTGATTATTTTCCCGCCGAAATATGTTTTAATGAACCACAATAAAAAATACACTTTGTCCATCATCAGGTTCAGGGTGAATATTATGTCTACATTGCATGCGAAGGGGAACACAATTTTAAGGGTTTTAATGATGTGATCATGTATCCCGTGAACGCTTGATGTCAATAAACTGTGTCCACAGGGATTGGAAACTGTCGACAGCTGTTTGCAAATGTATGAAACCATAAGGTTGTTATTCATATTACAGATAACAGCCTAATCATACGTTTGTTTTAATGTGATTCATTAAAAGACATTTGAGTGGTCAGGATTTTAGGACAGATATAGTTTATGCTGTATCACATGATTTACGATAAAACAATCAAACTTTGTGCCTTTAAATAAAATCAACAACAGTGAAAGGAAACTGAAAAACAGTAGGGGGCATTTCAAAAACACCAGAGGACAGTCAGATGGGACGTGTCAGCACTTTATTCAATAAGCTTAGTCTGTTGTCATCTTTATACAATCAGTGATTTGGGATTAGGAAAGATTTTATTTGAAATCAGGATCAAATGTAGATGTGAACTTATGAAGTAGCAATCACATGATTACATATATATGTCTATATTTATTATATTATATTATTAAAAAGAACATATTCTAGCAGAATGAGTGTTTCATAATTACGGCAAGTTGTAACTAAGACAGTCCTGGGGTCATGCAAGTATTCTCACCCAACCAGGTGGGATTTAATTACAAAACTCAATTATCATTAAGGCCCTCCATGTTTTAATTATGGCAGTATAAATTTACAGTGATTAAAAAAATCTGATTACAGAAATGGTTAGAATTTCATTTTGTGCATGTGTGTGCATGTGTGTGCTCGTGCGTGCATGTGTGTGCGTGTGTGCATGTGTGTGTTGGGAGTCCGCAGACACATTTGGGAGTTTGCACTTTTTCAAACAATGTAATGTACAGCGCTCATTAATCTGGTTCTCGAATCATTCCCTCCTATAACAGTAGCACCACCATTCACGTCCCCCTGGTCCGTCATCTAAGACTGTTGTAATCTAAGATTACGGGCTGAACCATGGATCATTTTCTCACTGTTTTAGTTAGTACTGAAATATATTATTCGAACTTTGTATCTGAAAGCAGTGTTGTTGTGCCATGTTCATGGGTATTTTTGAACAAACAGAAGCAAGTATTACAGCTTGGTACAACCTGACGCCAACTCAAGATGTCAGCAAGCATGTTTACATCAGCTAGTTTATCATTGGGTTTATCACTGGGTTTACCACTGGGCAGGGTTGAAAAAAATCATGATTTTTATTTAAAAAAAACAGATTTTTTATTTAAATCGGATTTATTTGATTTTTTGGAAATCTGGTATATAGATATTTATATAGATGTTTAAATTTGTAAACTCTTTCAAACATGTTCTTGTCTTAACAGAGGGTACATGATTTTTGCTTATATAAAGACATTAGACAATGTCCACAAGGCCTCACCCCCTGTAGTTGCATAATCTGTCTTGGAAAGGAAAGCATGCTGTGTGTCTGTGGCTGTAGCAGTGGTAATTATTGTTTGTCTATAGAGTGGATTAGTACCCGTCCAGGGCTCTGTGTACTCTAAGAGTCTCTAACCAGAATGCAAACTGGTGCAGTATTAAACAACTGAATCAACATACTGAATTGGTAACAACTAGCACAAGCTATAAGTGGACTTTAACTCAGGCCTTCTGACTTGAAAAGATACTTCCTCTGGAAGACAAGTTTGTGTGGCTTCACTACATTCAGAAAGGGAATAGCTCAAACATACACAATGTCATAAAATATTTGACTATCAGGCTATCTGGTGACAATACAGCTACACAAGTGTGCGCACTTTGTGTTTTGTATTAAAAATCATACAAAACTTTGTTAATCTCAATGCTTGTAAACAATTATTTGTGTTAAATTCATATAAATCAGCGATTAAAAAACGGAAGTCCAAAAAATCATAAATCAATGATTAAAAAAATTTGTTTTGAGTGACTTAAATCATGATTTAAATCAATGATTTCAATCAAATGATTTAAATCAAACAACCCTGCCACTGGGTTTACCACTGGGTTTACCACTGGGTTTACCACTGGGTTTACCACTGGGTTTACCACTGGGTTTACCACTGGGTTTATCACTGGGTTTATCACTGGGTTTATACCCTTCTAAAGTAGGGAGTCACACAGACTCATACGAAGGGCAGAATAAGGAGAAACAAGGAGTCTTGAACTCATGGATTTCCGGGAAAATTGAAGCGTGAACAATGTATATAAAATTATATCAATTATAGTTATTACTGCCATCCCTGATCAGAGCCGATCCCGCTTTCAATGGTTTAAAGCGTGTAGGTTCAATTTCGTGCAGTTACACCTTTATATGTGCCACGGGTTATTTCGTGTAGGCTCAATTTCGTGCAGTTACACCTTTATACGTGCCACGGGTTATTTCGTGTAGGCTCAATTTCATGCCGTTACACCTTTATACGCACCACGGGTTATTTCGTGTAGGCTTAATTTCGTGCAGTTACACCTTTATACGTGCCACGGGTTATTTTGTGTAGGCTCAATTTCGTGCAGTTACACCTTTATACGTGCCACGGGTTATTTCGTGTAGGCTCAATTTCATGCCGTTACACCTTTATACGCACCACGGGTTATTTTGTGTAGGCTCAATTTCGTGCAGTTACACCTTTATACGTGCCACGGGTTATTTCGTGTAGGCTCAATTTCGTGCAGTTACACCTTTATACGTGCATACATTGGCATGGGTTATTTCGTGTAGACTTTCATGCAGTTACACCTTTATACGCGCCACAGGTTATTTCGTGTAGGTTTAATTTCATGCCGTTACACCTTTATACGTGCCACGGGTTATTTCATGTAGGCTCAATTTCGTGCAGTTACACCTTTATACGCACCACGGGTTATTTCGTGTAGGCTCAATTTCGTGCAGTTACACCTTTATACATGCCACGGGTTATTTCGTGTAGGCTCAATTTCATGCAGTTTCACCTTTATACATGCCACGGGTTATTTCGTATAGGCTCAATTTCGTGCAGTTACACCTTTATACATGCCACAGGTTATTTCGTGTAGGCTCAATTTCATGCAGTTTCACCTTTATACATGCCACGGGTTATTTCGTGTAGGCTCAATTTCATGCAGTTTCACTTTTGAAGAAGCACCTTTAAGGCTACAGCCAAACATCCAACAGGTGGACTAAGTCTACACACAACACGTCTATACAAATACTAAAAGACCCACAAACAAATACAGACAACTGAGACGGGACGAACCCTGTAGACACTTACTTGCACCAGGTGGTGGCACTGCAACGTTCAATGGCTGGGGAACGTTCGGGAGGTTCGTTGCGATGATCTGTCCATTGGAGGTGGTCAGTAACTGTATTTGACCGCCTGCGCCTGCAGCCAGCGACAGGGGTATGGACAGCAGCTGCTGCGCCCCGTTGCCAGTCGACACCTGGGGAGAGATCATTAACTGACTTCGGGGTTCATGTTATACAAATGAAGTGCCAGTGATTTTGATTCTTTTGCACCCTGAATAAATAGTCATGAACAGAAAAAGGGCACACTTGTTGATATTGATACTTGGCTTAAATGTCAAATTGCTGACTGGCACGTGTCAGTGACGAAAGGTTCCCTGGTGTACGGAGACAGAATCCGATTTGTTTGGTTCACAAATGAGATTTTCTCATAAACAAATTCGTAGGATTTCACAAAAAACCACTACTGAAGTTTGGTGACAAGACAATACTTTAAAGCATACAGTTTTTTCCAAATTGTAACTTTCAGGGCACTGGTTTCAATGGGAAAACAATAGCGTACTGTGCCCACCTGGATAAGCAGCTGCTGCATGGCGGCTGCGGCTGCTGCAGCGCCACCTAGTGGGCCATTGGCTAGCAGGAACTGTGGCATGACTTGGGGCTGTCCAAGGAGTTGCGGTGGTTGGCTGGAGAGTGCCATATGGGCTGGATGCTGATGGATCACACCTGAGGGGGAACAACCGTCTTGTATGTAGATAACTACCTGTTGTAGGGGTTTGAAATGTTACTCGAAGATGTTCTGCTTACACGTTTCAATAGAGTTTTCATTTATGACAACAGCAGATAAATTAGCGCAAACTGTATCAACACGTCCATAAAACATTTCTAAAAACTGTTACTAACGAATGAAAAAGGTTGGATTCAACAGCAAATTATAATTTCACATCCTCGTATAATTTCAATATGACAAAAATTAATTACAATTACACTTACACTCCAATTGTAATTAAATATAAATTATGCAATCACAATTCATCCCAACCCTATTTCAATCCTGACTTACTCGGAAGTTCGGCCTTCACTGGCTCCACATCATGACTGCCCACAGGGGGCACTGCACCAAGGAAGTAACTATCGGGCAGTGTGGCGCCGGCTGCCAGCGATGTCGCCATGGTGGTGGCTGCCATAGAGCTGGCAACGGGGATAGATCCCTGCGGCATACTGAAGACGGAGGACACCGGGGACTGGGTGCTAGTCCCTGACAGCATCACGTCCTGCAAGAGGGAAGGAACATGGTCATTTCAAATAGAGGTTGGAACACCCTTCATTTTGCATTGGCCACCATAGTATTTCATGTGCTCAGTGGAAAATTTGTCCTACGATTTTCTTTTACTTTCACAGCACATTAAACATCAACTGACCTCACGTGCAAAATGGCATACCTTGTTTTTTCCAGAAAAAATGCACCTAAAACCGATGCCCCTCAATTTCCACCTAGCCCAGTGACTGATTTTGAAATGTTGGTGCATTCTGCATAATAGCCTGCGTGAACGGCCAGCGCATGTTCATTGCAATCAAATGAAAGATCTAATGCTCACTAGCGCACAAAAAACATTATAACATATCCGATGTAAAAGTGCCTGGAAAAAATTCACTCATGACTTGCAATCCTCATTTTCATAGGGACTCTTTCTGGGTAATGGGTGGACAAACCCTCTGTGGTCTGTATAGATGGTACCCAGAATATCATGTTTCTGATTGCTAGATGGTGGATGTATATAAATGCAATGCATTGTGGGATTGAATGTCAATGGAAGTATAACACATAATGTTGTACTTTAAAATTAGAGAGTTGTAGTAATGATGTATCCATGGTAACAACAAGAACGCAAATAGTTAAAGAATTACTGTTTCAGCAAAGAATACATCGTACCAACAGTAACACTTACTGATATTAAAAGGAAATCACAACACTGCTTTTCTGCTTTAAAACAAAATTGTGTTCTCTAGAAAACAAGATTAATTCAACATCGAACTTGAAGCAGTGATGTTTGATATCATTACTGAAAATATTTCATATCTGTAATGATTTTTAAATGCATGTGTCTATAAACTTTGTTCTGCTTCAATTAATTAGTATAAATATTTGTTCTTACCAGAAAACTGGATTAAGCATTGACATTTAGTATCATTATTCAATACTGTATTTATATTAACAATGATTTTTTTACTGTATGTGCAACTTGTAATGTCAACAAAACTGGTTTTGTTTCACCACAAAATCAAGTTCTTACTGGACAACATGGATTAATGTGATATTGAAGCATTTGACGCTTAGTCATTACTATATGAGGAGAATGAATGAATGAAACAAATCATCATTTGATTATGTACATGCTAAAAGTGTGAATATGTTTAACAAAGCTGACATACAAGGCCAGACAGCGCATCTAACTTAGTGATTTAAAATCGTTGGCCTCTCTGTTATCATTTAAATTATGGCTTGAAACCAACATATTTGGCTGGAGTTTAGTCTTTTAGGTGGCAATTTTTTTCAATCTTGTTACTCTAAATGGTCAGTTGTTGGAAAGATTACATAACGTGTGGAAGAACACGTGCTTGTTACTCTGCATAAAAGTTAACAAATCAAATATGTTCCTAAATAAACATTATGGGACAAAAATCAGGTATTTCACTGTATAAATGCAGCTTTGTTAGCAGATTATTTAAACTAGCAAAACTATGGGATAACTTGGTAGTTTATAAGTGACTTTCACCAAAAAAAATCACATAAATATCCATCTATGCCTTGCTACATGGTGCTGCCAGTCATTAACTTGATGGCTTCTTCAATACTGCAATATTATATTGAGGCATTCCATCTCAAGTCAACCAAAACAAGAAACTCTCGTTGAACTCGTATTTTTGAATTCAACAAAACTTTTACCAATTAATCCACAGGTTAATATAACCACACGTCAAACCATATGGCTACAGCTTGAATTGTTTCTGCATTATGACCATTTAAAATTGGTCAGATTTTGTCAATTTGCCACTTTTTGGAAATCATGAAGATTTGTTGTTCTACTAAAAATACCAATAACTCAAAAACTATTTGTTCAAGAACTCTGAGATGTGTCCTGCTTATTCTCTATTACATGTAGATAGCAACACACATACTATAGTTCCACATCTGTATTCTAGTTCTCCCACAATCTGCCACTGAAGTTGTGTTTTTATGTGCGAAATTGAGCAAACAAGTGATTTTAGACCCATATTTCAACAATAAAACATGTTAGAACACAAATGAATATTATATGCATCGATAATACACCTACATGTGTAGGTATATGATAAGTTTAAAGTTTCTATCTCAATTAGTTTTTGAGATACTGATCTCCAAAGTTGGTACGTATTGAAAAGTGGCCACTATTTAGCAGTCAAAAATGCTATGTTGCCATGGAGCTAAAATTCCAATTTATGTTTTATATGAAAGGCAGGTACAATGCCTGTGTAATGCACCATATTTGACTTTCCTATTCAACTGGCTTCATGCTGAAACAAATATTTCAAATACACACATTTTGTGTTTTTATTTAATGAATAGATACAACACAATGTAAAATCCTGATTTCATTACTTATTCCATCTTTAGTAAGAAAATTGTGTAAATATTGTTGTTAAATGCAAAAAAAAAACATTCTGAGTGCATAGTTTTAGCCAATGATTAAGTGGCTATGCTTGAGCAGTTGTGCAAAAGAACTAAGCATTTGCATGCAAATTATCTCTGTAATACCCAGGTATAATGTGAATAAGGGGTAAGTGCCCTAGTATAATGTGAATAAGGGGTAAACACCCAAATTCGTACCCATGTGCATCAAACTTGAGAAGGTTTCAAGCTATGTATCTGAAATTTGCTGAAAATGTAGATATGTTGGTAGAGATTATGAATGCAAAATTCAAGAATGGAGGGGGAAGGACAATGGGTACACTGGATGCAAACAATTGAAAAAAAAATTCTGTATGGTGTTGTCTCATTTAGTATGTATTGAAGCTAAAAATCACTGTTCTGCCTACTGGTGTTTTCTCCTAAATTTCTCCAAAATATCCAAAATACAGAACAGCATCCTGAAATTGAAGTATGTTGTTTACCTAACAAAGGACTATGCACAGCGAAAAATGGTGGTCACAGGAGTTGTCCCACATTCTAATTTTTGGTGCTGAAAGTTGTAAAATATATAAAAAGTTATCAAGTTTAAGACTGAATTATTACGAAAATATAGCAAACAGAAACCTACTAACGTAAAAGATTATTGCCAATGTCCCTGACATCTGAGGGCTGCAATCTGGATGTTGCAACAATGGAGTGCACACTTCCACACATTTTTTGCTGACAATTTCAGCAAATCTGAGATACATAGCTAGAAAACTTCTCAAGTTATAGGCACATGAAAACATATATAAAAAATAATGGGTATGATTTTGGGTGCTTATCCCTTGTTCATATTATACTATGGCATTACAGGGACAATTTGCATGTAAATGTTCTTAGTTCTTTTACTTACTTAGGTTTACTTAGGTTCTTCCTGACCGTAGGTGGTGATCTCAGTGGTCAGATCTTTCTGACCGTAGGCGGTGACCTCGGTGCAAGTGCTCAAGTGTAAGTGCTCAAGTATAGCCACTTAGTGATTAGTTAAAATGTTTAAGTAAATTCCAAGACATCAACATTTTGACTATTGTTTGATTTCACATGGAATGAACCAGGTACATTATAATCTATCTAGAACTATATATTCAAAACAGTTTTTTGTCTTTGACAACAATATTTACAAAATGTTCTTACTAAAAATGGAATAGGTAGTAAAATCAGCTATATGATTTGATATCATGTTGTAATCTATTGATAAGATAAAAACACAAAATATGTATATTTGAATATTTTTTTTTACATGAAGCCATTTGAACAGCGAATTCAAATATGGTGCATTACACAGGCATTGTACCTGCCTTTCATATAAAACATAAATTGGAATTTTAGCTCCATGGCAACATAGCATTTTTGGCTGCTAAATATAGGCCACTCATTTATTTAAATTAATCAAGACAGAAACCTACAACTTCTCATATACCTACATGTAATATTGGAGGGAAGGGGGGAGGGCAACAGAGGCAGGGGAAGAACAAGAGTCAGACAGACAACATCAAGGCGTGGATGAAAAAATTAAATATGAAGATCTGACAGTGCAGACATTGGTGGTGACCCTGACAGCTGACCTTCTGACAGCTGACCTTCCGACAGCTGACCTTCTGAGAGGAGACATAATGGTGATAAACCAACTGAGGCACTCTGCAGTAAAACATGTCACAACTTGGGTAGAGGTAGACCGGTAACCATAACCACAACATATCATGATGGGTTGCCTAGTAACTGTCGCTAAGACCAACCAGTGGGGAAGCTCATTTCCTGTAAAATGAGCTGCATCTCCATGACGACCATATGTAGACCAGCAACCCAGGTGTTCCAATGAAATGAGATTTTTCTGCTGAGTGATCAACATGTCACCAGAGGTGATAAAACTCAGCCACTCGTGAACATTGCTGATTACAGAGAAAGAACCACAAATATTACTGTTTCACTGAACGACATTTATTAGTATTTATAGCATCCCCAGTTGGGTAATAATAATATCCATACAAGACAGTTGCTATCATGATCTTTTTTCTTTAAATAAAAAACCAAAATGCACTATTCTGCAGTGAATTAAAGCATGCTAGTTTTACATCTACAGAGACTGCTTTGCTGCAGTTAAAGACAGGTCAACAAATCTTTACTGTAATTAAAGACAGGTCAATAAATCTTCAACTTTGAAGGTGAAATATAACATCTTTCACAGGATGTCTGTCAAATTTCTGTTTTATACAATTTCTGACTTAAACATAAATTGTTCAACAACAGAGATAAAAACTTTAAGTATAACAACTTTCATTTACTGTATTGTTCCCAATAGATGTGCAGTGCGCGAGTGGGAAGGCTTGGATGCGTGTCTATTAGTTCTTAATCATGGCCCAAACCATGATCTGCCACTACGAGTGAAATCAGCCTCTAAATCAGACTGGTAGCTAATCCGCAGTGTGGCGCCACTGTGAACTATGTGAAGAATGCGGGTGCTTATAGTTCTAGGGAATGATTCGGGAACCATGTCATTGATCACCGATCTATTTCATAACTAGTGCTTTTTGCGTGATGTATTTTGTCCAATCTACAAGTGCTTTGAATTGTTTTGATGGTGCTAAATAAACTTAATGTAAACCTACAATGAGGTGTTGCACTGTTTATTTTAGCAAAGATGCAGTTTCAGTGCATCTACCAAAGCAAATGACACTCGATCGACACACTACAAAAACGCATGAGACAGACACTGAAAAAGCATGTTTGTTCGCGTTTTGTAATTCCAGACACAACATGTTTTTGTTCCGGAAATTAAGAAGCTTCAATGTCAGCACAGAGTTTCTGCAGTTGGTGTACATGTCTTTAATTGAAAGTGTGCTTTCTTTTAACCTAGTGTCATGGTACGGCAATTTGTCTGGAATGAACGAAGCAAGACGGGCTCTGGTGGTCAACCAGGCAGGCTGTGTGATCTTTATCAGCTTTGAGAAGGAAAGCTGTTCAGATTCACCATGATTCCACTCATCCACTCAATTCTGCTTTTGAAACTCTCCCATCTGGTCAACGACTCAGAATGCCCCTGGCTAGCAAAAACCGTTAAAAGAGATCTTTTGTTCCGTCAGCCATAAGCATATAGAATTCTAGCGCCTGAACCTGCTGTAGTATATCTTGTCCAGGGAAGTCATGGATCTGCTAATTAAATGAGCAATTGCGTGTGTACATGGGTGTGCTGACATTGAATTGATGGGATAGCAATGATGTACGGTATTCTGTTTTATGTTTTACTTGTCTCATATATTAATCATTTGTCTTATTGTTTATACCTTAACAGTGTGAGCCTACAGGAAAATTTCCATTTTATGTGATCCATTTAATGGACAATAAAGCTTTTCAATTCAATTTAATTCAGACAAATAACGTCAGCTGGCCACCACTCAATTCTTTGAGCATCAATAAATAGACAATCCAAACTCACATGCTTTGCTGATGGCAAGTGAGCGATAAAATAAATAAAACTTGTCGTAGTACTTCCACAGACATCTGGCGTGGTGCCACATTGCAGCTAAAAACACACAAACTATGAATTATTTCTAAAAAGTCCGCAAGGTGACGCCTGCCGCAGCAGTACTGCTGTCATTTGCGTTTAGCGTGCCATCACTCCTGAAACTCTATGTTTTTGCGCATGGTTTCACTTCTCAAAAAGGGGGGTGTGTGTCTATTAGGCAGTGTGAGTCTATAGGGAACAACACGGTAGATGTAACTTGGGAATTTGGACATATTAATTATACAAAAACTACAACTAGCTGCATATTAGTTAATGAAAACTGTTTAAGGCAAAAACTACATGAACATAAAACTACATGAACATAAAACTACATGAACATAAAACTACATGAACATAAAACTACATGAACATAAAACTACATGAACATAAAACTGCATGAACATAAAACTGCATGAACATAAAACTACATGAACATAAAACTACATGAACATAAAACTACATGAACATAAAACTACATGAACATAAAACTACATGAACATAAAACTACATGAACATAAAACTGCATGAACATAAAACTACATGAACATAAAACTACATGAACATAAAACTACATGAACATAAAACTACATGAACATAATTCCACTGACGCTGCTGCTATGTTACTGTTCCTGACTGAACTAAATTATTCAGCAGCATTAATTAATATAATGATATTATTTTAATATCACATAAATTAACCTTCAGAAATTAATGTTCTTCATCATACTTATCCAGATAGTTATCCTAATGGATTATCTGAACAATGCCTGTTTGTGTTACGTCATCAGGAACATGATACAATTTTGTCGTCGTCATCTGAAAACATGTCCTTTTAGCCGTGTTTACCTCAGTCTATTCACCTATCTGTCGACAACTTCAGCACTGCATACAGATTTCAAGGTTGCCAAACCGTTTGGTTTTAATGTGGCACTAAGCTCGAGTTTCTGATAATTTTAATGCAACATAAGTTTTTGTATCAACTGCTGGATTCACAGGACTAATATAATATTGATTTTCATGAAAATTAATTACTAATAATAAATACAACTTCCATATTCCACTACTCATGTGAGCACAACAAAATTAGCCTATATTGTGCACTAATGCAGTGCGGGTGTCCGAGCCTACTTCCAATGTAGTCCAGCATGTTCATCAGCAAACAAAGAAAATAAGGGAAATCTCTCAGAAAACCAATAGTGGTGTCAACAGATACCACAATCTCAGATAATTGTTTCTTTAGCTGTAACCAACCTTTATTTCAGGATAATATAACCATATATTGTACATACAAATATGCATTAGAATATAAATAAGTATAAACGCATTAAAATATAATAAATAAATATATAAATAAATATGATATAAAATTACTGCTACGACAATTATTGCATCTTTCTTCAGCAGACCACTGGACATTATGACTAGGAGCAATGACTTTCTTAATTAGTTTAAATTAGACATTGTTTGATATATGTGATGAGTTGGTTAATGATCAAAATGACATAGTTGCACTGTGGTGACCATTCAATACTGCATAACTCCCTCCCTTTCTCCTGATCATAGCATTCATCTAAGTGCCACAACTCGTACGACTGATTTTGAAAACATCATGTATGCATGCATCATTACAAATCCAATCTGTAGTCGCAGCGAATTCACACATGGAATCTACATCACAATCAACATAAGAATGCTCACATAGAATTAACATATGATATCATATTAAACTGTTCACCATCTGTCAAATGAAAATGCAATACAGAGTGTGGCATTCATTGTGGGTTAACGATGGCACAGACCAGGAGTACCAAGAACAACCGTGGACCAACTGTCATGTATGTGAGTGCGTAGCTGTTACGGATTTACTTATAATGCGAAAAAGATGCCCGAATGCACAGAATTGATCGTGCACCAGTGGTAAGATTCAAATCAGCGATGTATTACAGCTTGCCGTGGCACCCATGAATCTGATCAACGATGGAATTAACATTGCCAAATGAGTAGCAGACTGTGACGTGCGACCACACACACATACACACACACACACACACATACACACACACACACACACATGAGCAGGTGGGTAAATATTCACTGGATGCTATGAAAACCACTGAAGAATTCCGGATCATCTAACAATGGCAACACTGAATTTATGATAATCTGGAAACAAGGACAATGTTTTCACAAACGGCATAATTGTCACAACAGAATGCTAACGAGGCTGTTAAAATTTATTTTGGAAAATGGCATGGTACCGGTGCAACTTACGTGTTTTATGATGGCCGACCGGGCAAGTTTGGCAATGTCTGGTTTGGTCTCTCCATTGAGGGCATCCACCACTCCAACTCCGGACGTCGAGTCCGTTGTGTCTGGATCCATCCTCTTTAGCTGTCAACAAAGATCCGACTGAGCGTCGCGCTGACAGTCCTGTTCTCTGGTCGTCAACTCCTACAAAGCAAACGAGAACAGCCATGACAATATCGCGCTGAAACTGGCACGAAAATGGCCAGTCATCCAATATGGATGTCACGCATCCCGGCAACATCGTGGAAATGTCACCGAAGCGAACAAGAAAGCAATGCTGCGTCGACAGCTCGATGATGACAACGGCAACAAAAACAACAACAAATTCACTCACATACATAATGCTGATTACGACAATGATGACGCACCTGCAATATTTTGCCCTATTATAATAATCAGATAATGAAAAGCAGGGCAGAAGCAGCAGTGATCATGGATGCAAATAAATTTTGCCAACGGAGCGCGGCGTGATCCTGCGGCGGCGCTCAAGACGAAGTCAACGGCGATGCAAACGCGTTAATGTAATATTACATTACTGCCCAGCCACGCTGATACATTGTCGCGACGTCAGAGGCCCCGTACTGCAGCATATTTGATATTCATTGGGTGGGCACTAATGCAAGGACGTCCCTGCCTTGTCGCGCTGGCAATCGCTCATGCCCACGGAAGTCTCCAGGCAATTATTTGCAGCAAAAGGTCAAATGAGATGCGAGATGCTGAAGACAGCAGCGGTGGGTAGATGATGAAATGTCACCGGAGGCTATATGCATGTGATGGGACTGAGGTTGACAATAAGAGGAGGACACTGCCAGTCGGTGTGGCCAAATCAATGACCACAGCTCTCATGTGTCATCGCATTGAAGTTGACATGTCACCCAGTGTGTTTTGGGGCCATATACGTAGGGATATAATTAAATAGTTCAAGAGATGGCAAAACATCTTTGCAGATATTGTACTGCATGTTTTTCATTTGGAAAGTCTTAATTTTGACCACACTGTAAGAAATTTTGATAATTGTAGTGCTTTAAATTTTAATTAAATTCTTGACAGAAGCAATGCACACAGTTAATGAGCATTCAAAGAAATATACTAATTTTGCAGAACATTTGCTTGTTTACATCCCGTGTGAGTTGCTCCATGTCAATGGTCGCAAAATAGAACACATTTTCTTTCATGAATACTCCTTTTGAACATCAAGTGTCATGCTTTCTGATCATTTGGATATAATCCTACCAGACACTATCCCCATTTAGATGGGGGGGAACATTGCTCTTGTCTAGGGGGATATCCGTGTACCCAAAGTTTTGGCCTATTGTGAGTTTCTTGTACAAATATGAAGTGGTCATTTTAAGTTTAACAAATTATTGCAAATATTTTAAAGCTTTCTCCATGTTAGAAACAACTGGTTAAAATATACCACACACAGTAATAGTTTACATTTACTTCAAGTACCTAGCTGGTCAAATATACCACACACAGTTGTATCTCCTTCAAGTACCTAGCTGGTCAAATATACCACACACAGTTGTATCTCCTTCAAGTACCTAGCTGGTCAAATATACCACACACAGTTGTATCTCCTTCAAGTACCTAGCTGGTCAAATATACCACACACAGTTGTATCTCCTTCAAGTACCTAGCTGGTCAAATATACCACACACAGTTGTATCTCCTTCAAGTACCTAGCTGGTCAAATATACCACACACAGTTGTATCTCCTTCAAGTACGTAGCTGGTCAAATAATTAACTGATCAAATACAGACATCACATATGATAACCGTAATACTGTAAAGTTGAATGGAATCAACAAGATACTGGTCCATTTTAACCACACCAAATAAAATTACATATTATAAAAAATGTATTTAAACTATTTTCTCAATAACCCAAATTGATTGGTAACAAGGAAAAAATAGTTAAATAGGTAAAACATCTTGTCCCACAAGTGAAATTTAACTGTTACCACATAAACAAGAAATGCGTAAGGTTACAAAAGGTCGACTTTGCACCTTGATACCAGCTGCATGCATCTAACGTATGAGCAACGCCATGCAGACTGCCAACGAAAAAAAACTTTTTTCCGAGATAATAAAATAACTTGAGTTTTTAAGACGGTTGTTTCCCTAAAACAACTATTATTGTCTCTCTGGCTTAGGATGGCAGGTAATCAGTATAACAAAGGGAGGACCAATGGAAAAGAATTCCCCAAAATGATGACTTATAAATTACCATTATTTAAACTTTAGTGAAAGTATCTCATAGACCAGTACTTCAAAAATCTACTACCTTCCCATGACAAAGTCAATACAAAATAGCATAGAAGTTGTGTTCAGAAACACCCTCAAGAAGCCCTGCGTTTATGTGATGATGAAGCTCTATCACATAGCTTTTGACTAAAGAACCATTGACTAAAGAACCATATTACTCAGTGGTCTGCACCCATTCCACTTTTATCTCATTACAGCCTGCGGACCTATTTTAAGACTTGTTAACTCCATGATACCATTGGTAGTCTATAGTGTTTGAATGGTAACAGTCTCCATTGGCTGCACACTCCCTGATAGTCTCTAGTGTTTGAACAGTCTTTATTGGCTGCACAGCAAATAGGAACTCATTGAAGCTGTATGTATGGTTCAAATTACAAGGGACCAAGAAGGGTGCACACCAACTCTTTGGCATTCGCTCCCCGTTAGTGGTAGGTCAGTAGAAATATAGAGTTGAAACAAATAGTGGAAGCAAGGGAGCACACCAACTCTTTGGAATTCAGTCCACGTTAGTGGTAGGTCAGTAGAAATATAGAGTTGAAACAAATAGTGGAAGCAAGGGAGCACACCAACTCTTTGGCATTCGCTCCCCGTTAGTGGTAGGTCAGTAGAAATATAGAGTTGAAACAAATAGTGGAAGCAAGGGTGCACACCAACTCTTTGGCATTCGCTCACCGTTAGTGGTAGGTCAGTAGGAATATTATAATAATGTTGCTGTCATCTGAAGATTGATGTTTTAACCGTGCTTTCCCTCCTTTAGCTACCCAGCTAATTCGTCCTTCTGTTGATGACTTATTGTTGTATATAAATTTCAATATTGCCCAACCTTGTTGTTTTGATGCACCGCTGAGCTCGGGTTCCCAGGGATTTAATTGCGATAGAAGTCTTCAAACTATGATATTATTATTATTAGCCTAACAAAATAGTTTCCATTTACTTTTATCGTTGTCTTTAAAAAGTCTGTCTGATGAAAAATAATATGAAATACATACACATATGCCTTTCACATACCTCTCATATCAGATATTGCCCTAGAAAATCTGTAAATAGTTTACAGTGCCAAGATGAAAGATTTTTTTTAATTATGTCATATGATAACCCTAGCAGGTTATTTCTTAATTAAGATGTTTGTATAAGAAAACGACTATACAACTTATAAGTTCCAAACATATATTAATTACCTAATTACCTATGGCTACGCTAAGGACTGAGTAAACGCTTAGAATGTTACAATGTGCCATTTAACTTATAATGACCGCCTATAAACCCAACTTTGGCAAGCGCATTTTTGGATGTAAAAAATACCTTTTTGAAGTCTAAAATTATAGCTGTACCTCACATTGAAGAATTGTTATAAATTACAGCTAGACTGCATATTCTGCTACTGACGGGAGCCCTAGCCAGCCACATCATCAGCTCCATGCGTCTAATGTATGAGGAACGCCAGACTGCCAACAAAGACAAATCATCAGCTCCATGCGTCTAATGTATGAGGAACGCCAGACTGCCAACAAAGACAAATCAATACTAATTCCCCAGGAGCTCATATCGTCCACGTCAGACAAAATCAACCAAAATGGCAATTGACAGGTTTCTTCCTGGAACACGAAGGTTGTCATGACAACCACTTATGCTAGAAGGAAGCTGGGAATATAAATGAGCAGAGTCGCATAATGTTACTGGATACAGGCAGCCTGAGATTGCTAATGTGGCCATTAAGAAATGTTCAGTGTCTGAAGGCAATCCCTGTAGAATACATCATGGCTCTAGAATGAATTACGCCTGCCAATACACATACATTTAAATATTTTACTTACATAAATACATATGCCTAGAGGCATATGTACATATCACATAAATAAAAAAATCTACTACACATTCATTATGCATAGATCTGTAATATGTAAGGAGTAACATATATATATATATATATATATATATATATATATATATATATATATATATATATATATATATATATATATATATATATATATGTTGCCAGAAGTACACATTATGTATTATAAGTGGTGAAGCAGGGCTTCACGTTTGAAAACAACAGGCGAGCGATAAATCGCTCGCCTAAATATGCCAAATTTATTTAGGCTAGCGATTTGTTAGTTTTTTTACCATGTGGTGGCGCCACCATTTCCCATTCGGATTATGTCGCTGTCGCCATGAAATTTTAATTGGTACTTGTTGGCGCTGACTTTTGTACAATGAAATAAATGTTTACTTTAGTAAAACCCATACATTGCAATTGGTGAAACGGTTTTGAATTGCAACATGTCATCGATCCCCGGAGGCGTAGCCCGTCTCTAGGGCCAGGCAGTGGCCACGACATGGCACTGATTTCGTATGCGACTTCGCTTAGATGGTTTGAAAATTGCAACTGAGATTCACAAATACGCCATGTATAGTCATAAACCCAGCTTAGTAGGCAATACCCATATAAACAGGGGAGAAATGGCATGCTTCCATTGCAACATAATGCCAAACGCTCAACTCAAACTCGGTGCACAAAAATATGAATTCGTCATCTGCACATGAAACAGTGAACCAATATTAAATGGTACTGGAGATGCACGTCGTGATTTTATGTGTTCAGAGCGGTTGAAAGACGAAGTGGAACAATTATTAAAAATATCATTTTCAATGTTTAACAAAGTTTTACATTCCGTATCAACTCATATGCTTGTTCAGTAGCTCAGATCCAGGACAATCAAAGAAAAGAAGCACGCCGTCAACAATTGTACGTAATTGTTCACATAGTGTTGTGGACAACTGGATGTAATAACTACAAGGGTAATAGAAAGGGTAATAGAAAGGGTAATAGTGGAGTGAATTTCGAAAAAATTAAACTGGATAAACATAGATGAACCCCTGAAAGTTTGGAGCCCGAGATGCAAAGCGTCTAGAAGGAGTAACACAACAAAGCGTCTAGAAGGAGTAACACAACAAAGCGTCTAGAAGGAGTAACACAACAAAGCGTCTAGAAGGAGTAACACAACAAAGCGTCTAGAAGGAGTAACACAACAAAGCGTCTAGAAGGAGTAACACAACAAAGCGTCTAGAAGGAGTAACACAACAAAGCGTCTAGAAGGAGTAACACAACAAAGCGTCTAGAAGGAGTAACACAACAAAGCGTCTAGAAGGAGTAACACAACAAAGCGTCTAGAAGGAGTAACACAACAAAGCGTCTAGAAGGAGTAACACAACAAAGCGTCTAGAAGGAGTAACACAACAAAGCGTCTAGAAGGAGTAACACAACAAAGCGTCTAGACGGAGTAACACAACAAAGCGTCTAGAAGGAGTAACACAACAAAGCGTCTAGAAGGAGTAACACAACAAAGCGTCTAGAAGGAGTAACACAACAAAGCGTCTAGAAGGAGTAACACAACAAAGCGTCTAGAAGGAGTAACACAACAAAGCGTCTAGAAGGAGTAACACAACAAAGCGTCTAGAAGGAGTAACACAACAAAGCGTCTAGAAGGAGTAACACAACAAAGCGTCTAGAAGGAGTAACACAACAAAGCGTCTAGAAGGAGTAACACAACAAAGCGTCTAGAAGGAGTAACACAACAAAGCGTCTAGAAGGAGTAACACAACAAAGCGTCTAGAAGGAGTAACACAACAAAGCGTCTAGAAGGAGTAACACAACAAAGCGTCTAGAAGGAGTAACACAACAAAGCGTCTAGAAGGAGTAACACAACAAAGCGTCTAGAAGGAGTAACACAACAAAGCGTCTAGAAGGAGTAACACAACAAAGCGTCTAGAAGGAGTAACACAACAAAGCGTCTAGAAGGAGTAACACAACAAAGCGTCTAGAAGGAGTAACACAACAAAGCGTCTAGAAGGAGTAACACAACAAAGCGTCTAGAAGGAGTAACACAACAAAGCGTCTAGAAGGAGTAACACAACAAAGCGTCTAGAAGGAGTAACACAACAAAGCGTCTAGAAGGAGTAACACAACAAAGCGTCTAGAAGGAGTAACACAACAAAGCGTCTAGAAGGAGTAACACAACAAAGCGTCTAGAAGGAGTAACATAACAAAGCGTCTAGAAGGAGTAACATAACAAAGAATCTAGGAGTAACATAACAAAGCATCTAAAAGGAGTAACATAACAAAGTGTCTAGAAGGAGTAACATAACAAAGAGTCTAGAAGGAGTAACATAACAAAGTGTCCAGAAGGAGTAACATAACAAAGCGTCTAGGAGTACATAACATACATACATCATTCACTCAATTATAGTAAGATCTTTATGATATATTCCACCCTTTTTGATTTTATCGGGTAGAATTATAAAAAATGTCCTTTCTTAAGTTGCATTATATAGATTGTTTGTGCTAAATATTATTTGCAAAGTACTACTATAAAAGTGTATCACATCCATACACAAATATTTACACAATGATCCCTATGATGAGATCCAGCTGCCTTGATTCAGCCAATGAGAGGTTTGGAAACCTGTCACATGACTTCTGGACAATGTGTGGAGAGTATTCCCACATGTTAATGGCATCCTGGGGTTGATTGGAATCACCTGTTCCATCAGAGCAAACAATGAAATGCCACACAACAAGCTAGCTAGCTGCTAATGGCATTATGAAAGTCAGCTGCTTACTAAATTGCATGGGTAATGGCCAATGACGAAACTTGAACTATTTATTCCTGTACATTGGCTGCAAATAATTATGTAAACTACCCTTAAAATATACATATACATATATATATATATATATTATATAAAAATTTCTTCATGATAAAATTAGTGTTTTAAAATAAGACTATATATATATATATATATATATATATATATATATATATATATATATATATATATATATATATATATATATATATATATATATATATATATATATATATATATATATATATATATATATATATATATATATATATATATATATAGTCTTATTTAAAAACACTAATTTTACCATGATGAAGTTTTCAGAATACTGAGTCACAGTCTAGACATGTAACCTAAAAACAAATGACATTCCAGTAATTCCTGTGTTATAACTTATAGGCTGGACACCTCATTGTGATCTAGCCAAATTTAAACTAAATCTATTCTAAAATATTGACTGCACATTAAAAAAATTATTTTGTTGACAGCATTTCACAACTATCTGTTTAATATGAATGTTTTGATTCGAATGTCATGTTTGAATTGCATGCTAGGCAGTATGGTTGATATTCCTAAACAGCGTCAATAGCAGCGAAATAGCTGAATTTCTCAGAGGGTGTAACCGCATCAAAGAAATAATTACATTGCAACGTCATGACAATGTAGACAAACATAAAATAGGTTGATATCATATATAACTACTGACTGTGTGTGATTTACTTTTCCTTTAATTATTTGCATATCTCAGACAATAAAAACAGCATCATCAAAGGATTCCTCAAAAACAACCATCAAAATGTAAATAGAAATATGTGCCACATTACGACAATACATAACAACTAACAATGGTATGGATTGTACATCACAATGATAAAACCATTAAGAGTTTCTTGAGGGTGTTAGCCATAATTTAATAGTGTCACCTAACCAGACTCACAATAAACAAGAACCCCTGTCATTCTTGTGCTACTGTCATGTCATCACACAGACATGGACAGGATCCAATGAGCACTGTGACAAGTGTTATGCAGTGGACAATTAGCACACCTGAGCTCATGTGTCACCCACAAGGATACCCCACACAAAGGACTGCCATAGATGGCAGTACACAGTGTCTGCTGTCTCCCTTCTGCCTGGTCTTCCTCTTAAACAGGGATTCAACAGGGAACAGTTTGTTTACAAGTATAATAAATTGTTTTATTTATTATATATTTATTTTTATGTATTTTTTATGTATTATTCATCTGTGTTATGTATTATTTAAATTGTGATGTATAATTATAATGCATCATTTAAATGCTTATTATATATATTTTAGTTTCTATGTATTACTTATATATATTTTTATACATGTATTAGTTATATATATTTTTACATGTATTAGTTATATATATATATATATATATATATATATATATATATATATATATATATATATATATATATATATATATATATATATATTATTTATATTGGTTTTTCATTATATTATTTCATTTGTATTTATATTTTTATTACAGGTGTATATACTATTTATTTTATATGCATTATTTATATCATTATTTATTATACATTTATTGTTGGGGGGCAAATGTCCCAGATCAGAGCAAGTAAGGTGAGCCCCCCCAACCCCTTCCAGGTCACATCAGCTTCTACTGTCCACACATGAGAGAGAACGCATGCCTTGCCACTCAAGACATAGACAGCTAGCCAGAGTTGTGTCTGTAGCCTGCATGGACAGAGAACCACACACATGATCAGCCACAGCTGTCTTCAACTGGCAGCAAACTCTCTCACCCCCCCATCACTAGTCTAGCTCGTCTTCCAACTTGCCAGACATTTGCAATGAGCATGTTCAGTTCATTTGTCGCACAAACCTCAAACTGACAAACAGCAGAAGTGAACATACTGTGCAGCAATTCTGGTGTGGCTGAATACTTCCAAACTCAGTTTGCATAATCATCACATGTACCATTGTATGTGTACACATGTAATAAACTCACACTTACAACTGACAAGTGGCCATGAACAGTATTTTGTAAATAATAGAACATTTTCTTTTTTCAATTAGTCTCAGAAAATGCGTACAAGCAACTCAGCAGGTTCTGTTGAATGGCAGCGGACACATGAACTTTTTTTTATGATAAAACAATCCATAAATGCATGCATATTCTGCTAACCTATTTACAAGATTAAAATCACATTAAACGTTTTAATATATGCAGGCATATCTGCACTGGTTTGATAAATTCTGCTTGTAGCATAATATGGTGAGAGGCAAACAAGTCCACCCCCTGGAACATTTCAAATATCATTTGCAGGTCATGTTTCACAACTACCAAGTAATTACTCACACTGGTTGTTGAACCTGCCATAAACACTGGGCTGAGGGGCGTGAGGGGTGGGCCTGTGAGATTTAATGTAGTTGTGTCACTGGAGGCCACACAAAGCCACCAGATCAATACATCCAGTATGCATGAACTGGCTCACTCTCACATGGCTAACAGAGGATATGTTTCCATGGCAACATGCTCATTACCTGCCAGATTTCATTTCCACAAGTATTTATACAAGCAAGTGTGGACAGAACATCAAAGTTGGCACTAAATGCAGATTGATGTCAATACCATCAGGTATGGCACATGATTCATGGTAACCTGACACCCCTATGATTCCAAATGGACTAGTCCAAGTCAAACAAAGAAGGTCATTACTGTGCAGCTGCAGCATAGTATGACAAAGAGTAGTGCCAAGCCAGTAATGGAAGGAACTATGACACCTTCAGCAATACTCTGTGAAATTAGATTGTTCTCAATTATATGGCATCTGCCTTGAAAATCAATTTAATAACTACTGTCTTTGTCTTTTTGTCGTGTTTCTCAAAATTCTAAATAAATATTACCAGCAGAAGCACTAAAATATGCAAGTACTGTATGAAATATATGAAGTTGGAAAAGAAAGTTGTTTTGTAGGTATTGTTCCAACCAAATGATAACAAAAATATTTACATAGAGTATCACCGGTTTTGCTAAACAGAATACCTAAATTACTAGAAGATTCTGTTGGGTCAAATTTAGAAACAAGGTGCACTTAGTAAATTAATGATAATGTATGATCAATCCCAAATTAGCACAGTTATTTGTAATCATAAATGATTACTTTTTAAGAGATAAAATATAGATAAAAAAATAGAGATAAAAATATTTTTACCAAATGACTACAACACAAAGTTGCAATTATGACTCATATTTTTGTATCTACCTTACAGGTCGTATGGCAGTCATGGTTTCAACATGAGTAAGCATCCATCTCTATATAACTTTTAATTGCTAAACACTTATTTTAAATTTCGACTTGGGATCACAATTTCAGTTCTGAGAGAAATCATTGTAAACAGTTATAGCAATGACGATAAGCCAGTTGCAATTCTTCAAACTACAAAAATAGTACAATGTCATAATTATTCTTTAATTCTATTTAATTGAATGTGTTTTTATGAAAAAGAAGAAAACATAAGCCATAGCAGAGCAAATAATATTTTAATGTTATATCATCACTTTCATTGTATATTAAATAACTGTAAACGTTACATAAATTATACTTGTAAATTATAATCAACTATTCCAACAGCAACACAGCAATTGAGTCATGATGAATATAACAATGTTAGCATCCTAATTATAATATATGCCCCTGTTCGATCACTGTTGTCTGTTTTTATTAACGAGATACATAAACATGTAACCAGTATTTAAAATCCCAAATGCCTAATTGAACACCGTAATCTTCACTGCCCGCATACTATAATTGTCGACGGCGTGATCATATATTATGCTAAATTTCGTTCAAAACGGGCCCAACCGGAACCTCGAAATGAAAACAAACATGTGCCCGTCACATAAATAGAGTAAAATCTAAAAAGCGCTGCTGCAAATGTGAGATGCGCAACTGTGAACAACTATGCAGCATCGTAACACTGTGTGTATTCCGCGAATTCCTGGCATACTCGTGGCTGCTTTAATTGTTAATGATTTTCAGTTATGTCTTATGATCATAATTCAGCGGCAAGCACGTTGTTTATAAATTATGCTAAATACGATTAGTTGCGGTAACACGTCGGCAAATGCACAACTACAAAAGTTCAGATTATAACACGTACCTGCGTTTGAAAAAGGTTTTGAAATAGGACGATCTTGCCGGACTAAAACAGTCTTCTCGGAGCGAGAGGCGATTTAATTCCGAAAGCGAATCTCGAGCAGAAGCCAAACAATAATAAAGAGCCGCACCAAGCACATGTACATTTTAATAAATTATGCTAATTAACGCGAGTCCCATTTTAATATTTGGTTGGCAGTCAAGTCTGCGAATTCTGCGCGCGCCTTCGACAGCAAATATGCAAAGAAATAACGAAACTTACCTGATCAATTCAATGAATAACAGCACTGAATTCACCATCCAACAGCAAACTTTACAAATGGAGCCGGAATCTGGTAATGTATGCAAATGAGAGCGGAGGAGGTACGCGAAGGGAGCATTTCGTATTTATGAAGAAAACATTTGCTGCTAAACATGTATCACAAACAAAAGGTATATCGAAGAAATTGTTTTAAATTACATTTGGCTAATACTTACTACATATACTATTGCTTCCTATCATTAAATAGCTCACACACTCGAAGAAGATTATACATTATTGCGTAGAGCTCAATGCAAAGAAATGATAAAAATGGACCAACTAAAACAGTGTATAAGGTATTTTTAATGGTTTATGTCGTAGTATGTGAGACAGTCATTGTCGTCAATGCCTTGCATTTACAAAAACAACGCTTTAAATCAATCCAACAAACACGTAGTTTCTCTGTGGATATTGAATAAATTAATGCACCCTCGAACACACGTGACGTCACGTTGTGTAAGATGGCTTCGGGAAGAGGTGTTTTCGTTGAGGATGTTGCTGTCAAACCTGAAGATGTGCGTACAGCTTTTATATCAAATAAAATTACTACGATTTGCCACAGGACTTGAAACAATCATCCCATGAGTTTTATTGTTCACATGATATCTGTTATGCTGTGTCAGTCTGTTTTTGTATGCCTTGATAAACGTTAAATCCACAAATTATCGTCCACATTTTTATTTACTTCAAATTGACCTTAATGATGAAATAATTGTTTCATGAAGTTGAAGGATGCATATTGACAATTGTTTAACTGTTGTTATCGTAGACGTAGTTGCACTTGACAGTTGACTGTTTTTAACACACCTTCATGTTAGGGTGAACTCACCTCAGTCTGGGAGGAGGTTGAGAGGAGGTAAGGTGACCGGTCGTAGGGAGACAGGACGGAACGAGACGGGACATAGGGAGACAGGACGAAAGGAGACGAGAAGGAAAGAAATGGGAGGGAAGCAAGTGGATCGAAGGAAAGGGGAGTGGGGGAGACAGTAGCGAAGGAGTCGGGGGGGGGAAAGAAACGATAGTTAAGGCGATGTGAGTGAGGGTGACGGGAGCACAAGTTAGCCAGGAGACGGGAGGGAAAGGTGAAATGTTGATGCGTGAGAGAGATCCTGATAACAGTCTGCCACCAAGTGACAAGGCTGCAGGACAGACTATGATGGAGGGGATCCATCGGAAGAGCTATTCCGAGGCAGTGATAGAGGGGGTGAGAAAGAGAGCGAGGGTGTTTGTGGGGTAATCAATAGTTAGGAAGACCGACAGAGTCTTAAACAAGGGAGAGGACGTTGTAGTTTGCTTGCCTGGGGCCAAAATAGAGGCAGTAACTGAGAGGGTAGAAAGCATTGTGGGTTTGAGCAAGGGTGGATCTGTTTTAGTACACATAGGGACAAATAATGTAGAGAGGGAGAGTACAACTGCCATAGTTAGGAAATACAGGAATTTGGTCAGAACACTAAAGCAGACGCTGGTTGAGCAGGTAATACCGTCAGGGATTCTACCAGTTATAGGAAGGAGGGGTCATAGATATCGAAATTGCCGGGGGATGGCAATTAACATGCTAGTCGAGAAGCTATATAGAGAAGAGGAAGTGGGTTTTGTGGATTTGTGGGGAAGTTCGAATAGGAAGAAGGGGACGGGGAGTTATTTTATGTTAAAGAATCTATTCAGGCTTATGAAATAAAATTAGAAAGCGAAGCAGATTATGATGAAGCTGTTTGGTGCAAAATAGTTTCAGGAAATTCAAAATTAACTATTGGATTAGTTTATTGAAGTCCAAACATAAACGAAGCGGATAACACAAAATGCTATAAAGGAAGTTAGTAAATGGAAATCTCTAGAGAGCACAGGGATTGAGGACCAACAATTTTTATTTTTAATTCAGGAGAGCTTCCTTACTCAGCACGTGCTAGAACCAACCATGGGAGAAAATGTATTAGATATAGTTTTATCAGCACAAAAAGAATTAGTCGACAATGTAAAAATACATGAACCATTGGGAACAGTGACCACAATCAAATACATTTTGACATCAACGTAAAATCAGAAAGTAAAAATAAAAAAACGTATAGGAGAAACTTCCGCAAAGGTAACTATAAAGATATGAGAAAATACTTAGCAAAGCTAGATTGGAATAACATGCTGATGAATAAGACCGCAATTGAATGTGGAATATTCTAAAATATGAAATTGAGAGTATCATCGATAAATTTTTTCCCTTCAAAAAACAAGGAAAACGGTCTAGAAAGAAACACTTGTCAAAAGAAGCTATTAGAAAAATAGTGTTTAAGCAAACTATGTGGAGGGTTTATAGGCGTACCAGAAAGGATGAACACTATGCAAATTACAAAGAGGCACTTAACCTAGCTACAACTGAAGTTAAAAAATCTAAAAGAACCTTTGAACAAAAATTGTCAGGTAATATAAAAAATGACAGCAAGAGTTTCTATGCTTATGTAAGGAGTAAACAGAACGTTCGAGATAAGGTCGGACCACTGGAAAACAACAGGGGAAACATAATTTCAGAGGGGTTTCAAATGGCAGAGGTCCTGAATGAGTATTTCAGCTCAGTATTTATCACAGAAGATATCAGCTCACTTCCAGTTCCATTTACTAAATTTGAGGGAAATAAATCAGAACATTTAGGGCAGTTATTTGTAACTCCTGTAATGATAGCAAACAAAATTAAGAAGATGAAAGATAATAAATCACCTGGAGTTGATGGGATACCACCAAAACTGCTTAAGGAAATTGTTGAGCAAATTAGTACATCACTTGCAAAATTGTTTTAACTTGTCACTAGAAGAAGGAATAGTTCCATCAGAATGGAAAGAAGCAAACATTACGCCACTATTTAAGAAGGGATCGAGGAACAAGCCAGAAAATTACAGACCAGTGAGTTTAACATCAGTTATATGTAAATTGCTCGAAACATTAATTAGAGACCACATGGTGGAATTCCTTGTAAAACATAATTTAATAAATACATATCAACATGGGTTCCTAAAAGCAAGGTCATGTCTAACCAATCTCTTGTGTTTTTTTGAAGAAATTACAAAGTGGGTAGATGACGGGTCACCAGTGGATGTTGTCTACTTAGATTTTCAGAAAGCTTTCGATAAAGTGCCACACCAAAGATTGATACTTAAACTAAAAGCCCATGGTATAGGTAATGGTGTAATCAACTGGATAGAAAAGTGGCTTACACACAGAAGACAGAGAGTAATAGTAGACAGTGAGATTTCAAACTGGAAATCTGTTTTGAGTGGGGTACCACAGGAATCAGTATTAGGCCCTATACTGTTTTTAATATGTAAATGATCTAGAAGGTGACATATCTAGCAAAGTACTCAAATTTGCAGATGACACAAAAGTATTCAGAAAGGTTACAAATGATACTGATAAACAAAGTTTACAGGATGATCTAGATAAATTAGTTAAATGGTCAGAAAAATGGCAAATGTTATTCAATTTTGCGAAGTGCAAATTTATACACATAGGGCATGGAAACATGGACGAAGAATATAAAATGGAGGATGCTGTACTAGGTAGAACCACAAAAGAAAAGGACTTAGGAGTAACATTTAATGCTGACATGAAAGTTTCAGAGCAATGTGGGATTGCTGCTTCAAAAGGAAATCAAATTCTAGGGCTAATTAGGAGAACTATCATGTATAAGGAGAAACAGCTAATTGTACCCCTGTACAAAGCAATAGTTAGACCACATTTGGAATATTGTATTCAAGCATGGAGGCCGTATCGTAAAAAGGACATAGACAAGCTTGAAAAAATACAACGAAGAGCAACCAAAATCATTCCAGAATTGAGAGACCTTAGTTATGAAAGTCACTTATTGCAATGTGGTTTGACAACACTAGAGACCAGGAGACTAAGAGGAGACCAAATAGAGGTATTTAAAATAGTGAACGGTTATGAGGATGTTGATAGGAATATGTTCTTGAAACTTAAAGAAGGCAGCAGAACCAGAGGACACAAAGCAGCATTAGTTAAGGAGCAGTGTAGGTTGGACATGAGAAAGTACTCTTTCTCACAGAGGGTGATAAATGAATGGTACAAACTGCCAAATGATTGTGTTAATGCTAGTAGTGTGAATATGTTTAAGAATAGAATTGACAGATATTTGATAAGGGTGGGCTACACATAGATGAGAAAATTGTTGGACTCTCGATAAGCTAATGGCTTCCTTGTCCACTTGCCATCTGGAACTTGTTGTTTGGGATGGCAATCTTGTTAAATCTTGTTAAATCTAAAAACTTGTTGTTTGGGATGGCAATCTTGTTAAATCTTGTTAAACCTGGCCTGGGTCCTGGTCAGGGTACCATTTCACTAACAATAGTGTCAGTGTCAGTAATGACTAATGTTCTTATGTATGAGCTCATAAGCACGAGTTCAATCATTAAAACCGATTTCCCTTATTACCATGGTATGGTGGTCTCGCAGTTGGAGCACTGGTCTGTGAATCGAGAGCACCATGTGATTTTTGGAAGAAACAGTAAAAGCATAATAATAATAATAATTTAATAATCATCCTTTCTAATTCTAACACCAGTAATCTTTGTAAAAGAGTGGGTATTGCAGTGTTTTGTGGACATTTTGTGAGTTAGTGTGTTTTCATGAATATTTTGTTCATAGTTTGACAATTGTAAGTGGTTTACAAAACAACAACTTTTTTAACAATTTGTTTGCTCTCAATCAATGAATTTTTTTATTAGTTATATGAAACCTTTGCACAAAATATTTATATTTTAAATCACATATAATATATAAATGTGATTTAAGATATACATATTTTGTGCAAAGGTTTCTTCAGATTTTTCTTGAAATTTGAAATGGTATAATAGTATAAATTTAGCATAACAAAGTTGCCACTTTATATTTTATATATATATATATATATATATATATATATATATATATATATATATATATATATATATATATATATTGCAGTAAAAAAATATTTGTATGTAGCTGTGAACGGGAAGTTGCCAAGGAAGTTGAATCAGACAGGATGGTTTCTGTCACAAAAAAAACTAAACAACTAAATTAATTACTGCGTGGCTGTATGCATAAGTTTAATTTGGGATATGGTGAAATATCATCCCTTTACCACAGAGTGGAATACATAATGAAAGTCATACTGTGATTCATCTACAGCAGGACCAAATGGAAGATGAAGATGAGGAAGAAGACAGTGAAGACACTGACTCGGAAGTAAGTAGTTGGCCCATTTTAGATAACTTCATCAATATGTGACCAAAGGAAGTATACCTACCTACCTATCTACCCACCCACCATCTTCCACTTTAAGAAAAAAAATTTAGTAAACCACTGGCATATAGTAGTCTTGATTTTAGTTGCACATGGTTAGTTTTTATTAACACTTAGGTGCATAGCCCCAAAGCCATGCCTTTTGTTTCGCTTTAGCGCTTGGCATAGGCATCAGCAAACCAGTGTAACACTGGCCCATTTCTCTCAACATCTGTTTGTAGATTGTGGAGCCTCAGTTGAAGTACAGATGTCCCTGTCTGTAGATTGTGGAGCCTCAGTTGAAGTACAAATGTCCCTGTCTGTAGATTGTGGAGTCTCAGTTGAAGTACAAATGTCCCTGTCTGTAGATTGTGGAGCCTCAGTTGAAGTACAAATGTCCCTGTCTGTAGATTGTGGAGCCTCAGTTGAAGTACAAATGTCCCTGTCTGTAGATTGTGGAGCCTCAGTTGAAGTACAAATGTCCCTGTCTGTAGATTGTGGAGCCTCAGTTGAAGTACAAATGTCCATGTCTGTAGATTGTGGAGCCTCAGTTGAAGTACAGATGTCCCTGTCTGTAGATTGTGGAGCCTCAGTTGAAGTACAAATGTCCCTGTCTGTAGATTGTGGAGCCTCAGTTGAAGTACAGATGTCCCTGTCTGTAGATTGTGGAGCCTCAGTTGAAGTACATATGTGTCTTTGTAGATCGTTGAGCCTCAGTTGAAGTACAAACGCATACAGAATGACCTGACAGTGATTCTAGCCAAGGATGCAGCCAGCTGTCTAGCTGTGCACACAAAGGTGGGCTTCATAAGGCATCTGAACTCATGTCTTATGTGACAGACACCTTTAAGGCCCTTTCCCACAGTCTGGGCTTCTATATATGTAAGGTTTGAATAATTTTTTGGTTTGGGTTTAATAGGAAAATATACAATTAGTTGCTATGTTAAGGCGTATTTTGCAAATGTGCAAAATTTTAGAGCGGTACAAATCAGTCTACAAAATTGTGAAAATGGTGACAAGTTGCCGCAAGAAGAGTATTTATCAGTCAATATAATAAGTTGTCGAGAGAGACAAATTACTAACAGACAGACTGATTATCAGAATCAGAATTATTTAGTTGACCATACGATCGTATCAAATACAGCAAATATATATAAATGAATGTATGGTCACAAAGACTCTTATTAAGGCATGATGTATGCCGCTAACATAAGAGCTACCCTGTTGGCTGGCCACCCTGTTAATAGATAGACAGTCTCAAAATGGCAAAACCAAAAATGGGTCATGCAAAAATGGCATATACTATAACGGCACAATTGAATTAATGAAAAAAATGGTACATTTGAGCATGATATATTAAAGATTTATTTAAGTTTTATTTACGCACTTATAACCAGTTCTGAGGTTTGTTTGTCCTTTGTATTAATAGGAGTGCATGTGATTAAACTACTACTGTGATGCTCAAATATGTTATTTTTATCCAACATTTTTCTTTATGAGCCTCATTTTGTATTGAAATGTGCCATTTTCATCCTTAATTCAGTTGTGCCATTATAGTATACATGTGCCATTTTTGCATGTGTCTCTTTTGTATGTGCCATTTGGGTTGTGCCATTTTCTGATGTGCCTTTATGGTGGGGCGCCAGCCATACGGACAGTGATGATTTACCTGTCTGTTGCAGTTCCTGGCTCTTGGCACTCACTGGGGCGTCATCTACATCCTGGATCACTGTGGCAACAACATCAGTAGCAGAGAGTTGCCAGCTGTAAGTACAAACTTCTCCAAAATGCTCGTAAAGATACTGTACTAACTATGAATTGTTTACTTACTTACTTATTGTCTTCACACCCTAGTTGGTACATAAGGTAACTCTGCCATTTCATGAGATCTATAGCTGCATTCTCTGCCATCTTCCAAGACTTCCACCCCAGTCAGATTCTCTCTACTTCCACAGTCATTCTCCCTGTTGACTTTAACCTTCCCCTTTTCCTTTCACCTTCAGGGGCCCAGATTAGTGCATTTTTTGTGCTGTTATACCCATTTCTTCTACGTATCCATCTCCATTGTCTCATCTTGATTCATTCTGAGATTGGTGACATAGAATTGTTTAATTCCTATTTAAAGTTGAAGACGTGTTCTGTAAAGTTGGTATTTAATGAGATATTTGTAGTAAAAGTTAGTTCGTGAAATTGAGTTAATTTGCATTTTGCAAAGATTGTAAGGACCCAAGACCACATTGTCTGCATGTTTCACAATAGAAACCTGGTTGTTATTTAACAAGATTTAACAAGATTGCCATCCAAAGCCACAAGCTCCAGATGGCTAGTGGACAAGGAAGTCCTTGTCTTTTTGAGAGTCTAACTCATGTTTCATCTATGTATAGCCCACCCCCTCTATTCTAATTTTATTCTTATTTTAAAACATATTCACACAGCTATCATTAACACAGTCATTTGACAGTTTGTTCCATTAATTTATCATTCTTTGTGAAAATGAGTGCTTTCTCATGTCCAACCTACACTGTTCCTTAACTAATGCTGCTTTGTGTCCTCTGGTTCTACTGCCTTTTTTAAGTTTGAAGAACATTTCTAGCATATCCTCATAGCCATCCAATATTTAAAAACATTATGTTTGGTCTCCTCTTAATTTCCTTGTGTCTGGTGTCGTCAAATCATATTTCTATCAACTGCTTTCATAAATAAGTTCTCGCAGTTCTGGAATCAGTTAGCTAGCTATATGATTATATATGCACTCGCAATGATTTATTCCATATTGCAACAAAATAACTGTCATATATATTCATTTCAGCATACAACCACTGTGAATCAGATTTGTATTGACGACAACGGTGACTACATAGCAAGCTGTTCTGATGACGGGCGGGTTCGTAACAGTTGTTTTAACATTCTCCACAGTGGTAGTTGTGCTAACAGAATGCTTAACCTGGATGATGAATTTTTACATAAGCAGTTAGCTCTATCGCTCGTTTATCGTCTCTTTAAAAATATGGCTAAAAATTTGTGGAAAAGTGCCACAACATGGCATCTTAATTCAAAACAAAAAAACACATGTTGTTGCGGGTAACACACTTATATCTTCTTGTTTTGTACAACACACTTACATCTTTTTGTTTTGTACAAACATATCTTCTTGTTTTGTAGCAAAACTGCCACATACAACTTTACTAGGATGCATATAAAACTGTCCATTTTTATCGGAACTGTCTGTGTTTCTAGGTAGTCATCAGTGGTTTCTATAGCAATGAAAACAATCAAGTAATCAACTTGGATCGTCCAATCAAAGCTGTTGCGATGGACCCAGATTTCTACAAGCCGGGAAGTGGGAGACACTTTGTGACAGGAGATGATAAGGTAGGTGTATTGCAGCTTTTTTGACAGGAGATGATAAGATAGGTGTATTGCGGCTTTTTTGACAGGAGATGATAAGGTAGGTGTATTGCAGCTTTTTTGGCAGGGGATGATAAGGTAGGTGTATTGCAGCTTTTTTGACAGGAGATGATAAGGTAGGTGTATTGCAGCTTTTTTGACAGGAGATGATAAGGTAGGTGTATTGCAGCTTTTTTGACAGGAGATGATAAGGTAGGTGTATTGCAGCTTTTTTGACAGGAGATGATAAGGTAGGTGTATTGCAGCTTTTTTGACAGGAGATGATAAGGTAGATGTATTGCAACTTTTTTGACAGGAGATGATAAGGTAGGTGTACTGCGGCTTTTTTGACAGGAGATGATAAGGTAGGTGTATTGCAGCTTTTTTGACAGGAGATGATAAGGTAGGTGTATTGCAGCTTTTTTGACAGGAGATGATAAGGTAGGTGTATTGCAGCTTTTTTGACAGGAGATGATAAGATAGGTGTATTGCGGCTTTTTTGACAGGAGATGATAAGGTAGGTGTATTGCAGCTTTTTTGACAGGAGATGATAAGGTAGGTGTATTGCAGCTTTTTTGGCAGGAGATGATAAGGTAGGTGTATTGCAGCTTTTTTGACAGGAGATGATAAGGTAGGTGTATTGCAGCTTTTTTGACAGGAGATGATAAGGTAGATGTATTGCAACTTTTTTGACAGGAGATGATAAGGTAGATGTATTGCAACTTTTTTGACAGGAGATGATAAGGTAGGTGTATTGCGGCTTTTTTGACACAAGATGATAAGGTAGGTGTATTGTAGCCTTTGTCACAGGAGATGATAAGGTAGGCTTATTGTAGCCTATGTGACAAGGGAGGCGTATTGTAGTCTTTGTCACAGGAGGTGACAACGTAGGTGTATTGTAGCCTTTGTGACAGGAGATGATAAGGTAGGCGTATTGTAGCCTATGTGACAGGAGATGATAAGGTAGGTGTATTGTAGCCATTGTGACAGGAGATGATAAGGTAGGCTTATCATACCCTTTGTGACAGGAGATGATAAGGTAGGCGTATTGTATATAAAAACATAGCTACACATACTGTAGGTAGAAAATGTAAGTTCATATATAGCGCTGTATCCAGTCTGTAGGACAGCTCAAAAGACTTTATATTTCACACCCTAATGAACCATCCAACAATAACTCGACTTTCCTGGAAAGTATTCAGCCATGCAACAATTACTATTCATTCACATTATATCCACCATTGTCTATAGCCAGGTGTTCATTGATACAGGTGAGTGAACTGGACTGAACATAATTGCCAAAGCTTTGGAACGGCAGCAAGACGATTGTTACCCTAGTTCAGTTGATTGAGAGTCCGATGTTTTAACCACAACACCACCCACACAAGCATAGTTGCTTGTACCCTATTATATTTTTTCAGCCACATAAACATTTATTTAATAGTTTCTCCGATGACTTCATTAAAGCTAAATAAAAAAGTTGAACAAACGAATTAGCATGTCGTAGTGAGTACTAGATAGGATTGTGTTTTTTCTGCAAAATAAGTCGGAAACAAGACAAGCAAAAAATTTAATTGCAGAGGCAGATTTAATATAATATTTGCACTGGAACATTTTACAGAATTACCATTTGTGTGCCATGACGTGTTGCCATTTTGTGTTACAGCTGATTTTAAATGAGAAAGGATTCCTCAGTCGTCGTACCTGCGTCCTCCACCAGGGGGAGGGGCCAATACGCAGCATCAAATGGCGATCACACTTCATTGCCTGGGCAAACGATTTGGTGAGTGAAGTTGGTGATATCTTTTTACTTAAATGTAATGTCGCCCGCATCTAGGACCGATTAGCAACTAGCATCCTGACTTCCATCGCACCGTCTTTTCTTGACCAGCTAGAAGTTACAGTCAACGGTCTGGCTCCAGGCCACCCTTGGTTGTTTTTGTAGCATTTAAATTTTCACAGGGACAGGTCGAAGCTAAACCTCCTTAAAATTATTTAAGAGATTGCAGGAGGGAATAGAATAGAATGTGATTTCACTCTTCATACGATGGCCGTTAAATTCATCATGGAAACATCCACCCTGGCAGAGGTCATTGCAGTGAAAAGTGTGATTATGTGTCGTCTGTCACCATTCATTCACCGGGCAGTTGTGTTGATTGTACGTCTCCATAGCGTACTTTAGTAGTACACCTGTATGGCAGTTTAAGCCAGTGTTTGTGGTTATTTGTTAATTCATTATATTTAAAAAGCAATTTTCCATATCAAAGGCACTGAAACATATGTTGACAATTTAAATAATTTCTAATGCTCAGTTTTTTCTGGGTGCGACAAGATAGGCCTATTATACTACATGGTCCAATGACTTTGTGCTGGTATTGTATATTCAATGAATCAGGAATCAGTACAATATAAAAAATGTACTGTTTCCTTTTTTTTGGAATTTTTTTACAAAGCACTTTGGCATGACATTCTATTAAGCACATCGCATGTCTGCCAACAAAGCATTGCGTGTCATGTTAGGGGTTTTTTTTTCAGGGTGTGAAAGTCTATGACATGAGCTCAAAAAGGCGAATCACGTCAATACTAAGAGATAAACCAGAGTAAGTATTTCATTTTAGACTATATCTGTGGCTTGTAGACATATCTGTAGGTTGTAGACATATCTGTGGGTCGTAGACATATCTGTGGGTTGTAGACATATCTGTGGGTTATAGACATATCCGTGGGTTGTAGACATATCCGTGGGTTGTAGACATATTCGTGGGTTGTAGACATATATATAGGTTGTAGACATATCTGTGGGTTGTAGACATATCTGTGGGTTGTTGACATATCTATGGGTTGTAGACATATCTGTGGGTTGTAGACATATCCGTGGGTTGTAGACATATCCGTGGGTTGTAGACATATTCGTGGGTTGTAGACATATCTGTGGGTTGTAGACATATATGTGGGTTGTAGACATATATGTGGGTTGTAGACATATATGTGGGTTGTAGACATATATGTGGGTTGTAGACATATCTGTGGGTTGTAGACATATCTGTGGGTTGTAGACATATCTGTGGGTTGTAGACATATATGTGGGTTGTAGACATATCTGTGGGTTGTAGACATATCCGTGGGTTGTAGACATATCTGTGGGTTGTAGACATATCTGTTGGTTGTAGACATATCCGTGGGTTGTAGACATATCTGTGGGTTGTACACATATCTGTGGGTTGTAGACATATATGTGGGTTGTAGACATATATGTGGGTTGTAGACATATCTGTGGGTTGTAGACATATCCGTGGGTTGTAGACATATCTGTGGGTTGTAGACATATCTGTGGGCTGTAGACAACCTACAGCATTGTGTTCAATGAGAAAGTACTTGCATCTAAGCATACAATGTCTGATCACATATATTGTTTGTATCATCTTATATTATGTTAATGATATGACCATTGCATGGTTACACGAATACCTGAACTTAATCAACTTTATCTACTGTTATTGGAAATTATCACAAATGTACTAAACAGCAAGGTTGATTTTCATAAACAGATAATGGCCAAATTATCACAAATGTACTAAACAGCAACATTGATATTCATAAACAGATAATGGCCAAATTATCACAAATGTACTAAACAGCAAGGTTGATTTTCATAAACAGATAATGGCCAAATTATCACAAATGTACTAAACAGCAAGGTTGATTTTCATAAACAGATAATGGCCAAATTATCACAAATGTACTAAACAGCAAGGTTGATTTTCATAAACAGATAATGGCCAAATTATCACAAATGTACTAAACAGCAAGGTTGATTTTCATAAACAGATAATGGCCAAATTATCACAAATGTACTAAACAGCAAGGTTGATTTTCATAAACAGATAATGGCCAAATTATCACAAATGTACTAAACAGCAAGGTTGATTTTCATAAACAGATAATGGCCAAATTATCACAAATGTACTAAACAGCAAGGTTGATTTTCATAAACAGATAATGGCCAAATTATCACAAATGTACTAAACAGCAAGGTTGATTTTCATAAATAATGGCCAAATTATCACAAATGTACTAAACAGCAAGGTTGATTTTCATAAATAATGGCCAAATTATCACAAATGTACTAAACAGCAAAGTTGATATTCATAAACAGATAACAGCCAAATTATCAGTAATGTACTAAACAGGAAGGTTGATATTGATAAACAGATAATGGCCAAATTATCACAAATGTACTAAACAGCAAGGTTGATATTCATAAACAGATAACAGCCAAATTATATATTTTTAAAATTGTAGTTCTTGAAAGCACATTTGGGCAGTGTTGGTTAGAACATCAGACTTTCAACAGAAAGGGTCAGGGTTCAACTCCTCTTGCTGCTGTTTTAAAACATGGGCAATTTTGTTCATTCTACATTGCCTCAGTTCACTCAGTTACAGAAACAAGTACAGCTGTACCTGGTTAATGATGGTGGATATATGGGATAAAATAATCTGTGTGCAGAGAAGTTGAGTTGGCAGTCTGCCAGGGGGTGTAAAGTGCTTTGATCACTTCCAGTGGCTTTGTGGCTCAGTAGTGGCATTGTGGCTCAGTAGTGGCTTTGTGGCTCAGTAGTGGCATTGTGGCTCAGTAGTGGCATTGTGGCTCAGTAGTGACAAGGCGACTCAATTTGGCAGTTTTTAACAGTGTTTTAAATATTATTTTTATCTCCAGTCTTCGGCCGGAATTGTACAGATGTTGCCTGTGTTGGAAGGATGATAGGACATTGTTGATTGGCTGGGCTGATTCCATTAAGGTATGAGACGGGCTTGTTGAAAGGATAATAAAAGTGCACTTTTTTAGAGATGTTTTATAAATGAATGTCTCATTTCTAATTCGTAATTGTGTATATTATTATTACCGTCTTTATTCGGATTAAAGATTCACAAACGCACATATTAAACAAATTATAAGAAACAGCAGTTACAAAACATATGATATTGTACTGAGATATGAAATCACAGCATTACATTCTTCCTTATTTAAGACAGCGTCATTGTTACAATCTTTCATTACTACCAATTCACAAATCATATTTGCATAGTCATAATATGTAGCATTTGCATTGATATTCCACATTTCTTTACATTTATGTGTAATAGCACTCATAGGCATATACAATAGTTCATGGTGTGTCATGTTATATTTGGACATAATGTGTTTTACATTCCGGCCCATAGTTGACCTACAAGCAGATGTCATTTGCTATATAATTCACAACCATGTTGTCTGACAAGGCTACTGTTCTGTAAAACTTTATAAACCAAAGCAACTTCTAAAGGTATACGTTAAGCAACTAATGGTATTAAATGGTATTAAATCTCTGTGCGAACCATATTGAATTGCTTCCGTGCCTTGTGAAAAACATTACGCCACTGTATAGACATCTTGTTAACACTGTCATGCATATATATATATATATATATATATATATATATATATATATATATATATATATATATATATATATATATATATATATATATATATATATATATATATATATATATATATATATATATATATTGTGTATATATATACATACATATACCTACACATACACACACATATATATATATATATATATATATATATATATATATATATACATATACATACATACATATATATATATATATATATATATATATATATATATATATATATATATATATATATATATATATATATATATATATATTGTTATTATGTGACGTTTTTATGTCTGCCTACTATTTTGTTCAGCAGCAATTATAATATTACATTACTCAAAAAAGGTCATCATTTATTCACTTTTTTTAAACACATATTAATTTTTTGTTTAACTACCAAAAGAAATGTTTGTATTTTGCATTCAAATTCCAGGAACGCCCAAATTACTAATTTGGATAACTGTGATTTCAGTTTTGGTTGTTCCAGTGCGTGTTTTAGAACTTAGTTATCCATATCATCTGAGCCAGGTTTCTCTTTTACATCCCACATATGACCTGCAATATTTTGTTGACAGGTGTGCGTTGTGAAAGATCGACAGCAAACAGATGACCCAGAACTCCCTAGCAGATACGTTGCTATCGGTAACTAATGTCTTCATTTAGAATTGATTGAACACCGTGCCAAAAAGTTTTGTAAAAAATTTCAGAGAATTGCAAACATAATTTATATTTTACTTGATAGTTACCTAATTGTACTATCATTCCTTAAGCGATCACACCTGTCATTTAAATATTCAGTTTCTGAGATATGGTGAAATTTTATCAAGAATATGACGCTAGTCATTTTCTCAGAATTTGTTCTCAATGTGTGAGATTCTGGTCAAATCTCCATTTAATGGGGGGCTGACATGTTAACTTGTGCGAATGATAAGCGACTGTGCAGTTCTCAGAACTCAGGTGTTCTAGACTACCACTGTGACATAATTATTAAGGGTGGCGGATACATACACAAATAACAAAAACTCTTCAACCAAATGCGCTGCTAAGTCAGAAAGGGACTAATTTAGTAAATAGAGGCCAAAATATGTTACATAAGTTGAGTTTGTATGCAAACAGCATAGCCATATTCTATTGGCAAGTATAGGAATAGGTGGTTACAAATGGATTTTCATTTGGCTAGCGAATATTGCCAAACTACAACAATCATGACATAGGGTTATTTAACAGTATGGCGCAGTCCATGAAATTAAGATGCTTTGTGTTCAACAAGGTTTTCCTAGTAAACCACTGGCATGATATTCTTAATTGTAGTTGCAAATGGTTATGTCTTAGTAACTCTAACAGGTGCATAGGCCCAAAACCTTGACTTTTGTTTTCCTTTTAATAAGCTAGGAACGCGACACCTTTATTGTATTACACTAGAATAAAATAACATATTACCTGAAAGAAAAGATTCTTAAGCGATTAATAAAAAGTTATCTTTAAATGTGACCATTGATCTGACATTTGTACCAAATTGTACACCAAACTTGATTAAAATGGGAGACATCTGATCAATGCAAAAAAGTACCTAAACCAATTATTTTGAACTAGAAGGAACCCAATGTGAAATTGTTATGTCACCAGAAGTGTGAACATTGTCAACCTGAATGGTAGTGTACACCGCTCATTGAACATGTGACATTGAATTGATTAGTATTGATAACATCTTAGTTGGTTAATAATGATATCCATACAAGGCGTGTTATTATCCTGATCTTTCATCATAGTTTTACGACATGTAGAGGCCACTCTACCACAATTAAATACTGCTCTACCACAATTAAAGACTGCTCTACCACAATTAAAGACCACTCTACCACAATTAAAGACCACTCTACCACAATTAAAGACCACTCTACCACAATTAAAGACCACTCTACCACAATTAAAGACCACTCTACCACAATTAAATACTGCTCTACCACAATTAAATACTGCTCTACCACAATTAAAGACTGCTCTACCACAATTAAAGACCACTCTACCACAATTAAAGACCACTCTACCACAATTAAAGACCGCTCTACCACAATTAAAGACCACTCTACCACAATTAAAGACCACTCTACCACAATTAAAGACCACTCTACCACAATTAAATACTGCTCTACCACAATTAAATACTGCTCTACCACAATTAAAGACTGCTCTACCACAATTAAAGACCACTCTACCACAATTAAAGACCACTCTACCACAATTAAAGACCACTCTACCACAATTAAAGACCACTCTACCACAATTAAAGACCACTCTACCACAATTAAATACTGCTCTACCACAATTAAAGACCACTCTACCACAATTAAACACCACTCTACCACAATTAAATACTGCTCTACCACAATTAAAGACTGCTCTACCACAATTAAATACCACTCTACCACAATTAAAGACCACTCTACCACAATTAAAGACCACTCTACCACAATTAAAGACCACTCTACCACAATTAAAGACCACTCTACCACAATTAAATACTGCTCTACCACAATTAAAGACTGCTCTACCACAATTAAGGACCACTCTACCACAATTAAAGACTGCTCTACCACAATTAAAGACTGCTCTACCACAATTAAAGACCGCTCTACCACAATTAAAGACCACTCTACCACAATTAAAGACCACTCTACCACAATTAAAGACCACTCTACCACAATTAAAGACCACTCTACCACAATTAAAGACCACTCTACCACAATTAAAGACCACTCTACCACAATTAAATACTGCTCTACCACAATTAAAGACCACTCTACCACAATTAAAGACTGCTCTACCACAATTAAAGACCACTCTACCACAATTAAAGACTGCTCTACCACAATTAAAGACCGCTCTACCACAATTAAAGACCACTCTACCACAATTAAAGATCGCTCTACCACAATAAAGACTGCTCTACCACAATTAAAGATCGCTCTACCACAATAAAGACTGCTCTACCACAATTAAATACTGCTCTACCACAATTAAAGACTGCTCTACCACAATTAAAGATCGCTCTACCACAATAAAGACTGCTCTACCACAATTAAAGACTTCTCTACCACAATTAAAGACCGCTCTACCACAATTAAAGACCGCTCGACCACAATTAAAGACCGCTCTACCACAATTAAAGACCGCTCTACCACAATTAAGGACCGCTCTACCACAATTAAAGACCGCCCTACCACAATTAAAGACTGCTCTACCACAATTATAGACCGCTCTACCACAATTAAAGACTGCTCTACCACAATTAAAGACTGCTCTACCACAAATAAAGACCGCTCAACCACAATTAAAGACCGCTCTACTGCAATTAAAGACCACTTTACCATAATTAAAGACTGTTCTACTGCAATTAAATACCACTCTACCGCAATTAAAGACCGCTCTACCAACAATTAAACACCACTTTACCACAATTAAAGACTGCTCTACTGCAATTAAAGACCACTCTACCGCAACTAAAAACCACTCTATTGCAATTAAAGACCAATCTACCACAATTAAAGACCACTCTACCACAATTAAAAACCACTCTACCACAATTAAAGACTGCTGTACCACAATTAAAGACCGCTCTACAGCAATTAAAGACCACTCTACTGCAATTAAAGACTGCTCTACCAAAATTAAAGACTGCTCTACCACAATTAAAGACCACTCTACCACAATTAAAGACTGCTCTACCACAATTAAAGACTGCTCTACCGCAATTAAAGACCACTCTACTGCAATTAAAGACTGCTCTACCACAATTAAAGATCGCTCTACCAAAATAAAGACTGCTCTACCACAATTAAAGACTTCTCTACCACAATTAAAGACCGCTCTACCACAATTAAAGACTTCTCTACCACAATTAAAGACCGCTCTACCACAATTAAAGACCGCTCTACCACAATTAAAGACCGCTCTACCACAGTTAAGGACCGCTCTACCACAATTAAAGACCACCCTACCACAATTAAAGACTGCTCTACCACAATTATAGACCGCTCTACCACAATTAAAGACTGCTCTACCACAATTAAAGACTGCTCTACCACAAATAAAGACCGCTCAACCACAATTAAAGACCGCTCTACCGCAATTAAAGACCACTTTACCATAATTAAAGACTGTTCTACTGCAATTAAATACCACTCTACCGCAATTAAAGACCGCTCTACCAACAATTAAACACCACTTTACCACAATTAAAGACTGCTCTACTGCAATTAAAGACCACTCTACCGCAATTAAAGACCACTCTATTGCAATTAAAGACCAATCTACCACAATTAAAGACCACTCTACCACAATTAAAAACCACTCTACCACAATTAAAGACTGCTGTACCACAATTAAAGACCGCTCTACAGCAATTAAAGACCACTCTACCGCAATTAAAGACTGCTCTACCACAACTAAAGACTGCTCTACCACAATTAAAGACCACTCTACCACAATTAAAGACTGCTCTACTACAATTAAAGACTGCTCTACCGCAATTAAAGACCACTCTACCGCAATTAAAGACTGCTCTACCACAATTAAAGACTGCTCTACCACTATTAAAGACCACTCTACCACAATTAATGACCACTCTACTGCAATTAAAGACTGCTCTACCACAATTAAAGACTGCTCTACCGCAATTAAAGACTGATCTACCACAATTAAAGACTGCTCTACCGCAATTAAAAACCACTCTACTGCAATTAAAGACCACTCTACCACAATTAAAGACCGCTCTACCGCAATTAAAGACCACTCTACCGCAATTAAAGACTGCTCTACCACAATTAAAGACTGCTCTACCGCAATTAAAGACCACTCTACTGCAATTAAAGACTGCTCTACCGCAATTAAAGACTGCTCTACCGCTATTAAAGACCACTCTACCGCAATTAATGACCACTCTACTGCAATTAAAGACTGCTCTACCACAATAAAAGACTGCTCTAATGCAATTAAAGACTGTTCTACCACAATTAAAGACTTCTACCGCAATTAAAGACCACTCTACTGCAATTAAAGACCACTCTACCACAATTAAAGACCGCTCTACTGCAATTAAAGACCACCCTACCACAATTAAAGACTGCTCTACCACAATTAAAAACCACTCTACCACAATTAAAGACCACTCTACTGCAATTAAAGACTGCTCTACTGCAATTAAAGAGTGCTCTACCACAATTAAAGACTGCTCTACCGCAATTAAAGGCTGCTCTACCACAATTAGAGACTGCTCTACTGCAATTAAAGACTGCTCTACTACAATTAAAGACTGCTCTACCACAATTAAAGACTGCTCTACCACAATTAAAGACCACTCTACCGCAATTAAAGACCACTCTACCACAATTAAAGACCACTCTACTGCAATTAAAGACCACTCTACCACAATTAAAGACCACTCTACCGCAATTAAAGACCGCTCTACCACAATTAAAGACCGCTCTACCACAATTAAAGACCACTCTACCGCAATTAAAGACCACTCTACTGCAATTAAAGACTGCTCTACTGCAATTAAAGACTGCTCTACCACAATTAAAGACCACTCTACCGCAATTAAAGACCGCTCTACCACAATTAAAGACCACTCTACCACAATTAAAGACCGCTCTACCGCAATTAAAGACCACTCTACTGCAATTAAAGACTGCTCTACTGCAATTAAAGACTGCTCTACCACAATTAAAGGCTGCTCTACCACAATTAGAGACTGCTCTACTGCAATTAAAGACTGCTCTACTACAATTAAAGACTGCTCTACCACAATTAAAGACTGCTCTACTGCAATTAAAGACTGCTCTACCACAATTAAAGACTGCTCTACCACAATTAAAGACTACTCTACCGCAAATTAAAGACCACTCTACTGCAATTAAAGACCACTCTACCACAATTAAAGACCGCTGTACCACAATTAAAGGCTGTTCTACCACAATTAGAGACTGCTCTACCGCAATTAAAGACTGCTCTACTGTAATTAAAGACTGCTCTACCACAATTAAAGACTGCTCTACCGTAATTAAAGACCACTCTACTGCAATTAAAGACCACTCTACCACAATTAAAGACCACTCTACCGCAATTAAAGACTGCTCTACCACAATTAAAGACCGCTCTACTGCAATTAAAGACCACTCTACCACAATTAAAGACCGCTCTACCGCAATTAAAGACCACTCTACCGCCATTAAAGACTGCACTACCACAATTAAAGACTGCTCTACTGTAATTAAAGACTGCTCTACCACAATTAAAGACTGCTCTACCGTAATTAAAGACCACTCTACTGCAATTAAAGACCAATCTACCACAATTAAAGACTGCTCTACCACAATTAAAGTCCGTTCTACCACAATTAAAGACCGCTCTACCGCAATTAAACACCACTCTACCACAATTAAAGACTGCTCTACCACAATTAAAGACTGCTCTACCACAATTAAAGACCACTCTACCGCAATTAAAGACCACTCTACCACAATTAAAGACCACTCTACTGCAATTAAAGACCACTCTACCACAATTAAAGACCACTCTACCGCAATTAAAGACCGCTCTACCACAATTAAAAACCACTCTACCGCAATTAAAGACCACTCTACTGCAATTAAAGACTGCTCTACTGCAATTAAAGACTGCTCTACCACAATTAAAGACTGCTCTACCGCAATTAAAGACTGCTCTACCACAATTAAAGACTGCTCTACCACAATTAAAGTCCGTTCTACCACAATTAAAGACCGCTCTACCGCAATTAAACACCACTCTACCACAATTAAAGACTGCTCTACCACAATTAAAGACTGCTGTACCACAATTAAAGACCACTCTACCGCAATTAAAGACCACTCTACCACAATTAAAGACCACTCTACTGCAATTAAAGACCACTCTACCACAATTAAAGACTGCTCTACCACAATTAAAGACCACTCTACTGCAATTAAAGACCATTCTGCCGCAATTAAAGACCACTCTACCGCAATTAAAGACCACTCTACTGCAATTAAAGACCGCTCTACCGCAATTAAAGACTGCTCTACAGCAATTAAAGACTGCTCTACTGCAATTAAAGAATTCTCTACCATAATTAAAGACCACTCTACCACAATTAAAGACCACTCTACCGCAATTAAAGACCGCTCTACCGCAATTAAAGACTGCTCTACAGCAATTAAAGACCACTCTACCACAATTAAAGACCACTCTACCGCAATTAAAGACTGCTCTACCACAATTAAAGACCGCTCTACTGCAATTAAAGACCACTCTACCACAATTAAAGACCGCTCTACCGCAATTAAAGACCACTCTACCGCCATTAAAGACTGCACTACCACAATTAAAGACTGCTCTACTGTAATTAAAGACTGCTCTACCACAATTAAAGACTGCTCTACCGCAATTAAAGACTGCTCTACCACAATTAAAGTCCGTTCTACCACAATTAAAGACCGCTCTACCGCAATTAAACACCACTCTACCACAATTAAAGACTGCTCTACCACAATTAAAGACTGCTGTACCACAATTAAAGACCACTCTACCGCAATTAAAGACCACTCTACCACAATTAAAGACCACTCTACTGCAATTAAAGACCACTCTACCACAATTAAAGACTGCTCTACCACAATTAAAGACCACTCTACCACAATTAAAGACCACTCTACCGCAATTAAAGACCACTCTACCACAATTAAAGACTGCTCTACCACAATTAAAGACTGCTGTACCACAATTAAAGACCACTCTACCGCAATTAAAGACCACTCTACCACAATTAAAGACCACTCTACTGCAATTAAAGACCACTCTACCACAATTAAAGACTGCTCTACCACAATTAAAGACCACTCTACTGCAATTAAAGACCATTCTGCCGCAATTAAAGACCACTCTACCGCAATTAAAGACCACTCTACTGCAATTAAAGACCGCTCTACCACAATTAAAGACTGCTCTACAGCAATTAAAGACTGCTCTACTGCAATTAAAGAATTCTCTACCATAATTAAAGACCACTCTACCGCAATTAAAGACCACTCTACCGCAATTAAAGACCGCTCTACCGCAATTAAAGACTGCTCTACAGCAATTAAAGACCACTCTACCGCAATTAAAGACCACTCTACTGCAATTAAAGACCGCTCTACCGCAATTAAAGACTGCTCTACAGCAATTAAAGACTGCTCTACTGCAATTAAAGAACGCTCTACCAGAATTAAAGACTGCTGTACGGCAATTAAAGGCCACTCTACCTCATTTAAAGACCGACCAGTAAATCTTCATATTTGAAGGTAAAATATAATGTGTCTCGCCAGATGTTTTATTGATCTGTCATATTAATGTTTTATATATTTTTTTACGGTAAATTTAATACACCAGTAAAGATTAAAACATGAAGTATTAATTTTTATTTTTATATTATGTACTTAATGAGATTAAAAAGTTAAGAGAACTGAAACATTTTAATTATATGAAATCCTCAACTAATCAGTGATGGTTGTTTTACATTCTCTTTGTTTGTTGACAGAGGCCATGTTCACGACAGACTACATGGTATGTGGGGTCGCCCCTTATGGCGGCAACCTGGTTGTTCTCTCGTATGACGAACAGGACTCGCAACAGGAGGTAAGGGGATTGGAACACACAGACTACTTAAACTTGACTTGACTTGAGCACGTAGGCCATATTGGCCCCTTGCTGTTCAGCAGGAACTTGCACTCCTTCATTCTGCTCTGCTATCAACAACAGGAGCCCACTAGGGGAAAGTAGGGGAAAGGAGGGGAACATCTAACGTATAATGAGTCATAACTAATTAACTGTTTATGTCAGAAGGGTAAAATGTTTCCTTGTTAATCTGCATATTTAGTAGTTTACAACTACCAATTATCAAACTTCAACTCCACTAAAAACACATATATGATATCAATGTGTATTGATCACTAATGTGCAGATATGCCCCAGGGTACTGGCGGTAACGTTTATTTTTGCAACGACAACACTAATGACACACATTCCAAAAATACATAAACACACCAATATGCACATATCATTGAGACTGAGTTACATATAAATGTATGAATAAAATTACAGGACATTCTGCAAAAACAACATTTTAGTTCACAATTTGTTACCGATGAAAACGAGTTCAATTTGCAGGTTCAGATGATCGGTGTATGATTTAAATGCTGCCGTAGAACACAGTTTTGAAACAAAATACTGCACAGTTTGCTTGCCTAACTATGGAGAAACCTAATTTACGTTTTAGAAGCTATGAAAAAATGGTTGGCCAGAAACTTTATTGGTGAATCACATACTGTGTCACCTTAAAGATCACACACTGTGTCACCTTATATATCCTTAAAGATAACACACTGTGTCACCTTAAAGATCCTTAGAGATCACACACTGTGTCACCTTAAAGATCACACACTGTGTCACCTTAAATATTCTTAAACATCACACACTGTGTCACCTTAAAGATCCTTAAAGATCACACACTGTGTCACCTTATAGATCCTTACTTAAAGATCACACACTGTGTCACCTTAAACATTCTTAAACATCACACACTGTATCACCTTAAATATTCTTAAACATCACACACTGTGTCACCTTAAAAATTCTTAAAGATCACACACTGTGTCACCTTAAAGATCCTTAGAGATCACACACTGTGTCACCTTAAAGATCCTTAGAGATCACACACTGTGTCACCTTAAAGATCCTTATAGATCACACACTGTGTCACCTTAAAGATCCTTAAAGATCACACACTGTGTTACCTTAAAGATCCTTAAAGATCACACACTGTGTCACCTTAAAGATCCTTAAAGATCACACAATGTGTCACCTTAAAGATCACACACTGTATCACCTTAAAGATCCTTAAAGATCACACACTGTGTCACCTTAAAGATCACACACTGTGTCACCTTAAAGATCCTTAAAGATCACACACTGTGTCACCTTAAAGATCCTTAAAGATCACACACTGTGTCACCTTAAAGATCCTTAAAGATCACACAATGTGTCACCTTAAAGATCACACACTGTATCACCTTAAAGATCCTTAAAGATCACACACTGTGTCACCTTAAAGATCACACACTGTGTCACCTTAAAGATCCTTAAAGATCACACACTGTGTCACCTTAAAGATCCTTAAAGATCACACACTGTATCACCTTAAAGATCACACACTGTGTCACCTTAAAGATCACACACTGTGTCACCTTAAATATCCTTAAAGATCACACACTGTGTCACCTTAAAGATCCTTAAAGATCACACACTGTGTCACCTTAAAGATCCTTAAAGATCACACTGTGTCACCTTAAAGATCCTTAAAGATCACACACTGTGTCACCTTAAAGATCACACACTGTGTCACCTTAAAGATCCTTAAAGATCACACACTGTGTCACCTTAAAGATCCTTAAAGATCACACACTGTGTCACCTTAAAGATCCTTAGAGATCACACACTGTGTCACCTTAAAGATCCTTCCACATTTAATTTTTTTTCGTTCATCTCATTTCAAATTCATTTTGTGAAAAATCAAACCTATCTAGTGTATACTACAACATGCTAACTCATTTGTGCAACTTTTATAACTAGTTTTTGTGAAATCATCAGACAAACTATTAAATTACTTAATGTTTGGATAAACATTAAGTCAAGGGAAAATGAAAATACTGAAAACTCACAAATTTCACCCATGGTGAATTTTTTTAACTTTGTCACGTGATCGTAGAGAGGATGGAAGTCACACCCATGATTAGCATTGACCTGCACAGTATTTACTATTATGGATATCCACTATTTTGAGCCTTACCAGATCTATCGACTCAATTATTTCGTTCATTTGAACAAAATTAAAAATTTTTTCATTAAATTGACTACGGATGTTTCTTAGACAGACACTACATATTTGGACATCAACAAAATGGATTTGTGATAGACTAAATTAGTTGAGGACGGAGTTTTAGACAATTAATCTTTCTTTTTTAGGGTGGAATCTACGTGGCCCAGAGACCCCACCTGAGGATTCTGGAAGTAGGAATTAATTATGGCTATGAGATTACCAATGACGCTCTGTCGATTCGAGGATTCCAGGAATACCGTTGCAATGACTACCATCTAGGTAAAGCATCTTAAAGTTTTATTCAAGTTTATCAGTTAACAAACCTACCACATTTGTTTTTGTAATTTTGTTGTTGGTTAATTGGCCTAGATAGCATTCAGATTCCTATCGACCATTGCTGTCTATCAAGCTACAAAATGTTCCTATATCAAACACAATCCTGCCAGAAATCTGCCTAGCATTTCATTCATGAAATCTTACAAATACGCCTGTGATTTGTTGCAGTTGTAAATACGTAACTGGATGCAGTCTCGATATATTATAGTCATTTGACTGTGTGGGCGAAATGTTTTGTAATATGTGGACACAAGGTTTTATTTATTGCCATGTATCACCCACACAGCCAGGGCACGTATCACCCACACAGCCAGGGCACGTATCACTCACACAGCCAGGGCACGTATCACCCACACAGCCAGGGCACGTATCACCCACACAGCCAGGGCACGTATCACCCACACAGCCAGGGCACGTATCACCCACACAGCCAGGGCACGTATCACCCACACAGCCAGGGCACGTATCACCCACACAGCCAGGGCACGTATCACCCACACAGCCAGGGCACGTATCACCCACACAGCCAGGGCACGTATCACCCACACAGCCAGGGCACGTATCACCCACACAGCCAGGGCACGTATCACCCACACAGCCAGGGCACGTATCACCCACGCAGCCAGGGCACGTATCACCCACACAGCCAGGGCACGTATCACCCACACAGCCAGGGCACGTATCACCCACACAGCCAGGGCACGTATCACCCACACAGCCAGGGCACGTATCACCCACACAGCCAGGGCACGTATCACCCACACAGCCAGGGCACGTATCACCCACACAGCCAGGGCACGTATCACCCACACAGCCAGGGCACGTATCACCCACACAGCCAGGGCACGTATCACCCACACAGCCAGGGCACGTATCACCCACACAGCCAGGGCACGTATCACTCACACAGCCAGGGCACGTATCACCCACACAGCCAGGGCACGTATCACCCACACAGCCAGGGCACGTATCACCCACACAGCCAGGGCACGTATCACCCACACAGCCAGGGCACGTATCACCCACACAGCCAGGGCACGTATCACTCACACAGCCAGGGCACGTATCACCCACACAGCCAGGGCACGTATCACCCACACAGCCAGGGCACGTATCACCCACACAGCCAGGGCACGTATCACCCACACAGCCAGGGCACGTATCACCCACACAGCCAGGGCACGTATCACCCACACAGCCAGGGCACGTATCACCCACACAGCCAGGGCACGTATCACCCACACAGCCAGGGCACGTATCACCCACACAGCCAGGGCACGTATCACCCACACAGCCAGGGCACGTATCACCCACACAGCCAGGGCACGTATCACCCACACAGCCAGGGCACGTATCACCCGCACAGCCAGGGCACGTATCACTCACACAGCCAGGGCACGTATCACCCACACAGTCAGGGCACCCGACATGTATCATAAACACTGTACGGAAGTGTGCTAAATCATTTGTGCTTCACACCCCACTTGCTGTCTTGGTTAACATATTTCTGGGAACCATACGGCTGAGATGCCCATGTCCAAAGTTGAAAAAAAGTGTTTCCAGGAAATGCCTATCATTATCCGTCCGACCAGCGACAATTGGACCACAAGTTAAGTTCCCACCGGCCGGCCTCCTAAATTCCTGCAAGCAATCACTGAAAAATCAGCGTTTCAACATATCGATCTGGTAGGGGTACTGATGTAGTCAGAAGCCCCTGGTGGCGAGGATGCTATGTATAAAATACGTGTGTTTGCAGAGTGTCTTGCTGATGAGAACACATACTTCATTGTGAGTCCCAAGGACATTGTGGAGGCGAGGCAGAGAGACGAGGATGACCACATCTCTTGGCTCATTGAACGCCAGATGTTTGAGGTAGGTGCCTTGTTTTTGCCTACTACTGTGCAGAAACTATATGTTACCTGTTTATTAGAGTGCCGACTGAGGCTTCAATTTTTTCAATAGAAATAATTATATTATTGTCCACAGGTATTAGAATAGAAATTGTCCACAGGTATTAGAAATTGTCCACACATATTAGAAATTGTCCACAGGTATTAGAAAAATTGTCCACACATATTAGAATAGAAATTGTCCACAGGTATTAGAAATTGTTCACAGGTATTAGAAATTGTCCACAGGTATTAGAATAGAATTTGTCCACAGGTATTAGAAATTGTCCACAGGTATTAGAATAGAAATTGTCCACAGGTATTAGAAATTGTCCACAGGTACTGATGTAGTCAGAAGTCCCTGGTGGCGAGGGTTGATCTGGTAGGGGTACTGATGTAGTCAGAAGCCCCTGGTGGCGAGGATGTCCACAGGTATTAGAAATCGTTCACAGGTATTAGAAATTGTCCACAGGTATTAGAATAGAAATTGTCAACAGGTATTAGAATAGAAATTGTCCACAGGTATTAGAAATTGTCCACAGGTATTAGAATAGAAATTGTCCACAGGTATTAGAAATTGTCTACAGGTATTAGAAATTGTCCGTAGGTATTAGAAATTGTTCACAGGTATTAGAAATTGTGCACAGGTATTAGAATAGAAATTGTCCACAGGTATTAGAAATTGTCCACAGGTATTAGAATAGAAATTGTCCACACGTATTAGAAATTGTTCACAGGTATTAGAAAATGTCCACAGGTATTAGAATACAAATTGTCCACAGGTATTAGAAATCGTTCACAGGTATTAGAAATTGTCCACAGGTATTAGAATAGAAATTGTCCACAGGTATTAGAATAGAAATTGTCCACAGGTATTAGAAATTGTCCACAGGTATTAGAATAGAAATTGTCCACAGGTATTAGAAATTGTCCACAGGTATTAGAATAGAAATTGTCCACACGTATTAGAAATTGTTCACAGGTATTAGAAATTGTCCACAGGTATTAGAATAGAAATTGTCCACAGGTATTAGAATAGAAATTGTCCACAGGTATTAGAAATTGTCTACAGGTATTAGAAATTGTCCGTAGGTATTAGAAATTGTTCACAGGTATTAGAAATTGTCCACAGGTATTAGAAATTGTCCACAGGTATTAGAAATTGTCCACAGGTATTAGAATAGAAATTGTCCACAGGTATTAGAAATTGTCTACATGTATTAGAAATTGTCCATAGGTATTAGAAATTGTTCACAGGTATTAGAAATTGTCCACAGGTATTAGAAAATTGTCAACGTATATTAGAAATTGTCCACACATATTAGAAATTGTCAAGAGGTATTAGAAATGTTCAACAACTGGTTGTGAATGTACTCAACGTCATAAACAGATAACGACAAAAACACACATGAACAGTGATTCATGGAGAGAAAGGTAATCATGTTTTTATAAAATTTTACCTTTATTGTACAGGAAGCAATGGTTGCCACCTTGGAACATGGCAAGACACTGAAGAGACACGATTATCAGGTATGTCAAGGAACACGTTTATTTTTCAAGTCAAAGATCTATGATGTGGTAGTGTCTACATTTGACAGTATTGTGGTCACATTTTATGTTTGGTTAATACGGATTGATGAGCTGTAAAGGAAGAAACACAAGATGAAGTTGTTATAGACCTTGACATATTTGGTTGTTCTGGTCATTTAAATACTACTCTGTCTCTGCCGGTGTGCCACTGTGTTTGTTGACAGGGACAGCACACCAGATATATGTCTAATTTACGCTTTTTAAGATAATATATTTAGTTTTTTAAGTTGTTTTTTGCTACCAGGTTCATTAAGTAGATATGATATAAAACAAATCAAATTGGTGATGAAAACGACATTTTGTACAATTGTTTTTTTTATAAATTACCGCAATTTTACATATTTTTCATGATTTTATGTGAAATATTAAAAATAATAATAGCAGAATCATAAATCATACATACTTTGTCATTTTCCTAATGAATATTGCGTAAGTGTTGGTTTTACTAAAAAAACAATCAAGAATAATTAAATGAAAAACTATCATGTATTTATGGCATAATTATGTGCGAATGGAGTGTTCTTAAAAAGAAAAATCGTATATATATAAACCTTGTAACTATAAAAACAATAAATCACAGAAAATATCCTAATTACTTTATGTTGATATTGTATTAGACGTGAATACTATTTTGTTTATCACTTATCCCTGCCCCCCTCCAAGGACATTGGGAAACAGTACCTGAACTTCCTGCTGGCGGAGGAAAGGTATGAAGATGCCGCGAGGCTGTGCGTCAAGATCCTAGGGAGGAACAGGGAGATGTGGGAAGAGGAAGTCTTCAAGTTTGCCCAGATTCACCAACTCAAGGTAGGGATGGGGAAGTCTGTGATCCCACTGGGAGGAATAGACGGGAGTGTTGTAAAAATTCCATCTCCCTCTGTGTATTAATCTTGTGTCTACATCCCAACTTTCCCACTGTGGCATTGTCTGAATCCCTCGGGACAAACTCTAATAGAGATGCTAACATATACAAAGAGTTCATTCAGACAAAGCGAATTTACATTGCTACTTGTTGTTATTTTGTGTTACGATCAATCACTATCAGAACTCTTTTGATACACACCTTAGGAGCCTTTTGTGTCAGACTTGTCTCAACCTATGTGCAACTTTGGCAACTTCATATTCGCTTTGTTAATACAGGCTATCGCCCTCTACCTGCCTCGAGGTGAACCAAGTCTATCGCCTGCAATCTACGAGATGGTGCTTAACGAATACCTACAGACGGATATCTTGGTGAGTGAATGAGAAACTTCAGCATAGTTACATGACTCTGTTGGTTTAGTGCATTTTGTAATTGTTGTTTGTGTAAAGAAACGGTAGTTCTTTGTTTGATGAGTGTAAGCAGCAGTGAAAGTGTAATTGGTTTTGAGATGATATTCCTGAAGCTGTCGTAATGCTTGACCAGTCAACATTAGTTGATGTCTTCATTTCACCTGTATCGTTTCTGTGTCAGGAAATGCTTAATTAGATGTCAAAAGTCTGATTATTTTATTATAAAGTCATGTTATATTGAATAAACTCTATCTGTTCTAACATCTGGACTGTCCAAATGTGTTTTAATGGACCACAATTGTTGGTTTAATTTGACTGTTACTTGTTTATGTTTGTTGACTATTCGTACAGCAAGCAATGTAAACATGATGTAAACATTATGTAAACATTATGTAAACATGATATTTGTTGACTATTCGTACAGCAAGCAATGTAAACATGATATTTGAATCAACCACTCATTTCATTGTAACTCGGTTCTAGACCATTGTTTGACATTTCAACAATTTGAACTTTTGAAGGCATGGTCAACAAAGAAGACTTGGTCAGTGAGTGTTTCTTCCTCTGTATACAGGGTTTCCAGAAGCTGGTCAAGGAATGGCCGAGCGAGTTGTACAACATACAGACACTGGTCAACGCTGTGCTGGACAAACTTGACCGAGACCGCAACAACGCCATTCTGTTGCAGTGTCTCGGTGATCTGTGAGCATTGGACAGTGACAATTCAAGATTTTTTTAAAACACAATAAAACACATTTTTTTATTACATCTTAACAGCTTTTTTTATGTTTATTTTCCATTATTGTTTTAAATGAGTTGTATAATTTTCAATGTATTAGTTAATTGCACATTATTCATTATGTTTTCTAGTAACATAGTTTTGGCCTTCCTTGTTAATACCAGAATTTATAGCTAAAGTTGTGATAAAATAATTGCTGAAAGATGATAAAAATAATTAACCAATAAATATGAAGATAAACTGTTATACAAAATTATGAATAAAGACAAAATGAGATGCTACCATTTCACACACAAAAATGGAAAAAGAATGGGTGAAGAAATAGTCTGATAGCTAATTTTCTCAAATGGCCAGACTAAACAATTATTCATTCTGGTTATGGTGTTTTTCCGTTATTGGCCTCTAGCAGGTCATTATACAATAGACCACGTTGAATAATAAAAGAATTAAATTGTGGATAAATGTGTTCAGTTATTACTATCCATTTGTAGTGAATTTATTTATTCATTTGTAGGTATACACACGAACGTCGATACGACCAGGCACTGGGGATTTATCTTAGGTAAGAGGTGTGAGTTTACATTACTTTACTTCCTTACGTCGTCCACTTAACATGACGACATCATGAATTCTTTCCAGCGGTTACGGTTTGCAAGAGTTGTTTTTGGCGACCTTTTCTCTGGGTGCCAATTGGCCTCTTTAATCCATCTTATGTTTCTCTTGCTTTCTCTGTCTATCTTCTAATCAATAGTCATGATTAGAAGAACATCCAGCCTTCACATTCCTTGTTTGTTTTGCACAGATTGAAGAACAAGGACGTGTTTGACCTGATTCTGAAGCACAACTTGTTTGCTGCGATCAGTGACAAGATTGTCATGCTGATGGAGTTTGACCAAACTACAGCGGTCCAGATGTTGCTGGACAACAGAGACAAGATCCCCGTATGTACAGGATACAGTTATACTGGATGCAGTTTAACAGAAAAGTTTCTATGAACATATTATCATATTTTGTTATCTTCACAAAGGAGAAGCTATGTCAAAATGAATTGTTACAAACACACCAGACCAATTTTTTCCATAATTAATATCTTCAAATAAAATTGTTTTAGATCAGTTTTATAATACGAAATACAGTAGAACCTGACTTTATGGTCACCCCAGTAGTATAGTCACCCCAGTAGTATAGTCACCCCAGTAGTATAGTCACCTCAATAGTATAGTCACCTCAGTAGTATAGTCACTCGAGTAGTATAGTCACCCCAGTAGTATAGTCACCCCAGTAGTATAGTCACCCCAGTAGTATAGTCACCCCAGTAGTATAGTCACCCCAGTAGTATAGTCACCCCAGTAGTATAGTCACCCCAGTAGTATAGTCACCTCAGTAGTATAGTCACTCGAGTAGTATAGTCACCCCAGTAGTATAGTCACCCCAGTAGTATAGTCACCCCAGTAGTATAGTCACCCCAGTAGTATAGTCACCCCAGTAGTATAGTCACCCCAGTAGTATAGTCACCCCAGTAGTATAGTCACCTCAGTAGTATAGTCACCTCAGTAGTATTGTCACCTCAGTAGTATAGTCACCCCAGTAGTATAGTCACCCCAGTAGTATAGTCACCCCAGTAGTATAGTCACCCCAGTAGTATAGTCACCTCAGTAGTATTGTCACCCTAGTAGTATAGTCACCTCAGTAGTATAGTCACCCCAGTAGTATAGTCACCCCAGTAGTATAGTCACCCCAGTAGTATAGTCACCTCAGTAGTATAGTCACCCCAGTAGTATAGTCACCCCAGTAGTATAGTCACCTCAGTAGTATAGTCACCCCAGTAGTATAGTCACCCCAGTAGTATACAAATCATGATAATAAATGATATAGTCATTTTGTCAAATGTGATCACTTCTCTATTCAGGAATGTGGTTTGTGTAAAATGACCAGATTGTCAGGTATGGCTAAGAATATTTAATGTTTTCAAAGCAATTAAACTTCATTCGACAGTGAGTAATTGTTCTTGTCAGTCAGTTTAGGTTAGCTCAGGTTGACAAGATTCTACAGGGGGGAAGGTACAGTGTGCAGAGTCATAAAAAGTCTTACATCAGATTTTGCATGTGTTTGTATTGCATTAAAAAGTCTTAAAAGGGGAATATTCAAAGAAAGGTCTTAAATTTGATTTTACCGAACAGGGCCAAGACTCTAGGCTATAATTCGACTGCATATTGTGGAGAGATATATATTTATTTAATCAAATGTTACAATTTGATCATCAAATAAATAAATGTTTAAATTAAATGTTACTGTTATTTTGAATAGAATTTGTCATTGGAAAAGGTCTTAAATTTTCAAAATATAAGTTTTTATTAAAATTGTCTTATATCTGATCAGCCCCAAACCACACGCTTCCAGTTCTAGTCCTAACGTGGCACATAACGTTCGTCTCTGTCTTCAGACTGACAGGGTTGTGCAGCAGCTGGAAGCCAGGCCAGAGTTTCTGCATGAGGTGGGTAATATCATGTAACCGACACAATATAGGCCACAACATATCTGTCCTTTGTCTTGTCACTGAACTAGGTTGAACACGGTGTGTTGGACACAGTGTCCTGTAAGCTGCAGCCATCATCTTCTTCAAGAGGGCATTAGCCGGAGCAGGTCGTCATGCAAGTCCCAGTTTCGTAGCCTGAAAATATCATATAGGGATCACGAAACAAATGAATCCGTAACGTGGACTATCACCGAAGTTACAGGACAACAAGATTCGCTCCTGCAACTACCATGAAACTCTGCAAACTACAACAGTTTTGCCATGCATAGGGACAACACAGAGATAAGGTAATAATAAAGTAATGTGGATGGACAACGTCCAAGATTTGACAGTTCTGGAGCCATGGGAGCTCTACGTATCTAGTCACAACTGTGCCAGGTGGAGGATGGTTCTGTCAAGGCTTCCAGATGTGTTCCCTTGCAATCAACCAAGAGAGAGATAGAGAGAGGGGGGGAGGGAGAGAGAGAGAGGGAGTGATTGTATGTTCTTCAGTGTGATACATACAGAGCCTTCCTAGGTTAGCATATATATATATATTCCTTCGGCAGTGAAGTGCATTACTTGGTGCCAACAATCCATTCAAGTGGAACAGAATGGTTTTGGGGCTATGCACCTAAAAGAGATATAAAAACTAACCACGTGCAACTAAAATCAAGAATATCACGGCAATGGTTTACTCAGAATGTGTTCTAAAAGTTGGATATTCCGACCATTTCTCCGGTTCAATGAGGGCTGATATGTTATCCAGCGCGACCAGTAACCACATGCACAGTTCTATGAAATCGGGGTAACATAGACTACATGTGACGTATTAAGTGAGGCTGGCATCGACAGAACCAACTCAGTCTCAAACAAACGTTCTGTTTTGCCAGAAGAGGACTAGTTTAGTAAACAAAGGCCAAAATTGTTTACATAAGTTGAGTTTGGACGCAAACAACATTGCCATATTGTATTGGCAAGTATAGGAATACGTGTATGCAAATATACTTTCATTTGGCAAACAAACATTACCAGACTATGACACTCATGGTGTAGGGTTATCTTACATTACGGCGCAGCCAATTAAATTAAGATGATGCGTTTTCAACAAGGTTTTCCTAGTAAACTACTGAAGTGATATTTTTTAATTGTAGTTGCACATGGTTATGTCTTATTAACTCATAGCCCCAAAACCATGACTTTTGTTTTCTTTAATGGAATAGTTCTAATACAGTAGGGACTTAAGCAGGTCACACGATGGAGGGCCAAGTACTAGAGAAAGCAGAGGCGATGAGACAGCCAGGCTGTCGGAAAAGGGAAGACAGTAATTGAGATGGATGACAAGTGGACCGAGAAGGCTGATGATAGGGAGAAGTGGGAAGGGATAACAGCTGTATGAGTAATGATGATAGGGAGAAGTGGGAAGGGATATGAGTAATGATGATAGGGAGAAGTGGGAAGGGATATGAGTAATGATGATAGGGAGAAGTAGGAAGGGATATGAGTAATGATGATAGGGAGAAGTAGGAAGGGATATGAGTAATGAGGAAGAACACTTCTAACACACTAGAGAGGAATAGTTTTACATCAAGTATTTGTGTTTCTTTCTCTTTGCAGTACCTTGACTTGCTGTTCAAGAAAGACCCGCACACAGGTCAGGAGTTCCATGCCCTCCAGGTGGAGCTGTATGCAGAGTTTGACCGGCTGAAGCTGCTGCCGTTTTTGCGCAGTAGTAACTATTACCCCCTGCAGAAAGCGCTTGATGTCTGCCAACAGCGGAGCCTCATTCCGGAGATGGTATTCTTGCTCGGTAAGTTGTTGATGATCTTCTCCTAATGACAATGACTGGTGACCAGAGCCTTGGTAAACCAGTGGTTGATATGGCAACCGGCAGGGCATCATAGGAAACGAAAAGAGAATTTGCCCGTATTACAGTCATCTTGTTCATGTTGTTTTTGTTTCTTAATACACAGTTATTTTTGTTTGTGCTAGTATTGTGATCTACACATTAGTTTTGTTGATGTTACATTTAGGAACGTTAGAATCTGTATGCCAATGAGTGTGTTGTATGTTGCGCTTACTGCCGCTGTGAAACAACCAGCGCTCACTAATTTTCGCGTGTATGCGTGCATCACACCTCATATACTGGTTTTGTTCAGCGACCACTGGTCGGTGTTGGTCGGTGAATCGAACACAGCCCTGGTGTCTATGCCACGGGAAGTAAAAGATCTCGAGGCTCACAGCTCTCTCTATCTGTAAAACTATAAAAAAACCTGCATTAGCCAGATAAACAGACAGACAGACAGACAGTTACTGTAGTATGATTTTATGATAACAGTGATCAGATTTTGTAAAGATTATTGTGTTTAGGTAAAGCCAGCTTGACCCCCGTCTTTCTCCCTCGCAGGGCGGATGGGAAACACTAAGCAAGCTCTGCACTTGATCACAAACGACCTGCGTGACGTGAATGCGGCCATAGACTTCTGCAAGGAACACAATGACACGGAGTTGTGGAACGACCTCATCAGTTACTCCATCGATAAACCAAGTGAGTGCGCCACCTGGTGGTGATATAATTTAAGTAACGTGTAATGCAGTATGTGCGATGGTTCTGTCATATGCCAAACGAATCGTCCTGTTCTTTTGTGGTTGTTTGATTTTTCCCTAGTCTCGCTTATACGACTCTCACTCGCCTTCGTGAATCCTCCGAGAAGAGAGTCTGGCGGCAGAGGCGTGGTCTCGTTGTTACCCACGGTCACCACTCCATTCTGCCAAATGCCCGGATGACATTGTTTTTAGCTAATTATGTATACACCCAGATTATGGGTGCATACATACTTTCTGTCACAATGAAAAGTACACTTTGTGTCCAGGTGATGATGTGTGTGACAAACAGTGGCACCACAGCACAGAGCCTGGATAATCAAAGCTAATTTTCCCCCTGAAAATTGCTGTGAAAAATCCTTTAATTTGAGTTCTGCTGCAGCATCTTTGTGTATTGTCATCAATCTTGTTCTGAAATTCAGAAGATGAAGTTTCGCCTACAGGTGTTTCATGGGTATTTGCAGACAGGGATGCTGATTGTCACAGTCGCCATGCTACCAACAGCATGTAGCATGCGCGTAATATATCACCAACATGGATACGGTTGTATTGACAGGTAGGATTGTGTCAGTGTACATAGGATTGTGGTGGTACTGGTCAGATTGTGTGGGCATAGTGGCTGTGTGGAAGAGAGTAGGACTGTCGGTCGAGTGGACCGGGGTTCCAATTCACCAGCTGCCATTTCAACAGTTAGGCTATTTTGTTCACCCTACTAAATTGGTACTGTGTCTTACGGAAGAGACACTAAACGCCATGGAGAAACCCAGGGAAGATCCCACACAGGGTAAATGTGTACCCTATTGTGGACTCAAAGAGTGGTGGTCTCTGTCTCTAACCCACTGATTCTAGTTCCTGTGGCCGGAGCTGCTTCCAGGTTGTGTGTATGAGAGACACGGAGCAGTCAGTGTGGACAGCAGTACTGTTGTAGCTGATTCCCTACAGGGGTCTACAGCAGTATAGGAGAGACACCGAGCAGACAGTGTGGACGGCAGTAATGTTGTAGCTGATTCCCTACAGGGGTCTACATCAGTATAGGAGAGACACGGAGCAGACAGTGTGGACGGCAGTAATGTTGTAGCTGATTCCCTACAGGGGTCTACATCAGTATATGAGAGACACGGAGCAGACAGTGTGGACGGCAGTAATGTTGTAGCTGATTCCCTACAGGGGTCTACAGCAGTATATGAGAGACACGGAGCAGACAGTGTGGACGGCAGTAATGTCATAGCTGATTCCCTACAGGGGTCTACATCAGTATATGAGAGACACGGAGCAGACAGTGTGGACGGCAGTAATGTCATAGCTGATTCCCTACAGGGGTCTACAGCAGTATATGAGAGACACGGAGCAGACAGTGTGGACGGCAGTAATGTCATAGCTGATTCCCTACAGGGGTCTACAGCAGTATAGGAGAGACACGGAGCAGACAGTGTGGACGGCAGTAATGTCATAGCTGATTCCCTACAGGGGTCTACAGCAGTATATGAGAGACACGGAGCAGACAGTGTGGACGGCAGTAATGTCATAGCTGATTCCCTACAGGGGTCTACATCAGTATATGAGAGACACGGAGCAGACAGTGTGGACGGCAGTAATGTTGTAGCTGATTCCCTACAGGGGTCTACAGCAGTATAGGAGAGACACGGAGCAGACAGTGTGGACGGCAGTAATGTTGTAGCTGATTCCCTACAGGGGTCTACAGCAGTATAGGAGAGACACGGAGCAGACAGTGTGGACGGCAGTAATGTTGTAGCTGACTCACTACAGGGGTCTACAGCAGTATATAGATGGATGGCACAGATAGGCACAAGCCATGTCTCACAATGTTTTCAGTACATCAGTATTAGATTTGGAAGTGTGTTTTGTAACCAGCTTGTTGTTGTGTCTGCAGGTTTCATCACAGGCCTGCTGCAGAACATTGGCACACATGTTGACCCAATCGTCCTGATTCAGCAGATCCGGGCGGGGATGGAGATCCCAGGACTGAGGGACTCGCTTGTGAAGATCCTCCAGGATTACAACCTCCAGGTAACTGGGACTGCTTGTCATGCTGACAGTCTAAGTCATCCTCACTAGCTAAGGCTAGTGGCAGATCAGCCTGTTGAAACATGGATTTGTCAGTTTATTGTATGTCAAGTGGATGTACGCCAAATCTGAATAGTCTGTGTAATGACATGTTGTGGTTATCTAAATGTTCTCAGGCCTCATTTGGCTAGACTGTTTTTCTATATCACACTTAGCCAAACTTCTGTGTTAGTACTGCCAGGTCATTGCCAGGAAATTCATGCATTTGACATATATGGTCAAGAACCAGCCAACCCTGATATGTGAAATAAAAATGGTCAGCTTGGCCATGTCCAGTTTTCCTATAAGCATGTCACATACTGCCTAATTTAGTAAATAAAATTATTGAAATGTTCTTGCTGGCAATGTCAAGGGTATTTATCTTTACAAATTATCCAGTGTTTCTATTTCGTATCAAACTATGTCCTTAAAAAATAGTGCTTTTTTACTAAGACAACGTTAATATCTTTTAAAATATGTTACTTATTTGTGCCACTAGATGTCACTGCGAGAAGGATGTAAGAAGATTTTGGTGGCCGATTGCTTTAATCTGCTCCAGAAACTGGTACGACTTCAGCACAAAGGTGTACTCATTGATGGTATGTAGTTGTCATTTGAATTATTCAATTCAGTTCAGATCAATTCAATTCTTTAATTCAGACACAAATACACACTGTTAATATGTTATGTATTTTCCATAAAAAATCCAGTGAAATCTTTTGTGAACTATGCATAAACAAGTTATTCTACAATGAATAAGCGCAGGTTACTGGGGATGTTGGTACAAAGTTGTCATTTATTGTATTTTGTTGAATTTCATGAGATACATGCTCTGTAGTTACGGTGTTTTGTTGAAATTTTTCACAAACGTGTTTAAACATTTATCCCACACATACACTAAATATTCATGGTTTCATGATAATTATTGTGGTTCACTTGTTTTTACAAATTATAAAGCTTTCCTAAAGAGAGATCTAATGTAATGCATATCAAGTTAATAAGTTAAGTTTTTTGTTCATAGTCCCACACTTATAAAATGTACACATTAAAACATTCATAAAGAAACATAATATACCATAAAGGTTATAATAATAACCTTTATTTATATAGCAGTATATATCCGAAAATACAATCTGTTCAAAGGCGCTTAAAATGCAACATTAATAAATATAATTATTATAATAAAATTCTTAAACCAATATAATAGTGATGCTAACAATTAGGTAAGAGTTATATGTTTAAATTATATTACCCAAGTTACTGTGATGAAAAAGAATACCAAACTTAAACATCAGTGTGTAAGGGAAAATATCTTATCTAAAATAAATTGCCATCCACATACAAATACGTTAAGAAAAACTACTGAATAGAAGAGGTATGTAAAACTGGTCACATGAGTATTTTCAAATCAATCAATTAATAAATATAAAATCCAACAATAGATAATAGTAAATAAAGGGATGTCAAGCCAAACACGTTTGAGCGTTCAAAACGTTACAATAGATATAGTTTGTTTAGTTTCTGCTATACAGCATACTTTTGTAATAACAATTATCAAACCTTTATTAACATACTTGGCCATTACTGTCACAATTGTGCCTTTTTTTGTGCCTATGCCTACTACTGTCTTGGTTTAATATACTTGTATAACATACTTTCTTTTCAGAGGCACAAATGTGTGAGGCTTGTCATGAGAAGATCATTGCAAATGGTGAGTGCTATCTAATAGATGAGATGAGATGCTATTATTAAAACAACACGTTTATTAATTTGTCAATCTGGCCTGTCTTATTGCAATAACTAATTACATAACATACATACAAACTTGTCTTATTGCAATAACTAATTACATAACATACATACAAACTTGTCTTATTGCAATAACTAATTACATAACATACATACAAACTTGTCTTATTGCAATAACTAATTACATAGCATACATACAAATTTGTCTTATTGCAATAACTAATTACATAACATACATACAAACTTGTCTTATTGCAATAACTAATTACATAACATACATACAAACTTGTCTTATTGCAATAACTAATTACATGGCATACATACAAACTTGTCTTATTGCAATAACTAATTACATGGCATACATACAAACTTGTCTTATTGCAATAACTAATTACATAGCATACATACAAATTTGTCTTATTGCAATAACTAATTACATAACATACATACAAACTTGTCTTATTGCAATAACTAATTACATGGCATACATACAAACTTGTCTTATTGCAATAACTAATTACATGGCATACATACAAACTTGTCTTATTGCAATAACTAATTACATGGCATACGTACAAACTTGTCTTATTGCAATAACTAATTACATGGCATACGTACAAACTTGTCTTATTGCAATAACTAATTACATGGCATACATACAAACTTGTCTTATTGCAATAACTAATTACATAACATACATACAAACTTGTCTTATTGCAATAACTAATTACATAACATACGTACAAACTTGTCTTATTGCAATAACTAATTACATGGCATACATACAAACTTATCTTATTGCAATAACTAATTACATAACATTCATACAAACTTGTCTTATTGCAATAACTAATTACATAACATTCATACAAACTTGTCTTATTGCAATAACTAATTACATAACATACATACAAACTTGTCTTATTGCAATAACTAATTACATGGCATACATACAAACTTATCTTATTGCAATAACTAATTACATAACATTCATACAAACTTGTCTTATTGCAATAACTAATTACATAACATACATACAAACTTGTCTTATTGCAATAACTAATTACATGGCATACATACAAACTTATCTTATTGCAATAACTAATTACATAACATTCATACAAACTTGTCTTATTGCAATAACTAATTACATAACATACATACAAACTTGTCTTATTGCAATAACAAATTACATGGCATAAATACAAACTTGTCTTATTGCAATAACTAATCATATAGGATAAATACAAACTTGTCTTATTGCAATAACTAATTACATAGCATACATACAAACTTATTGCAATAACTAATTACATAGCATACATACAAACTTGCTGGACAATACTTGTGGTGGAAGAGTGTGAGGGGTGAAGACACACGGGCCGAGGGTGAGCCTGGAGAAGGCAGAAGTGATGGACAGCAGAGAGAGGAGTTGACCATCAGGTTGCAGGATGGTTACCGAGGTTGGGTAAACAGAGGTAGAGGTGCAGCAGAGGATACAAGCGGGAGGGAATGAATGGAGGAAGGCTGTAGGAATCATCGCCGATAGGAAAATATCAGAAACGTTGAAGGGAAAGTTTTATGATTGTATGCAGTGCTGGCACACCTATATGGACTGAAGATGTTGGTCCGGACACAGCAGGGAACGTTTGTGAGAACTCCAGCCAGAGGATTGTAGGAGCAAAGAGGAGGGTGAATTATCTGAGGGAAGAGAATGGGAGGCAGTTCAGCCATATGGGAATACTAGTAAGAAGCCGGGTGATGTGGGCAGGTCACGTGGTGCAGATGGAGGTGGTGAAACTCTGAGGCGTGGAAAAGATGGGGAGACTACACTAAGAGGGGTGAAAGAAAGGTGGAGGAGAACACAAAGTGGAGGGTTGAAACAGTTACATCTGCATTTTGACAACCATGGTAGATTATGTTGAAATTTACCAGTTGCGGGTTTGTAATTCTAGGCATTGATTTCAGACACTCGCTACACAAGCAATGTTGCTCTGTTCCACTGCCACCACACGTTCCATGAAGACTGCTTGCCTACACACAGTATGGTAAGTCAGCTACGGGCCAGTTTATGTCAACGATGTCACCTCTAGTTGGTCGGATGACAGTGTGTCATGTGCAGCTAAATTATGTGTGCATTTAGACGAGTGTCTGAACGCTGACCTAGATCTTGTCTCTTGTCACTTCCAACTTGAGCATTGATGAAATGTTACAACAGATGTAGTCGCTGATTGGCCACTGCTGTCAAATCGCGGTTGACTGTCCGTCAAATTGGCCGACCGACATAGTCATAGCCATAGATTGGCTTCGATAATTGGTTTCACAACATGATCAGTTCTTGCACCAGGCATGTCAGTGGCAATTAATCACCTGTGTTAACTGGCATTAAGTGCTGGTATCCTGTATATCTTAGCTGAAGGCCAGCAATAACATCTTGTCATAACAAGAAAGTAGCAACTGATCTTAGTCCATGGCTTCTATAGTGTTAGCTCTGTCTAGGATGTTTAGGTGAGCTGACACACAGAGACTGTCACTGTTATCTCTACTTGTGTTAGATGTTCTATTCACAATACATGTTTGTTAATCTTGATGGAATTGTGCACATGAACAGGTTTCACACAGCATGGCTGAATGCTTCCCAGAGACATTAACCTGCTGTGAAGTGCACTGATTGGTCATAAGGACTGGATATGACAAGGTGCCCTTTGTAGTGAATGTTCCCAGACCCACTATACTGGAGTTATATCATGCAAATCAGAATAATTCCAGCACTGACAATTCATTGGTATATATACACACATACAAACACACATATAAACACACATACAAACACACATACAAACATACATATAAACATACATACAAACACACATTCAAACACACATACAAACACACATACAAACATACATACAAACGCACATACAAACACACATACGCACGCTGTATTATAATAAGATGACGTTTTCTTTGCAGGACGCCTGTCTCATTTGCAGTGCTCAGAGAAGAGGCCCTGGATTGATGTCTTAACCAAATATGGGTCAAGTTATAGTCATTCAGAGTTTTCACAAAAACTGCAATCTGCTGGCCTGTTATAGGTGTACCTACATATATCATGTAAATGATGGAATGGTCACAATTACATCATCATCAAAGACAAATATAAGTTTTCATTTTGGTGAGTGTGACCCAAATTTATATGTTTTGAACCTTTTTGGGCCATCTTCAATGATTGCTGTTTGTTGCTAAACAAAAATGGTTCCGTGGGGGTATGAGATGACACCACGCAACATACATTTTTAAATGGCTCAGAAAGTAGTACCAAGTATGTTAACATTCAAATATGACATTGGTGATGACAAATTTAAAAAAGACATCCAATTACAACATTTGCGAGACAATATTTTGAAAGTGTTGTTGCTTTGCAAACAAGAAATGTTTATATCATAGCAAAATTAATATTACCGTTATATTATATTCACAGCTTATGTATATATCTTCATTTGTATAGTTGTTCATCTAGTAATTTTTGTGATTATAATTAATTTATTATGGCTGCTGACATATTAAATTGCATTTACTGTGTCAGCTATGATAAATAATTGCCACATTTAATCAAGCATCATTGTTATTTACCATTTTTTCAATCCCCAACAGAAAATCGTGCAACGTTAATTTACTTATGCTGCATGTCACTGATTTGTTGCTCTTGCTTCTGTGGTCATTTATTATTGTTTTTTAATAAAGTGCTATATGATCAATGTGAAATTGTCTAGAATTATTCGGACATGTCATAATTATCAGCAGTGTGTTGATTGGATATGCCTGCTAATTCAACCTTTTGATACGGCCTACTAATTGGTGAATAGTCAAACTGACTGTCATATCAATATTATATATAATTTTATACATGCACGCACGCACGCACGCATGAATAACAGTTGTTTTCTAAGCACAACTATCGAGATTACTTACTCAACATCAACCTTCATTGGGAATTCTGGGACAACTAGTTCTTCTTTTACTCGCCAGTTGGCTTGGCAAGCCGTCCTATACATATACATGATGCGAGTCTTCAATCTGATCCTTATGGCCTCTTTATTCCATCTTGCGGTTCTGTTGCTCTCTCTGACTATTACCTGTGCTCCCCCCCAATCAATGATGCAATTCTTTCTGTCTGCATGGTCTGCTATTGCAGATATTTGCTCAACCGTCGCTAATGCTTTGTATTGTTCCCAGATAAACCATCTGGTTGTGATGTTCTCAACCTCATTCTTGTGTTCCTCGAGTCTTGTTCCAAATGTTCTCAACCTCATTCTTGTGTTCCTCGAGTCTTGTTCCAAATGTTCTCCGTGTTTCGCCAATGTACGTGTGGCTGCAGCTTTTACAAGGGATCTCGTATTCACAGTCTGTCTCTCTGCTGTCTTCCACTTTGTCCTTTGGCAGCCAAAACGTTGAGTAATCTCAGTAGTTGTGATTAGACATTTTTTTATTCATATACCAATTTGATGAACATTTTCAAGAATACACATGCACGCACGCACACACGCACGCACGCACGCACGCACGCACACACCACATACATTTTGGCAATAGAACATTTTGGTAATTTCATATTCTGGTAATAGGGTGTTTTGGCAATATAACATTTTGGCACAACCATTGAGAATAATCTGAAAAAAAACTGGGCAATAGGACATTCTGGCACGCACGCACATATATTAATATTATGATTGAAATCCCAAAATTGAAAACCCAGAATTCACACAAAATTGAACCCGTTGGTAAAAAATGGTTCCATGGGTGAGACGAGAATCACCTCACGATAATGAGATAAATGAGAATTATATAATAGATGGTACTGGCATTGTCCACCCCCCCATTGTTTACATTAACGAATACCCTGGTGCCAGTCCACGGCGTGGCGCCACCATTATATCCACACGTTTAGTGGAGAGCGCCTCCAGGGAATGATTCAGGAACCAGATTAGTTACCAAACTATGGACATACGATTAGAGGGTGAGACCAACATTTTTCTTCTGGGTTGGTAGAATAATTAATGACAATTCATGTATTTATACACCCTGAAACAACACTTATACACATGGGAAATGACACATTTGCGGATCACGTCATGTCTGCTGCACACATGTACATGTTGGTGGATATTAGGTCCGAGTAAAGATGGTAATGATAATAATGCACAGGTGCACATTTCTAATTACTGGTTGGCAGCAGTGTCAGTGATAGAAGGTCTCTTATGTACGGAGACAGAATGCCGTCGATTTTGGAAGGTGATAAATGAATGGAACAGACTGCCAAATGATTGTGTTAATGTTAGTAGTGTGAATATGTTTAAAAATAGAATTGACAGATATTTGATAAGGGCGGGCTACACATAGATGAGATAATTGTTGGACTCTCGATAAGCCAATGGCTTCCTTGTCCACTTGCCATCTGGAACTTGTTGTTTGGGATGGCGATGTTGTTAAATCTTGTTAAATCTGATGAATGTTAACATGACGGGTGAGCATCTTCCATGTTAGGTTTCTCGAAAACCAAATGGCAATATTTGACGAAATCGCTACTGCAAGTATTTGTCTACAAGAAGTAAAAGAAATATGCTAAAAATTATTCATTAGGAGTACGTTTTTCGTTAATAGTGGGCGATAGTTTTGTAACTCAACCCGCGAACGACGTCACGTGATGTTACGGTTTTCTTCACAACACGTTTTGTATTTATGCACGATTATTGTGACAATTACACGCATAATAATTATTACATATCGAAATATGTGTTTATTGCATTTTAATAATGTTCAAAATATCCCAGACGATTAGTTTTTGGCCTAGCAGAACTATGCCCCTACTGAGGCGTTTGGCTATCCCTTAGAGGTACGTAACTTGCAACAGTTGGGACATGAGCCCAGCCTTCGATAGTTTCGATTATCCAAGCTCTGGGGTGTAGTACCATCGTTTGTCGCACACACCAGAGCCATCCTGGAATTACAGATTAGGTTCTGTCATGGCAGAAATTATATATGCACCCAGATTCTGGGCAAGCGGACAAGACAGCCACTGGTTTATCGAGAGCCCAACATTTTGTCATCTATAGGTAACCTCCTGACATATGCGTCAACCATGTTTTTAAACATATTCGCAGTGCTAACATTTATAATTATATAGGTAATTAATTTGTTTCATTCATTTATTGTCCTCTGTGAGAACGAATATTTCCTGATATCCAATCTACACTGATCCTTTACTAATGTTACCTCATGTCCTCTTGTTCTAATATTTTCTTGAGTGAGAACAAATATTTTTTATCAATATTTTCATACCCATTCAATATATTAGAAACTTCAATTTGTTCTCCTCTTAACCTCTTAACCTTGTCTCTAGGATTGCTAAACCACATTCTTTCAGGAGTTCTTCATAACTAAGGTCTCTCGGTTCTGGAATCATTTTAGTTGCTCTCTTTTGTATTCGTTCAAGCGTATCTATATCATTCTGACAACACAGTCTCCAAGCTTGCATACAGTATTCTCAATGAAACCTAACTGTTGCTTTGTACATAATTATTAGCTCCTTTTCCTTATATATTTTTATATTTCTCCTAATTAACCTAATAATTTGATTACCCTTTGAAGATGCAATGCTACACTGCTCTGAAACTTTCTTATCAGTACTTTCTGTCAAGCCTTAAGTCATTTTCTTTTCCGGTAGTACCTAGATCAGTATCCCCTATCGTATAATTTATATCCAAGTTCCCAAGTCCTGTGTGTAGGCATTTCCAAAAACTGAATAACAAGTTCCATGTTCAGACCATTTAGCTAATTTGTCTAGATCGTTTTGTAAATATTGTTTATCACCATCATTGTTAAACTTTCTGAAAACTTGTGTCATCTGCAAATGCCAGTATATTATCATCCAAGTCATTGATATATATATATATATATATATATATATATATATATATATATATATATATATATATATATATATATATATATATATATATATTTAAAATAATAAAGGCTAATAATAAGTCTTGTACATTGAGCGTTGTGTGTGAAGTTTGGTGCTATAGAATCCTCTGTATTTATTCAAGTATATATCCTTCTTGCGATATGGTCTCCAGGCTTGTACACAGTATTCTAGACGAGGCCTTTACTTTACATAGGTATAATTGTCTCTTTTTCATTATATGCTATATTTCTTATAATCAACCCAAGAATTTGATTACCCCTGGAAGCTGCATTACACCACTGCTAAGAAACTTTCATATCAACACTTATTGTTACTCCTAAGTCCATTTCATTTATGGTAGTACATAATATAACAGTATCTCCCATTTGACGTTTACATCCAAGTTCCCGTGTCCCGTGTGCAGGCATTAATTTACATTTCCCAAAATTTAATAACATCTGCCGTAATTAGGCTCTCATCAGGGGAGATGGCTAACTAATAAAATAAGAGTAAATTTGTATCAGTTCACATGATAGATTCGAACCAACTTTATACTTTGATTATGTTGACACAGCCGTCCCACTGAGAAGTTAAATCATGCATAATAATGCTATAATGTAAAATTTCGATGATGACGCTGATTGGGTGCTGGCGCTTCACGGGAACGCCTACACAAAATGAAGTGGTGACAGTGGGTAACAACGAGACCACGCCTCTGAGGCCAGACTCTCTTTTCTGCGAGTTCACGAAGGCGAACGAAGGCTGGATTAGCCTCGATTACCCAGGCTCCGTGCGGTGGCGCCACCGTTTGTCGCGCGCATCATCGCACGATGTCATCCGGGCATTTGGCTAATTCATAAAATAACTTTTATCAGTTTATACGATGTCATTCGAATTGACTTTAAACTTTGATTATATTTACTTCAGGCTGAAAAGTTAAATCAGGCAAAGCAAATGTTTAGTGTAGCATCTTGATAATGACGCTGATTGGCTGCTGGAACTTCGCGGGAACTCTTACACAAAATGTAGCGGAGACAGTTGGCAAAAACGAGACCTGCGATCACGCTCTCTTCTCGGCGAATTCACGAAAGCGAGCGAGAGTCGGATAAACGAGGCTATGGTCGGATGAGCGAGACTAATATTAAAGCTGCTTCATCAAATTTAACAAGATTTAACAAGATTGCCATTCCAAACAACAAATTCCAGATGGCAAGTGGACAAGGAAGCCATTGGCTTATCGTGAGTCCAACAATTTTATCATCTATGTGTAGCCCGCCCTTATCAGATATCTGTCAATTCTATTTTTAAACATATTCACACTACTTGTATTAACACAATCATTTGGCAGTTTGTTCCATTAATTTATCACCCTCTGTGAGAAAGAGTACTTTCTCATGTCTAACTTACACTGTTCCTTAACTATTGCTGCTTTGTGTCCTCTGGTTTGAAGAACACATTCCTATCAACATCCTCATAACCGTTCACTGTTTTAAACACTTCTATTTGGTCTCCTCTTAGTCGCCTGGTCTCTAGTGTTGTCAAACCACGCGGTAGTAAGCGGCTTTCATAACTAAGGTCTGTCAATTCTGGAATCATTTCAGTTGCTCTTCGTTGTATTCTTTCTAGCTTGCTTGTGTCCTTCTTACGATACGGCCTCCATGCTTGTATACAATATTCCAAATGTGGTCTAACTATTGCTTTGTACAGGGTTACAATTAGCTGTTTCTCGTTCTCCTAATTAACCGTAGAATTTGATTTCCTTTCGAAGCAGCAATCCGACATTGCTCTGAAACTTTCATGTAATCACTAAATGTTACACCTAAGTCCTTTTCTTGTGTGGTTCTACCTAATACAGCATCCCCCATTTTATATTCTTCGTTCATGTTTCCATGTCCTATGTGTATGTATTTACACTTCCCAAAATTTAACAACATTTGCCATTGTTCTGATGATTTAACTAATTTATCTATATCATCCTGTAAACTTTGTTTATCTGTATCATTAGTAACCTTTCTGAATACTTTTGTGTCAATGGTTCAACCCATCGCGAATCCGATTCACTTATGTCCAGATGTGTAGTGTGTTACTAGTTTAAACAATGTGTGCAGTTTATTTAATAAAAAAATAAAATAAAAATAATACCTATTTTTTTTCAAATCATCAAAAGAATTGGTTTTAGTCGTTAGATCTGGTAAGGATCACAACAGTGCATATCCAAAATGGTAAACACTGTGTGGGTCAATGCTGATCATGGGCGTGATTTTTCAGCATTTTAATTTTCACTTCAGTAAATGCTTGAACAAGCATCCATTAACCAATTTAATAATAATAGTTTATCTGATGAGTTCACAAAAACGACACACAAAAGTTACACACGAATTTGTTGCAGTGAATACTAGGTAGGTTTGGCTTTTGAGACTAGCAAAAATCGAATTGCTTAAGCATCTTTCGACCTTCGACACCATCGGGCGGGACAAGCTGAATTCCCTGTATCTGAAAACAATTGAAAACCATGTAGTTGTATTTATGCTACATGTATGTTTATTACGGTGAATATTACGTATGACACACATGAACGTCTCCTTAAAAACGCATGGCACACTTTTTCGGGAAACCTCACTGCTGAACAGGAGTGATCAAAGTTTACCTGGGAAAATGCGTTCCTTAAATATGGAACAATATTTGGTAAATTGCCTGTTTCCCTGGATTGTTCGAGCTTTCTTAGATAATGCACGTCCACGTATATATATTGCATATACGTAGTTTATGATGGTCTTACGCACCGATAAGCCTTTCAGTGTTAATAGGTCAATCTAAACTAGCTAGACGTTTCATATATCAGTGGATATATACACCCACTATATATTAGATTTACACTGAAACAGAAATAATGCGTGCGAATGGTTGTCTTATTAAAAGACATTCTGTGTTTATCGGGGTGCATACATTGATTCTTACCCACTCGTGTTTACACGTGATTTTCAAAACATTTCTCACACATTTTATCGGTGAATATAGCCACATTCCATTATAAAAAAGCATTTAATTTGTACCACAAACACTTTTTTGCAGAGTATGCATGTTGAGAACAGAACATTAATAACAAAAGTAACCATGGTAATAGAGTCTATCAGCATTTATGCAGAATGACGAAAACGTCTGAAATTTCCCTGCAATTTCCTAATAAATACAAAGGAGTACATACTATGATAATGACAATGCTGTATATATGATTAAGTAGGTTATGCAACTGTGCCCTATCGTGTAGCACTGGGCCGCCTTAGTGTATCCGAAAGCACCATTCATTGATGTAATTATTAACATCACCACTAGGGATCCGAACAATCCCGCCATCTAGCGACTACAACCACATTGCACAAACACGCCGCCATTAATTTAGAGCGCACATTCGGAAGGTTTCGTTCGAAAATTACCGAAATCCCAGACCAATTTAACAACATATAAATATCCTCGTTTCTCGTGTACGAAATGTAATTTCTTCACCACCGCAAACATAGATGACTGCCCGTTCTAAGTTTTGCGAAATTGAACTATTTTGTTCCGCATATGCATTTGGTTGCTATTTTTACCAAGCACATATTAACTTGATGTTTTCTTATGCTATGCGATGTTCATCATTTTTGAAGTTAGTTTGGTCTCGTCTGAAACACCGATCTTGAAGCTTTGAAGCTTCTTAAGCCGAAATGCTCCCATCTCACACTCAACTCGGCATGCTGCGTGGCACAAACCAGCTGCTTGGACCATCGTCTTGCTTAAAACATTCACCAACTACAACGTGTATAGCACGCTATCGTCATCGAAATCAAGACACGACCCAAGAATATTCCTTCATTATCGCTCATGGTCAGACACGCACGCACACGCACAGGCACACGCGCACGCACGCACACGGACACACATCAGCGTATTCCGCGTCACCATCTATACCGGTCAAGGCACACCGAACATATTATTTCTACAACGAAATAGTGCAGCTGTGCAATGCAATAATTCGCTAATTGTTTCGATCTCTGTCGATCCGACAGAGGTCAGTGTTGTATTGTGCTGTTGTCCTGTAGTGATGATGCTTAGTCACAGCTAAGCTGTGGTCCTATGTTGCCTATTGTCCCGTATGATTACGACATGCTACTATCGTAAGATATATTCATAAGATATATTTATTTAACGCTACACTATGCATAAATGGTATTGATTTAAAATACCAAATAACTTAATTTGTTGAATCAACTATGTTCCTTTCATTGCGAATTCACAGTTAATACTAAATTGTTATGAGTAAAAAGAATAAAGGTGTCATAATTACGATATCGTTTGAAGGGGCATGCTTATGTTTACTCTAATAACGTGTTTTCAGTTCGAAAAAGCATATTTATATTAACATTAATATTTATCTAGATAATGACGCATTCGTAACTTGGCCCAGAGGTTCTATGCCATGATACCTTTGATTGTGTAAGATTCTTATCCACCCGAGTTTAGAAATGGACGTAGTGTAATCAATGTCGTCATCCGGACACATCTCGAAATGACCTTGACACTTAACAGACCCGGACAGTCGCATGTTGTATTCACTGACGTCACAACCGGTGCTGCCACCGACTACGTGGGCGGGCCGTTGTAGTTGGAACGAGGTCACGACGCATGCGCGTTGAACGTCCGGGGAACACCCCGCCAGATGTCGTTCAGTGAACCGCCGCCTTCTCGCTGTGCGCCGCCATGCGCCGGTAGGTGGCGATCCGGTGCGGCAGACGGGAAGGCGACTTGGTTGGGCGCTGTTGGGCGTCAGGGGGGCGGGCTGGAGTGGCGTCAGACGCCGAGTATGTCCGTGAGTAGTCGTACAACCAGCGCTTGTAGGTAGGCGCCAGGTCGAAGTATTTCTTCGGCTGCGCTGGCGTACAGCTGCGGTCGAGCTCACGCTGCATCAGACTGTTGATGTAGTCGTTGTTCCGTTCGTTGGTGTCGTCCACGGCCGGTGAACAGTCCGACGACGTCCACTGTGTGGTGCATTCGTGGGATGTCCACTGAGCAGGTTCCGAGGGCGGAGAGTGGACGCCGTCCGGGGACTGCCAGCGTCCAGCGTCCTCGTAATACTCGGCGTCATCCCCAGCCTCGAAAAAGCTCTCGCTCAGTCGTACAGGACGCACATAACCATCGACGTCACCGCTGCCACCACTAGGGTCGACACTGTAGCCGCCAGGGGAGCACCGATCGCTTGGTGGTTCCGACGCGCTTCGGACACTGCTTCGTCGTGGCCTACTTGACCACGGCCTCGGTTCCGCTCCCACCTTCTTGGCTAGGGGCAACCGACTAGTTGATCTGGACTGTTCCAACGCTGACAGCGGCCTAGAGGGTCGATCCGCCCTGGGCGTGTACGACGTCGGCCCCCTCAGCGAAGGTGTCTCCCGCACATAGCCTATGTTCTTAGACGACCTCTGATTGGCTGATTTCGCAGTCCGCCGTGGAAGACACGATGCCCGGACTTGTCCTTCCGCAGACCCCGTTCGATAACTGCTGGCGGACTGACTTCGGTACCGTTCGTTGGGCGGTGATCGAGACTCCTGCGGTGAGAGATAGCCCGAATCTGGGGTCTTCTGCTCGCCGTTCGTCGAGAGCATCAGCGGATCGGCGCTGGGGAAGTCGTACGTGGCCAGTGGTGACGTCATATGACGCGGCGTGAGATCGTTATGTTTCGGCGACGTCGCATTGTATCGCCCGATCGACACGAGACGGCGCGGCGAGTCGTTTGAATTGTTGGCGCCGACCGACCGGTAGTTCGGTCTCATGCCTTCTTTCACGGGGTGGTAGTTTCCGGTCATGCGCGGTGTCGTCACCGTCGGATTACGATGCCTCGGTGTGTTTGTTTGTCGATCCTTACACGCCGAGGACTCATCACCTACAAACACCTCGTCAGATTCCTCCAAGGCAAACGGGTCTTCCTCCGCCTCTTGTTCCCCGAGGCGTTGAGGCGTCCGCTCGAAACGTACCTGCGTCGCGTTGGGCGACCTCAGTGGTCGATGGTTCCTCGAGATGCCGCTGGTGTTGGCCCCGGGCATTCCGCCGGTAGACTCGCCTCTCGCGGAAGCTGACCTGGCCCGCGGTACACCAGACTGACTCCCGCGTTGTGAGCGACGATCGAGCGACATCGGCCGGCGAGTGGCGGGCCTTGTCGGCGGTATCCGCGACTCTACATTGCCACGATACGTCAATCGGGTGTCGTCATGTGACGGACCACGTGACACAGGGCGTCGATCGGGCACGCGTTCCCCGGGCACGTCATCCGGGCGGCCGTAGCCTCGCCGCATCGCTCCGCAGATCACCTCTGACCGCTCAGTCGGGGGTTCTTCATCGGGGGGAGGCCAACGTCCCTCGCTCTCCCATTCGTCCTCCTCTCCCGGCTCCCTCACCATGTCTCCAGACACCCCATAACGCCAGGCCGTGCTTATGTCCGTCTGAGTCCATCGGGTCACTACGGCAACGCGTTTTCCCATCACTTTTTCTTCGTATGCGCGCGCCTTCGATACCTGTTCAATAGAACACAGCCATTAACAATACAAATAGCGTATATTTAGGCTAATTAAAGATCTAGGTTCGGGGACATAATGTACACAGTGTGCAACACATTCACATTGCACATGACGGTAGCGAAACTGTTACATGTGTTTGTTATGAAATTCCGTAACAACCACTGTTGCAGGCATTCTCTCATATTAGTGTTGTAACAGTCACAATTACGGAGTTTCTCTTTTAAACGTGCGTGAAAATAGAGTTCCGTACAGAATCAATAATAAATTATTGTTATAAAATCGACATGGAACTGGCAACTGAAACGTATTACTACTTCATTTCAGTACAATTTACTTCCTCTGGCCTGAACTTGATAAGAGTACAGTCGCTTTCACAACGAATTTATTTATATATGGCGAACGTTGACGTATCTTATACATCCAACAAATGCTAGACCCTATTGGAACATATTTTACCACTATGTAAAATGGTGTAAATGACTCAACCGAGAAACAGCTGCAGTGTTTGGGACGATGTAAGATGATTATTATTAAATAGTGCGAATGTCAAGAGTCGTGATTACGACAAGTGAAGAATGGAGTTGCTGGTGGAGGACGTTGGTGTGACAGGGGGTTTCAGGTGGAAGCTGGTAGAGTCGGTTAAACTGGATTGGACGCTATGAATGGAAACGGAACGAATAACGAAGAGAGCGGACGGTTAACGAATGGAAACGGAACGGTTAACGAAGAGAGCGGACGGTTAACGAATGGAAACGGAACGGTTAACGAAGAGAGCGGACGCGCTCAGTGTAGAGGGTAGACGGGGAAGAGGAAGAGACCACGTCAGATATGGGAGGAGTGTGTGAAGAGACACTGGGAGGGTGGACAGCGTGGGCGAAGGACGGGAGAGTCGAGATGGTCGCAGAGACGGCAGTGAAACAGGATCAGTGACAAGAGGAGAGGGAAAGAAACAAAGAGGATGAGGATAGACGACGGCCCACCCTGACTTCAGGGACAAAGAGAAGAGTATCGAGATGATGTCAAACATAGGCATGACATAGGCATCTGTAAAACTCTATATCCTGCACGTGCACTGCAGTCTGATAATATAGCATCTGCGCACGACTTATTTGACGCATGCAGATTTTGACGCAGCGTCAATTATGACTCGTCGCCAAGACGACGTGGACGCAATAATTGACGGCGTACCTGGGACTTGATCTGCGCCATCATCGCTTCTTTATACAGCATCAGTCGTTTGACTTTCTGTTGCATGATATCCTCGGCTCGTCCCAACTTAGCCATCCGCTCCCGAAACAGGTCTTCTTTCTTCTGTAGGATACACAGACAGTGTTGATTTAAATATTTGCGAAATATGCTAGTTTGTTGGAAATCAACTACGACTAAAGATATGAGTTTTGACGGATTTTACAAAAAAAAGACATTTTACACCATGGCAAAATCTTAACACTGCATCGCACACGTCACACGATCACGTGTTGATCACGTGTTGATCACGTGCAAGTTTCCCGGCACATTTTCCCGATTCATTCTATAGACTTTCAGTTACATGATACATTGTTGACACATAATAAACAGACAGGCACAAAACATTGTACAAAACAACAACCGACATAAATCACACAAAACAAGACGTATCTATGCAGTCGATCAAGTAAATGTTATAATCGAAACTGCCATAAAACAGGCTTTGTTGGGCAGAAGCACGTGACTACACTTTAATTCGACCTATATGGGGCGCGGTGTTCGCGCGGTCAGAGTGTCGGACTGTCTACCGAGAGGACCGATGTTCGAGACCATCTGCAGCCGTTTCGAAACTTTGGCAATGTTTCGTTCACCCCACTGTGTTTTTCGGAAGAGACACAAAAAGGCAAAAGATACGTTCTTGTATACCGTGGTATCCAGTCCCTGGGACTGTTCTTGTATACCGTGGTATCCAGTCCCTGGGACCGTTCTTGTATACCGTGGTATCCAGTCCCTGGGACTGTTCTTGTATACCGTGGCATCCAGTCCTTGGGACCGTTCTTGTATACCGTGGCATCCAGTCCCTGGGACTGTTCTTGTATACCGTGGCATCCAGTCCCTGGGACCGTTCTTGTATACCGTGGCATCCAGTCCCTGGGACTGTTCTTGTATACCGCGGCATCCAGTCCCGGGGACCGTTCTTGTATACCGCGGTATCCAGTCTTTGGGACTGTTCTTGTATACCGCGGTATCCAGTCCCTGGGACTGTTCTTGTATACCGCGGTATGCAGTCCCTGGGACTGTTCTTGTATACCACGGTATCCAGTCCTTGGGACTGTTCTTGTATACCGCGGTATGCAGTCCCTGGGACTGTTCTTGTATACCGCGGTATCCAGTCCCTGGGACTGTTCTTGTATACCGCGGTATCCAGTCCTTGGGACTGTTCTTGTATACCGCGGTATCCAGTCCTTGGGACTGTTCTTGTATACCGCGGTATCCAGTCCATGGGACTGTTCTTGTATTCCGCGGTATCCAGTCCCTGGGACTGTTCTTGTATACCGCGGTATCCAGTCCATGGGACTATTCTTGTATACCGCGGTATCCAGTCCCTGGGACTGTTCTTGTATACCGCGGTATCCAGTCCCTGGGACTGTTCTTGTATACCGCGGTATCCAGTCCATGGGACTGTTCTTGTATACCGCGGTATCCAGTCCCTGGGACTGTTCTTGTATACGGCGGTATCCAGTCCATGGGACTGTTCTTGTATACCGCGGTATCCAGTCCCTGGGACTGTTCATGTATACCGCGGTATCCAGTCCCTGGGACTGTTCTTGTATACCGCGGTATCCAGTCCCTGGGACCGTTCTTGTATACCGCGGTATCCAGTCATTGGGACTGTTCTTGTATACCGCGGCATCCAGTCCCTGGGACCGTTCTTGTATACCGCGGCATCCAGTCCCTGGGACTGTTCTTGTATACCGTGGCATCCAGTCCCTGGGACCGTTCTTGTATAACGCGGCATCCAGTCCCTGGGACTGTTCTTGTATACCGTGGCATCCAGTCCCTGGGACCGTTCTTGTATACCGTGGCATCCAGTCCCTGGGACTGTTCTTGTATGCCGTGGCATCCAGTCCCTGGGACCGTTCTTGTATACCGTGGCATCCAGTCCCTGGGACTGTTCTTGTATGCCGTGGTATCCAGTCCCTGGGACTGCTCAAAGCGCGTTACACTTCACCCTTGGCAGACCTGTTCATTCCAACGCCATCCAGACTTCTCTTGGAAGCATTCAGCCACGCTGCAATTATTGCGCGAAGACTACTCGTTCGCATATCCACCACTCTCTATACCCTGGTACTCATTTATATAGTTGAATGAACAGCGTATGGTGAACGAAATTGCCACAGCTTCGAAACGGCAGCAAGAGGGTTCGAATGCGCCGCGTGACGCCAATAGTCCCTTCCACCTAAAGTCTATGTCACGGAATTAAAACATCCCCCACAAGAGACTAAATGTGTAACCTGTCATGGAATCACTACAACAGTTAGTTGGTGTATACAAACCAGCAAAGACTTCTCCCGACGAACTAGTTCGACCTGGCAATTTTGCAGCTGGCGCTCCCTGGCGTCGAAACTCTCGCGGATGGCGGAGAGAAATGCGCAGAAGTCGTTTTGTACTTGGGCTTCCCACGCGTCGTAGTCGTCGTCATCGCCGCCTGGAGGCCGAAATAATGAGTGCGTGAATGAGTGATGAGGGACGGGTGGACGCACGTACGCACGCACGCACGCACGCACGCACCCACCAACGCACGGACCCACGAAAGGAGAACCAATACTTCCTGATATCCAATCTACACTGATCCTTTACTAATGTTACCTCATGTCCCCTAGTTCTACTATCTTTCTTGAGTGAAACAAAAATTAGAAATGTTTTCCTTGTATGTTATATTTTTCCATATCAGCCCAAGAATGTGATTAACCTTTGAAGCTGCAAATCCACAATGCTATGAAACTTTCATGTCAGCCCTTATTGTTACGCCTAAGTCCTTTTCTTTTACGGTAGTAAGAACTGTAGAACAGTATCCCCTATCGTATGATTTAAATCCCAAGTTCCCATTTCAGACCATTTAACTAATTGGTCTAGATCGTTTTGTAAATGTTATTGATCACCATCATTGTTAACATATATATATATATATATATATATATATATATATATATATATATATATATATATATATATATATATATATATATATATATATATATATATATATATATATATATATATATATATATATATACCAAGTATAATAAAATTCAATTATGAAACTTTAATGAACCATTTGCTGCATAGGGCGTGTGCATTGGTTCCATAGAATACAGGGACAAAGATACAGTTTCTCCTTAGGGGATTTTATGACCTCGAGGTTTTAAAACCTTCCTCGGAGAATAGTTGGGGTCACTCTGGAATGATTTTTATATTAACCATTTTACTTGTTTAGTATAACCCTAGTTTAGAGAACGTGTACATTTGATATTTCTTCGGTAAGATGTACTCTCTTTGCCGACAGAACCAATGGTTGATAAAAACAAACGTACTCGACTTCCGGAGCTTCGCTGGCTTCGACGAAGTGCCCTACAAAACAAATAAACATAAGTTATGTATTTTAAGTATGCATTTTTTATTAAATGTTGTGAAGGTCCGATTTCTCATTCCAATGTTGTTTCATCGGGGATATTTATCGAACGCTACATATAACATTTAATTACTTTACTGTGGTCAATGTCAACCAGCTACACAGTAATACCGTATTGCTTAAACATTACTATTCACAAAGAATACTAAAAATACATATGTAACAGAGTGGCATATGCAACAGAGTGACATATGCAACAGAGTGACATATGCAACAGAGTGACATATTCACAGTACATTAAAGTCCATATATATCACATTAGAAGTGGCTCATTTTAAGAAAGACTGTATAATCTGGATTCACACTTTGTGCTTTCAAATTTTAACACCGCAGCATATAATTTCCAAACGTACCAACCCCACGACATGTGTAATAATAATAGTTAATCATACTTTAAGACAAAACTGCAACATAACCAATTGTACGTCGTCTGGAAATATAACTGTAATAATTATAACTGTTATGTTTTGTTAAAATACGAGGTATCTTTACTTCCTGTTGTCATCAATTGGTCGGTACAGACGACATTCTCTGTAGACCTGTCATCAAGACAAAACACGTCATACAGACGGCATTCTCTGTAGACCTGTCATCAAGACAAAACACGTCTATGTTGCTGACAGACCTCGGAAGGCACGACTATTTCGTAATGATTGTAATAAAACGTTGCAACGTAGGTACGTAGAAAACGACAACTGCATAGATGAAATGTTGGTTAAACCAAGGCATGTCTACGTAAAGGATGTTCTTCGGAAGTAAAATATATGCTTCGACCGCAGTAGTAATTACTTTTTTCTACCTGTATTCGGCACATCCAACATGGTTCAGTAATTCAATTGTCACATCCAGCGTGACTCAATAATTCATAAATAAATTATTTAAGTAATATCTACGTAAGCTACACACTAAGTTAGGAGGTAAAACATATCCTTCAACCGTAGTAGCAGTTATTTATATTTTCTATGGGCATCGAGTTACGTCAATCGTCAGAACAAACATGGTTCAATAATTCATAAATAAACACATCTGTGATATGTGTGTACTGATAAAGTGACCCTGCTGAGAACAGACTGTTACACCCACGTAGTCATGCATCTACTTTTACACTGATCCGACGCCTGGTATTCCGCGAGACTTTCCGAACAAGAAATACTCCCGGACACAATACTGGGCTGATTACGGGACGACCTGGAACTTTGTAATGCTATTTTAAAACACCCCCGCAGCGATCTATGTGATCACGTGATCACTTGCCAGTGGCAAACAAGACGACTTTGATCAGACAAGAGCGCCTCTGGAGGCACTGTCCGGTAACCTTATCGAATTTCAGGTTTACCACATTCTGGCATTGTAACAAGGACTTCCACATTGTGAACAATTACGGCGGTTTCATTCAGAACGAGTGTCCCTGTCTATTGGAACCACAACGTAAATGTTGTACGGTGAATGACCTTGTCTGCTGGGGACACAAAACATAGAAACATGGTAAAAGATCTTTCCCCGAATCACGGTCAATGTAGAATTCGTTAACATAACTTAGGGTGTTTCAACAAAAACTTGCCTTCCATATAATGCTTGTCACCATTTGCAGGATTTTATGATGTTATGTTTTTTTCATAGGGATTGTTGAGCTTTTTCTTTTAGGTGGACCCATATTCGGAATAAGGTGCATTCTTCAGCACTTTTCCTGTAATATGGAGCTCCATGTGTAATTTAAACTAAGAAAGTCGTGTTGAGTGGAAATGTTCATGAACCAACTGGGTATACCATGTTCAGCGGGACTATATTTAATAGTCGTTTGCGGTTATATTAAAGAGTAAGGGTTTCTCACTCGTACGCTGGATGTTGCATAGTGTACGCTGTTGGCCTACTCGCAAAAGGCAGGAGACTCGTTCCTTATATCGGTGTTTGACGGGACTACTAAGATGCTTACTGACTGCATTCCAGCGTCTTCTTTCGTATGTAGCTGTTGATGTGGAATGCCAGTTCGTGTCACCAACTGTTCCGTGCTGTCCGATATCACAAACCCGGCTTCCAGGTACGCATCTGCTGAACACAGTCTATCGTAATCGAGAGTCCGTAATGTTTTAGTTATCGCGACATTCCCTTATCAGTAAAGTCCGGTATACACGAGCAATTTTTGTACGAATTGGTTGGACGTCACCGTGTCAAATGACTCGCGCCACTCCAGATTTGGCGGATAGGCATTCATTGGCGCTTAACATGTCGGTGTGATTTCCTGTTGAGTTTCTTGTAAATGATATGTCACCATATTTCGTTGTCATGTTTTCAAAGTTTGAAGGACCGGGGACATTTATCGATATTAAAATAACCATGTATATTACCGTCAGTCTGTTGTCCATCCATCGTTCGTATAATATTCCTCCGCCATACATCACAAACATTCCCCGAACACTTGATTACGTCACTTCCCGATGCGCGCGACCGTGCCATAATGAATACGTCATTCCCATTACGAGCGAATGTATTTCGCGGAAGTTGCATTAAGAGAGCCACGTTATGTAACCGGCATGGTTACTGGACAATTAGTAATTTATAATTGCCCCACCAATCACCCCACCGGTCACCCAGCAAAGGTCACGCGAGGATACCTGAGGAGCACAGGGTTGATGGTGCCATTACTTGCCACCATATGGCAGCACCCTGGGTAATCTATAGAGAATCTAGTTAATTAGTTATTATTATTATAACTATTTGTCTTAATGGTTAATTGCAGTTATTGTGTCCGTTGCTGGTCATGTTACAAATAATTAAGTTGTTTAAATACAAAATTTACCCAAGAGACAGTGGTCACATGTGGTCAGGGGAGGGGCTGTGTCCCAGTGGGCCAGGCTGATCCCACTATCAACAAGACAACAACACCCCTGTTTCGGTAAGTTTCTAAATACTTTGTTATACCTTAGAAAATGAATTCTTTCAATTTACAATGGTACCAAAATGTCTACTAAAGCATCTTCCATCTTTCTATGTAAACATATTTATATGTTCAGTTGTAATTACTTAATAGTGACTCAGATTACTGATGTGCTAAGAAGATGGGGAGCAAATGAACTGTCTGGACTTTAGGGAGGAATGTCTCCACCAGCTGTCTGTTAGCAGTCAGGGCTTAATGACATTTTGAAAGCTTGTAGCCAGTAGCTGGTAGAACAGGTTAGAAAGTTAAGTTTATTCATGTTTAGTAAGTGAAATCTATTGCCACTAACTGGAGGGGTTTATCCGCTAAAAGATGGCCCATGCTCGGTTTCACCGTAGGTCTTAGCGCCTTTGCCGTACAACATCTTGAACAACTGGCACAATACGAGTTCACATCTTTGCTTATTCCAGGCCAGAATGCTCTCTTTCTCACCAAAGCAAGAGTCCTATCTCTTCCCTGATGTCCACTTCCATCATGAAGAGCTTCCAGTATTGGCTGTCTCAAACTGGTTGGCAATGCCAGTTGTAGCGTTCCTTCCCCATTCGCAAAGGACTCAACATATAGAACGTTGTCCATGCACACAAATTGGTCCCATTTGTTGTACCAACGACGAGCAACTGCTGGCATCTTCTGCAGTTCAGTCCGACCTGGCCTTGTGCCTTTCCTCCACACAGCCACGACTTTACTCAAATTAGGGTCTTGACTCTGTAACTCAGCAAGTTGCTGCTTTGTATACCCTGGAAGTGGGGATACTGCTCCCATATGTTTGGCTTTTTGGCCTACCACTGCTGCTGTCATATTTTCCTCTACGCTCTCCATCATCACTTGGTGTTGCTCTTGAATTTCGCTGGGTATTGCAGATGTAGACAACGTACCCACCACTGTTTGATCCACTACCAACTCGGTCAATTCCACTGCTACAGAGTTCGTTTCCACTACAGCTACCACTGGTTCTCCATGCCACGTTTTCCGACTGAGGGCATCAGCACTGGCATTAGTACGACCACTGCGGTATTTGATACTGAAGTCAAACTGAGCAAGTTGGGCAGCCCAACGCAACTCCGTAGCTCCCAGCTTTGATGTTTGAATATAGCTCAAGGGATTATTATCTGTATATGCTGTGAATTTCGCCCCGAGCAAATAGGGACGAAACTTATCCGTGACGGCCCATTTCAGCGCAAGTAGTTCTAACTTCATGGAGCTGTAGTTGGCATCATTCCTCTCCGCTGGCCTCAAACCGCGACTAGCGTATGCAATAACTCCATGTTCTTGGGAAAGTACCGCACCCAACCCTTGGAAGCTGGCATCGGTCTCGACAATGAATGGCTTCGAGAAGTCTGGGTAGGCTAACACAGGAGCACTGGTCAACTGCTCCTTCAACCTCTGGAATGCCAGACTACAATCTCGATTCCACTTTTCATGGAAGAGTTGGCTGTCCCGTGGTATCTTTCTCCTGGTACCCTTCTTCGAGTTGGTTGCTTTGCCTATACACTGGTGAAGAGGCTTAGCTATCTGGGCAAAGGAAGGTACATATCTACGGTAGTACCCCGCCAATCCAAGGAAGGATCGTAGATCGCTCTCACTCTTCGGCTCTTGCCATTCTTGTACCGCCTTTATTTTGTCTGGGTCTGTTGCAACTCCTTCCGCAGACACGATATGTCCCAAGAATTTAACTTCTTGCCTGAACAAGCTACATTTCTGTGGCTTAATCTTGAGTCCAAAGGCCCGTAATTTACTGAATACTAGGTCCAACCGCTGCAACATCTCCTCCACTGATTTTCCGAAAACTAGAACATCATCCAAGTAGATGAGAAGACAATGGAAATTCTCATTTCCCAATACATGATCCATCAGGCGGGAGAAAGTTGCTGGAGCATTGCAGAGTCCCATGGGCATCCTAGTGAACTCATAAAGTCCACTATTTCCCACTCGGAATGCCGTCTTTGGCACATCTCTGGCGTCGATGGCACACTGATAATAGCCGGAAATATCTCTTGAAACGTAGTAGTAGAGTCGTAGTAGTAGTAGAGTCGTAGTAGTAGAGTTCTTTTCATGATAGGCAGACTTTCATAAATACGTTTTGTTTAATAATAATATTTACACAAAGTAAGCAGCTATGAGGCGGGAATTCAGGATAATCACAACACGGACGAGTCGTGCCTGTTGCGCTGTCTTTAGTAGGGACGTTTATTAGTTCTGGCTACCCACAACTATGGTTGTTCTCAACTACCTCATTAAGACTAATTTAAGATGGCTGTGAATAATGGACACGCATCCGAGTGTAACACGTTGCTCTTCTTATTTAACATAAGTTATATTATATATACACAATACTTAAAAAAGATGTGAGATATTTGGACAATGGCCTTAGAATGCCGCCAATAAGAACACCAAAGTAGGCGTGGTACTGGAAACAATATGGAAAACAGGACGCCCAAAAGAAACGTACAAACGAACCATCGCAAGAGAGGCACAAATACAGAACATAAAGACACAAGACCTTGACAGAATGACTGAAGATAGAAATGGATGGCGTCGGTTGCTCTGTCTTGTGTATCTGACGGCTCTGGGGGAGAGTAAGTACTTAAGTAGGCTCTCTGCCTTGTTATCTGACGGCCCTGGGGGAGAGTAAGTACTTAAGTAGGCTCTCTGCCTTGTGTATCTGACGGCCCTGGGGGAGAGTAAGTACTTAAGTAGGCTCTCTGCCTTGTGTATCTGACGGCCCTGGGGGAGAGTAAGTACTTAAGTAGGCTCTCTGCCTTGTGTATCTGACGGCACTGGGGGAGAGTAAGTACTTAAGTAGGCTCTCTGCCTTGTGTATCTGACGGCTCTGGGGGAGAGTAAGTACTTAAGTAGGCTCTCTGCCTTGTGTATCTGACGGCACTGGGGGAGAGTAAGTACTTAAGTAGGCTCTCTGCCTTGTGTATCTGACGGCTCTGGGGGAGAGTAAGTACTTAAGTAGGCTCTCTGCCTTGTGTATCTGACGGCACTGGGGGAGAGTAAGTACTTAAGTAGGCTCTCTGTATTGTGTATCTGACGGCACTGGGGGAGAGTAAGTACTTAAGTAGGCTCTCTGCCTTGTGTATCTGACGGCACTGGGGGAGAGTAAGTACTTAAGTAGGCTCTCTGTATTGTGTATCTGACGGCACTGGTGGAGAGTAAGTACTTAAGTAGGCTCTCTGCCTTGTGTATCTGACGGTACTGGGGGAGAGTAAGTACTTAAGTAGGCTCTCTGTACTGTGTATCTGACGGCACTGGTGGAGAGTAAGTACTTAAGTAGGCTCTCTGCCTTGTGTATCTGACGGTACTGGGGGAGAGTAAGTACTTAAGTAGGCTCTCTGCCTTGTGTATCTGACGGCACTGGGGGAGAGTAAGTACTTAAGTAGGCTCTCTGTACTGTGTATCTGACGGCACTGGTGGAGAGTAAGTACTTAAGTAGGCTCTCTGCCTTGTGTATCTGACGGTACTGGGGGAGAGTAAGTACTTAAGTAGGCTCTCTGCCTTGTGTATCTGACGGCACTGGGGGAGAGTAAGTACTTACTCGGCAAAAGAAAACACACACACACACACACACACACACACACACACACACACACACACACACACACACACACACACGCACACACATACACGCACACGCGTGTGCGTGTATGAAAGTATAATGTGAAACGTGTGCATTGCACGAGAAAATAAGAATCGTCCACTAATGACTACTGTATGCCATAACCAAGCCTTCTAAAACGTTGCACCCAGACGTCCAATGTGGGGACAGACCAGGATGTTTGTTGCATCGGCGACCACATGTTGTACGGATATATTCACTAGTGCATGTTGTACACATACATACACTAACATTAATGCATGTTTTCACAAGAACTACGATTATTTTTTAAGTGCCATGTCTGGCGACGTTGGCGATCGACGCAATTCTGTCATTTGCAGTTGTCAACAGTTGGGTGTCATTGGCTGGTCTATCGACCCACATGTTTAGACTATTAAATTATTGCCGGTGTAGATTTGTGTCGTTCGATTATTCCTCGAATGAGTTTTTTTATATCTGGTTATTTGCAACAAATTGCAACTATTAAATTCTTATCGTTTTTATTCACTGTCTTTGTTGTCTTGCTCTGCATAGATCCTCTTCATTTGTAATGTGTCTTGTCCAAGAAATGGTTTGTACTCGCAAGAGGAACCGTGATTCTACTGCTGCTATTCTCTCAGCTCAATGTAGCACAAAACACCAAATAAAAATAAGACTTTTCGTTCGACAGAAACAAAATGACATGTGAACAGACGCCCTCGATTTTAAAGCTAAATGCAACATGTTTAACTTACGTCACATCCGGGCTTGATGTGGACGCCGCAATGGCTGCAGTACCATCCTCCTTTGATCATCCGTCGTTTCTCGGCCGCTGAACTCTGAGTGCATTCGCTCATGTCTGTACTTAGTGAAAGTGTCGGCTCCAAGGACCCGCTCCCGGACAGCTGTGACAGGTACGCATGGGAGCCACACATCGCGGGCGAATGTCCCCAGGGCTTATCCCCGCACCCTTGAGGCGGCGTGCAGGTCACCGGGGCACCGTACGCGGGCGGCCCCTGAGATAGCGGCTGGTCGTTTCGCTCGACAGAAGACGCGAATTGTCCACCGCGATGACCGTTGTGACGTAGTTCGCCAAACTTGTCGAGAAGAAGAACGAGTTTGGAGGAGCATGACGGGCAATGCTGAAAGACAAGGCAAGGAGAATTAGCTGGGAAGCGCATGACGGACAATGCTGAAAGACAAGGCAAGGAGAATTAGCTGGGAAGCGCATGACGGGCAATGCTGAAAGACAAGGCAAGGAGAATTAGCTGGGAAGCGCATGACGGGCAATGCTGAAAGACAAGGCAAGGAGAATTAGCTGGGAAGCGCATGACGGACAATGCTGAAAGACATGGCAAGGAGAATTAGCTGGGAAGCGCATGACGATCAATGCTGAAAGACAAGGCAAGGAGAATAAGCTGGGAAGCGCATGACGGGCAATGCTGAAAGACAAGGCAAGGAGAATTAGCTGGGAAGCGCATGACGGACAATGCTGAAAGACATGGCAAGGAGAATTAGCTGGGAAGCGCATGACGGGCAATGCTGAAAGACAAGGCAAGGAGAATAAGCTGGGAAGCGCATGACGGGCAATGCTGAAAGACAAGGCAAGGAGAATTAGCTGGGAAGCGCATGACGGACAATGCTGAAAGACAAGGCAAGGAGAATTAGCTGGGAAGCGCATGACGGGCAATGCTGAAAGACAAGGCAAGGAGAAATAGCTGGGAAGCGCATGACGGGCAATGCTGAAAGACAAGGCAAGGAGAATAAGCTGGGAAGCGCATGACGGGCAATGCTGAAAGACATGGCAAGGAGAATTAGCTGGGAAGCGCATGACGGGCAATGCTGAAAGACAAGGCAAGGAGAATAAGCTGGGAAGCGCATGACGGGCAATGCTGAAAGACATGGCAAGGAGAATTAGCTGGGAAGCGCACGACGGGCAATGCTGAAAGACATGGCAAGGAGAATAAGCTGGGAAGCGCATGACGGGCAATGCTGAAAGACAAGGCAAGGAGAATTAGCTGGGAAGCGCATGACGGACAATGCTGAAAGACAAGGCAAGGACAATTAGCTGCGAAGCGCACACGTACCATTCAGCCCGATGCCACCCATTGGTCATCCACCTAGGTCAAACCTAAACGAATATCGTGTTGTCATTGTGTGTGTTAGCATGCATATTCTCTCATATGTGTGTGTGTGTGTGTGTGTGTGCGTGCGTGCGTGCGTGCGTGCGTGCGTGCGTTTCTAGTTATTTCTCCCTCCTACTACCATCTCTCTTCCTCTCCCATTCCATAGCTCTATCTGCCACCCCCCACCAACACCCCCACCCCTATCATCCGTTCCCTCTACTTTTCCCCGCCTCGTCCGTTCCTTCCCCTATCTCGTGTAATACCAATTACGTCATCTTTCCATTTCAAATTACGTACATACTAAACACAAACATTGGAGGTCTGCATATTTTCCAGCACCACACCCCCCGCATACCCCCCCCCCGCCACCACCACCAACAACAACAACAACAACAAGACATCGGAATGACAGTAAACATGGAGCACTGTTCGGCCAAACATGCGCCTTGTGAGTACAGATGTTTGTCCGCCGCCGATTACTTCACAACGCGTGCAAACAACGGCCCGTGAGAACACAGCGGGCGGACGTAAGCCGCGCCGTAACGAGCTGTCGAGTGCTCTCAGTCGCCGCTAAGTCCGTCCGCGTGTTGTTCTCAAGCGCCGCCGACTGGGAGGTCGACACACCGTGGCAGTGTCCTGGAGGGCCGCCATCTGTCGACATCTCCTGTGCCGGCACAGTGGGCGTATCGGTGTTGAAACGTGACGGTTTCAATATGTCGTGATCACTTCCGCCGGTGCTAGGAAAGATGAGAGAGCGTGGCAGGGGTCTCAGTCCCCCCTCCTCCCACCTGTTTGTGGGGCAAACCTCCCACCTGCCACCATTTGCACCTCCAACCGCTTTTTTAACCAGCCTGCCACCTGCCACACACACACACCAGAGATGGTGATAAATATGGCCGCGATGGTAACGCTACATATTTACATTAATTCGGGACCTAGGACGGGTGTCGACGTATGTCACTAACATGTATAAAAATCAACAAGATAATTCAGATAAATTGATTCAGACAATGTTTCAAAACTGCTACCCATATCAATAATTACTAGATGGCATTTGGACAAAGAATTTGTTATCGAGATTATACAATTGTTCTTTTGCGTGTTCCTGACAGATATGTAACTGTGCAACTCGGTTAAGTCGATAATTTAAACACCTTTGACTCGAATCATGCGCCCAGTCCGGTCATGACTCGAGTCGTGAGCCCAGTCCAATCATGACTCGAATCGTGAGCCCGGCCCCATCGTGACTCGAACCGTGAACCCGGTCCCATCATGACTCGAACTGTGAGCCCGGCCCAGTCAAGACTCGAATCGTGAACCCGGTCCCGTCATGACTCGAATCGTGAACCCGATCCCATCATGACTCGAATCGTGAACCCGGTCCCATCATGACTCGAATCGTGAACTCGGTCCCATCATGACTCGAACAGTGAGTATTATTATTATTAATACTACCGGACAATAACAATGATCAATCGAAGCTGACCAACAGCAACGAACAACGACAAAGATGACCAATGGTCAAGTCAACACAACAAAGACGGCAAACATTGATGACAACGAACCACGCCGTCGTCTGTGGCAATAATGACGACAATCATGGAATACAACAAAGGAGATGACAATGACGATGATGGTAGTTATGACGTATACCTGCATAGTGTTGCTGTATCGCGACGGTGTGTCGTCACCGGCCACGTGACCAGGCAGGAAGAGGGAAAATGCGAGCACATGTGACGTCATAACCTGCAGGCAGAAATGGACAGGATTTAAAAACAACCTTAAAAACTAATTATATTACTATTTTACTGTACATGTACGATGTCCACATTGGAGCTGCATAACTGCAATTTTACATGGAGTTCTACTTCTAGAGGCCGGGTGCCGAAGATCCGGAGCCCATTATAAAAACAAAACGGAAACGGCGGCCCGGCAGTTTAAATGGGGCGCGGTAACGTCGTAGTTAGACCTTCGGACTCTTAGTTAGAAGGACCGAGGTCCATGTCCTCTTGCAAGGACCGATGTTCAGGTCCTCTTGCAAGGACCGATGTTCGGGTCCTCTTGCAAGTTTCGATGTTCGGGTCCTCTTGCAAGGACCGATGTTCAGGTCCTCTTGCAAGGACCGATGTTCGGGTCCTCTTGCAAGGACCGATGGTCTGGTCCTCTTGCAAGGACCGATGTTCGTGTCCTCTTGGAAGGACCGAGGTCGGGGTCCTCTTGCAAAGACCGATGTTCGGGACTTCTTGCAAGGACCGATGTTCAGGTCCTCTTGCAAGGACCAAAGTTCGGGTCTTCTTGCAAGGACCGATGTTCGGGTCCTCTTGCAAGGACCGAGGTCCGGGTCCTCTTGCAAGGACCGATGTTCAGGTTCTCTTGCAAGGACCGATGTTCAGGTCCTCTTGCAAGGACCGAGGTCCGGGTCTTCTTGCAAGGACCGATGTTCAGGTCCTCTTGCAAGGACCGAGGTCCGGGTCCTCTTGCAAGGACCGATGTTCAGGTCCTCTTGCAAGGACCGATGTTCAGGTCCTCTTGCAAGGACCGAGGTTCGGATCCTCTTGCAAGGACCGATGTTCAGGTCCTCTTGCAAGGCCCGATGTTCAGGTCCTCTTGCAAGGACCGAGGTTCGGATCCTCTTGCAAGGACCGATGTTCAGGTCCTCTTGCAAGGACCGAGGTTCGGATCCTCTTGCAGCCGTTCGAAACTTGGGTGAGACCTGTCGCGTATTTCTCAAGACTACATCATTACAAGCAAAAGCCAAACAAGTGCTTCTGGCCTGGGAGGACACATAGACATGTATTATCGTATGAAGATGCAAAAACGTGGAACTGCTTATAACCTATTAATAGATAATACGTATAGTACCTAACAAGACCATTTCGTGCTTCAGTACTCTTGGGTGTGTGGACAGATGTTGAATAATGTGAAGGAAAAGCTTGTGGAATTCTTCCCAGACAAGTTGAATTGGTATGAAAGGGTAAACTATTAAGCGCTTTGAGCGGTCATAAAGACCGGATACCGCGTTGTGCATTAGAATAACATCTTTTATTATGGGGACCACATACCGATATAATTAGTTTTAATTAAAGCATAGGCCATTTCATTCAGTCTAAAATGACGAATCTAGAAGGCGGGTGCGTCAGCATCAGGACCGTACACTGTGCTCCATAAGAACCTAGAAGGCGGGTGCGTCAGCATCAGGACCGTACACTGTGCTCCATAAGAACCTAGAAGGCGGGTGCGTCAGCATCAGGACCGTACACTGTGCTCCATAAGAACCTAGAAGGCGGGTGCGTCAGCATCAGGACCGTACACTGTGCTCCATAGGAACCGTACCTATACTTGACATTAGACAGTTTTAGCCTCGTCGCTCCTTCAGGAACAGTGGCGACCCAGTAATCAACTTAACAAGTTAAGATCACAATCATATTTGATAAGCACGACATTATATTTCTACAGTGTCAGGCGGCTGTTCGTCAGAAACAATTGAGAAAGGATATAAAGGTCTGGTTCTTTTAGTGAGCCAATGTTGATGTCATCTGGTGCATATATATGTCCACACACTTAACAACTAGATGTCCATATACTTAACAACTAGATGTCCATATACTTAACAACTAGATGTATATATATACTTAACAACTAGATGTTACTACACTTAACAACTACCTAGTTAGATGGCCAACGAACACGTGTATGTGTCTGTAATGCATGTACGTGCACGTGCTTGTTTGCCTAATGGCGTCTTTCAAAGCTCATGAGTAAATGTCAATAACACTTGCCTAGGTTTCATAATGTGTCCAATATCTTGTTTATACTATATGTCTCCGAGTACCGCCGCTTCAGAGATAACCTATCAAACACAGTGGGTCACATTCTAGAACAACTTAGCTTAGAATTCAATAAACAGACACCTTGCCATGAGTGAATGACCTGCATCGTACGAAGAGACAAAGGCGCTGTGTTTGTCAGATTGGAATGTTACTTTCTACTACTTACGCTTGTCTAAAGGCAACCATACACATACTGTTTGTCTGCCGACAACTACACATCGGCCGATCGTCAGCCGACCGATGTTTCAGACGGGCAGACGTGCGGGCAGCCGGGAAGGAGGGAGGGAGGGCGAGAGGGGGAGGGGAGGGAGAGGGGGAGGGGATATAGAGTGAGAGAAAGAGAGAGAGAGGGGGAGGAAGGACGGGGGGTAGGTACAGAAAGAGAGAACAATCCCAAAGAAGTGTTAAATGAATGAATGATATGTGAGGCGTTTGCAAAGACAGAGCCCGCCTTTATTGGTCTCGCTGAAGCTACGGGACTCCCCCGTCTTACTGCCAGGAATGCGACGTCATAAAGTTACAGGTGCTCCAGCACAGTCTAAACAATGAGTACTTGTCGCCCTAACACGCACTGCTGTCCTATCGCGTTTCTGTTTAAAACGACTCGCTGCGGACTATTGACGCGAAGACGTGGAATGTACGAGGTATGATAATCATACGATATCTTAGTACGGTTTCACTTCGTTTTCGCGAAACAGGTCTTCTCTGAAGCGTCGCATTACAGGAAAACCGACAATTTAATATCCAGTCGCCTAGTTCTTTCATGCGTGTTTGATTGTGATCCGAGTTCAGTTTCAATGCAATGATTAAACATGAATAAACAAGTTGTTGTTCTATCCTACCTATTTTCTAAAATCAGCAATTTATTTGGAAAACACATTATCCAACACCGCCATAAGTACTATTTTAAAATGGACGCCGTGAAATTCATGTGAACTCATGTGAGACAACCAATATTGCTAACATAAGAGGTAATATTTCATAATGCAATATATTTTAAGATGTGTCAACTGTAACTAATTATACAAGGAACTAACGAAGAACGAGTGCTTTCACACGCAACGTGAAAGATTGAGAGTAAAACGATGCATGTTATTAATAGAGGACGCAGGTAATAATATATCCTACCTACGATCACATTGTGTCATGTCAACTGAAAATAGATCAACGCATCAACTTTTTATATCACTAATAGTTGCTTCACAGTCACATTTTGACGGCACGAACTCGTTCATATCGTTCTCTCTCTCTGCATTGCTGTCTCTATGTCTTCCTGACTGTCTGTTTCTCTCTCCCCCTCCCCTCTTCCCATTCTCCTTCACCACTCTCCTTCCCTCTCCATATCTTTCCCTTTCTCTCCAGTCTTGCCCACTCCCTCCTTCCCCTCCTCTTCTCTCTCTCTCTCTCTCTCTCTCTCTCTCTCTCTCTCTCTCTCTCCTATCCGTCCCCTGTCTCCCAATCTCTCTCCGTATATCCACTACCTCTCCTCTGTATTCCCCCTTCTCTCTCTCTCCCTCCCTTTGTCTCTCTCCCCCTCTCCCTCCCACTCGCTCCCTCTCTTTCTCTCTCTCTCTCTTTCTCTCTCTACCACTCTCTTCTCTCCCCGTCTTTCTCTCGCTCTCCCTCCCACCCTCCCACCCTATCTAATATCTCTATATTTCCCTCTACCCTCTCTACATCTCCCTCCTCTCTCCCCCTTTTTTCCCGTCGATCCCAAATAGAAGACGACGAATTAGAAGGAGTCTACACTTGAACATGCGCTGACCGCGTGGTATCATGTCGATCTTCCGGACCGATCTGTGCACGAACATTTCGCCTGAACACCATAATTTATTGCTGGACTTGCAAACACGCCGTGTCGTCTGAACTTTACTTCGACATGACTTGCACCCGCCAACCCAACGCTAGGCGTGATCACTAAAGCATTTATTCCATGTCTCGAGTGATATGCAGGCATTAAGACGACACTATGGTACGTGTTTATGACACAGGCGTTATTACCCTCCTCGCAGTAACGGACATCTGAGGGCAGTTTCTCGTCATACACACCTATTCAAGTGTCCACGTCGGCGCATTCGTTCCACGTGTGCAATTTACAGTTAGTTGACAATAACAATAATTTGCCCGGGACTCTCTCGAAAACAATGCACACTTCAACTGCTCGCTTATCAGTTTGTCGGCATCTTCTGTTGCAACATAATCTTTGTGAACTTTCGCTTGACTGAATCGATTATTCTACTTTGTTCAACTATGCCTTTTTATCTTTCGCTTTGGTGCTTCTCATTGTTTAGTTCAGGTGTCTGGCTGCTGTACAACTGCACGTTTCTCTGTCGGCTTTCCCTCAGACTCTCATTATTTTTTTCAAAATACCCAACAAGGAACGTCTGGTTGTCGCTAGTGGGACGACTGTACATCCGTTGTGGAAGTTTGCTTGCTATGCACGCTACATGCCGAGACAGCAAACCAAGGTGTATATTCAGTTAGACAACGTAGCCGATATATATTTTATCAAAGTTATGTAAGACAACCTGGCTGAGATGTATCAAATTTAAGACAACCTGGCCGATAGATATATTATGTTAGACAAAGAAGCATTATATTTCAATCAATCTGGCTGAGATATAACTTATGTCAGACAATCTGGACGAGATGTACCTTAAGTCAGACAACCTGATCGAGATAGATCTTAAGTCAGACAACCTGGTCGAGATGTATCTGAAGTCAGACAACCTGACCGAGATGTATCTGTAGTAAGACAACCTGACCGAGATGTATCTGAAGTCAGACAACCTGACCGAGATGTATCTGAAGTCAGACAACCTGACCGAAATGTATCTGAAGTCAGACAACCTGACCGAGATGTATCTGAAGTCAGACAACCTGACCGAGATGTATCTGTGGTCAGACAACCTGACCGAGATGTATCTGAAGTCAGACAACCTGGTCGAGATGTATCTTAAGTCAGACAACCTGACCGAGATGTCACTCGCGCTATAATGTTTCACTGAATTTCTAAAAACAAATTGGCATAGGCATTCGTCTTAGTATAAAAGCATCCATACGGATGTTAGTTGTAGTAAATTATGGTAAATTTCCTAATTTACATTTAAGTACTATCTATAATTAGTTATTGTCAAACAATGCTAAACTGTGACATCACGTGAGTGCGTTTGGCAGTCACAATACGCCGAACGACACACGAAATGACACGAGATCTTACTGAGACACTATTACACAATTCCACTCATGTATGGTGTCGTTGTGAAGCTCAAGATATTACAGTATTTAGAAACCCCACGAAACACGGCGTCCTTTCTTCAACAGCCAACAGATGTATTAATTGAACCATTACTATGTCGAGAAATAGGTTAGTTTTAACTGTCAAACAGTGTTGGCATTGCCAAATCACCAGATTCGGCAATTGTAGCTCGCTTCGATGTTTCGAATCACAAATGCACCAAATACAACTAACTAACACAATATTTTACATACACGTGCTTTGAACACTTGTTAGTTTACATCTCGTGTATCTTAGCGCAAAAAAAAAAGCTGGCAAAAATAAGTAAAATCTAGCACCATCGTTATCACTGCATCGTTATCATTTGAAGTTCAAAGAAAGTCGTCAGTTAAAAAACTAGATAAACGCTATAATGACTGGCAATGGGGAAATAATTGTGTCATTACCCCCTGCACATAACTTTTGTACTCTATTGGTAATCGGTTTACCAAAACGCACAGACACGCGCGTTTGCACGCTCACCTGCGGATGCTTTTGATGTGACCCCCAGGTACAGGTGAGACGCTTCGATCAGCCGGTGAATATACCTGCCCCGCTGTGACTCCGTCACGCGCAAGTGTAAACACTCTGCAGGGGTCGTGGCCCCGTTTGGTGTCTACTTGACACCCCCGCCAGAGATCACGGCGAAAACAACGGCCAGACACGTATCTGCCCTTCGCAAACACCCCGAATGCTCTCCCATATTACTGCATGATGTAGGTCGCCGGACGACTCATAGAAGGAGCCGGAAAAAGTAGGACATACTCGAATACGTCATCTGTTTATTTGTTCACACTTATTCATTTATGCAGCCTTTACTAGGCCAACTATTCACGTACGTATTTATTCAATTGTTATCGCCAGAGGGAAACATTGCTTTGGGGGTCGTCCCCACGAAGGTCTGTTTGGAATATAACAATGACATTTGATTGCTTCAATTGATCACACATCCGTTGGATCTAGGCATTGGTTCACAAATAAATGTTAACGTCTCGGGTTGTTCTTGGCGTAATGTGTTCAAGGCGGAATTAGCTCATATGTTGCATGGTCTGATAGGTACGACCATGGACCATCGTAAACGCGTTTGTTTTGAGAAAAAAATAGTTCAACTACAGTGACCACAATTCTTTGATGTGTGAGGTCACTGCGTTAAATGTGAATCGATAACTGTATGCTGTTTGACCGTACACGACCTATGATGTCCATTGTATGGAAATCGCTCTATAAATATTCCCGCATGTCTCAATAAATGTCTACTTGACTAGGTATTATGAAGCTAAATGCTACCGGTATGTGTGCAACACACTATAATGACAACTATATCTATAAGTTGCAATGATAATCGAAATATATATATATAAAGGACGACTACTCGGTGCGTGGGAGGATTTGTCGATCATCCATTGACAAACACGCTTACTTTTCTAGTATCATATGTATTACTTACTTAAGCCTTTTCACTTCCCGGCGGAGCATTGGCCATCAAGGGACTCCTTTCCACCAGACATGGTTTTGGACTTTTCCAGTAGCTTCTATCTACATCCTGCGTTTGTCGTCTCTGCTTAATCTTCCTCTTAGCGGGATTTTTCTCGGCCTTCCACTTTTCCGTGTGAGTGTTTGTCTTTTTAGCAAGATTGTCATCCGAGGCAAGGGCCCGGATGGCAAGTGGACAAGGAAGCCATTGGCAAACCGGGAGTCCAACATCTATATGCCCCCCCTGAGATATGTGTCAACCTGGTTTTAAACATATTCATGATGCTAGTAGCATTTACACAGTCTCTAGATAATTTGTTCTATTCATTTATTGTCCTCTGTGAGAACGAGTATTGATATCCAACCTACACAATCCTTTACTAATGTTACCTCGTGTCCTCTAGTTCTACTATATTTTTTGAGGGAGACAAATATTTATATCAATATTTCCATATTCATCCAATATCTCGAAAACAATTTGATCTCCTCTCGTCTCTAGGGCTGTTAAACCACATTTTTAGTCGTTCTTCATAATTAAGGTATCTCGATTCTGGAATAATTTTAGTTATTCTCCTCTGTATTACTGAAATTTAGCACCTGGAACTGGTAATGAACTAATATCCTCTCTGGTAAACACCGAACTGAAATTTTGTGAGTTTTTTTTTTGCCTTTCTGAGAGTACGGCCTATTCAGCTCCACTTTCTTCTTCTGATGTAACAGTCAACTCGTTGTTCATTTGTTCTTTTCCATAGCGTTTCAATATTAATTGTCTTGGCCACCATATCCTTAGAATTCTCCTTAGTTCGGACACGTCATGTCTCTGATCCATATATAGACACCGCCTTAACAACTGAGTTGCTAGTTCGTGGCTTGGTTGGCATTGATATTTGCTAAGCATGGCGCAATATTGCAAGAGTAAAACATTACTTTATCCCGAGAGTCATAAGTTGGATAGAAGAAAGGCAATGGTTCAATCTTTACTTCGGTGTACGCATGAGTGTGGATCTGCGACGACTAGACGACTAGGACATTGTCTACCTCAATACTTGTAGGTGACTGGTCTCGCCAATGCTGAACTGGCCGTAAGATGTGACGTCGTATGTAGACATACATTGATTTGCTCAGCGAATATATTGATTCGTTCCATACGTGAAACTACAGCTCTTGAAACAGCCCCACCGATATTGATTTATATCACTTAAACATTTCATTATGGTTACCACTCTGGTACAAACTGCTTTGTATAATTGTACGTAAAGTATTTGTTTGTTATCGTTGTAGATTATCATTATACGTTATCAACCACGCCATCGAGGCTAGTTTATCGCTGCTTGTTTAGACGTTATATACTGCACTACACTGTTCAATAGACAGCCGATCGAATTGATTGGTCTTTGTTCTTTGTGAATAACCAATAACTCCACTGAACTGGTCCAAAAAAATTCAGCAATATCTTTACAGCTTGCTTTAATATTCCTGCAAATGTTTCCTAAACGTATCGCTATGATGACGAGATCAACAAGTTAATGATGGAGCTATCTCTCAATGCAAAACATGTGTTCGCCACAACATAACAAGTGAACACGTATGCACTTAAATGAATCAGATGCAAGGATTGCAGGGCGATGAACAATTATTGCAGGGCGATGAACAATTATTGCAGGGCGATGAATAAGGATTGCAGGGCGATGAACAAGGATTGCAGGGCGATGAACAAGGATTACAGGGCGATGAACAAGGATTGCAGGGCGCTGAACAAGGGGCAAAGAAGTTCAATTTTCCATTGCTTTTTACCATACATTGGCCTTTTAAGTCTGAAAACGAAGTACTGAGGACGATGTAGTATGGGGACGACCTTGCAGTGGGACAGACAGCGGACGACCTGGCAGTGGGGCAGATAGCAGACGACCTGGCAGTGGGGCAGATAACGGACGAACTGGCAGTGGGACAGACAGCGGACGACCTGGCAGTGGGGCAGATAGCAGACGACCTGGCAGTGGGGCAGATAGCAGACGACCTGGCAGTGGGGCAGACAGCGGACGACCTGGCAGTGGGGCAGATAGCGGACGACCTGGCAGTGGGGCAGATAGCAGACGACCTGGCAGTGGGGCAGACAGCGGACGACCTGGCAGTGGGGCAGACAGCGGACGACCTGGCAGTGGGGCAGATAGCAGACGACCTGGCAGTGGGGCAGATAGCGGACGACCTGGCAGTGGGGCAGACAGCGGACGACCTGGCAGTGGGGCAGACAGCGGACGACCTGGCAGTGGGGCAGACAGCGGACGACCTGGCAGTGGGGCAGACAGCGGACGACCTGGCAGTGGGGCAGACAGCGGACGACCTGGCAGTGGGGCAGACAGCGGACGACCTGGCAGTGGGGCAGATAGCGGACGACCTGGCAATGGGGCATATAGCGGACGAACTGGCAGTGGGGCAGACAGCGGACGACCTGGCAATGAGGCAGATGGAGGACGAACTGGCAGTGGGGCAGACAGCGGACGACCTGGCAATGAGGCAGATGGAGGACGAACTGGCAGTGGGGCAGACAGCGGACGACCTGGCAATGAGGCAGATAGAGGACGAACTGGCAGTGGGGCAGACTGCGGACGACCTGGCAGTGGGGCAGATATCACGGAGGGATTTTAGTGAATACATTGCAAGAATTACAACAACAAAATTCAGAATGAAACAACACAGAGAAGGCCACGTTGATGTGGACAGGGGAAGAGCACGTGGACCTACAGGCTCATATAGAGGGAACCATGAACAAGCAAGTTGACAGTTTCGTGTGTTTGGTGGGAACTACGTATAATGACGGAGGAAGTGGCAAGCGGGCGCGGCATCAGGGAGTATGATGGGAGGCATTGTGTGGGACAGCAAGTTGGCGAAACAACTAAGTCAAAGGAAGTGTCGGAGGCGTGTGTGGAGCCGATGTGTGTGGAGCCGATGTGTGTGGAGCCGATGTGTGTGGAGCCGATGTGTGTGGAGCCGATGTGTGTGGAGCCGATGTGTGTGGAGCCGATGTGGTGGAGCCGATGTGTGTATATGAGTTGAGAATCCTTGCTTTGACAGGGACACAGGAGTAGAAGCAGGACAACTAAAAACGAATATGCTGTATTTAATCCGTACTGACTGATGAGGCACACACTGTCATAATTAGACTGATGAGGCACACACTGTCATAATTAGACTGATGAGGCACACACTGTCATAATTAGACTGATGAGGCACACACTGTCATAATTAGACTGATGAGGCACACACTGTCATAATTAGACTGATGAGGCACACACTGTCATGATTAGACTGATGAGGCACACACTGTCAAAATTAGACTGATGAGGCACACACTGTCATGATTAGACTGATGAGGCACACACTGTCATGATTAGACTGATGAGGCACACACTGTCATGATTAGACTGATGAGGCACACACTGTCATGATTAGGCTGATGAGGCACACACTGTCATGATTAGACTGATGAGGAACACACTGTCATGATTAGGCTGATGAGGCACACACTGTCATGATTAGACTGATGAGGCACACACTGTCATGATTAGACTGACATCTCTCGTCAACATTTACTGAATGGAATTAAGTGTTTGCAGATTAACCTTTAAACGGAATCGCATGTCGCGAATCGGAATAATTAATGTACAGTGATTTCCCGATATAGGCAGTAAGTAGGTACCACTCCCCAGAAACTATTCAATCAATGCAATGTATTGTGTTGAGTGAGCCTAGCCGAGGTTCAAGTGTGTGGTACTCAGTGGGTACTATTTGTTAGTTGCGGAGTTGTTCTATTGTCATCAGTGGAGCACGGGGGTCGGTTCATTAACTTCTAACGAGGTCGCTGAATATACACTAATATTTATCAAGATAGGAGTATTCTGCTTCTCGAGAAGGCGGTGGCTTAAGGCAGGCTATGGTTGCAAGCGAAATAACCACGCCGCTCTCTACCACGGTTAGACCAGCTTAACAGACAGTGTCGTATTGGGGGGGGGGGCGTTGTTGCGCCATTACATAGTAGCATGGCAAACTAATGGGTGACCACACTTTGATACTCTTCGCCCCCGCCTTGCCCCCCTTGACCTCTCCTTTGACCACCCCCTTTGGCCTCTCCTTTGACCACCCCCTTTGGCCTCCCCTTTGACCACCCCTTTTGACCTCTCCTTTGACCACCCCCTTTGGCCTCCCCTTTGACCACCCCCTTTGGCCTCTCCTTTGAACACCCCCTTTGGCCTCCCCTTTGACCACCCCCTTTGGCCTCCCCTTTGACCACCCCCTTTGGCCTCTCCTTTGACCACCCCATTTGACCTCTCCTTTGACCACCCCTTTGACCTCTCCTTTGACCACCCCCTTTGGCCTCTCCTTTGACCACCCCTTTGGCCTCTCCTTTGACCACCCCCTTTGGCCTCTCCTTTGACCACCCCCTTTGGCCTCTCCTTTGACCACCCCCTTTGGCCTCCCCTTTGACCTATCCTTTGCGAGATCCGAGATACGCCACTGTTAAAAATCGACTGACCTAAATATTTCTTGATATGTACACATCGACTCAGTTGAGTACGTCCCATTGTAAGACGTCTCACGGTTATTGCATTTAATGCTAACACAAACCGTGACATCATCTTAGCCCTTAGCCATATATGGATTTGAAGGAACTCTTCCTTTCCACAAATTGAAGCCTCACAGTTCGAACCAATATACACATGCATCAATCTTACAATTAATATTATATGGTTGTCTTTTATGGTTATACTCCAAACATCCCTGTTTCCAGGCTGAACGCATCCCATGTTAGATAATAGGAGCTGCTGTGTTTAGTGCATTATAACAAATACACATTTCCTGACTTCATATCGTCACATGCTTGGTGCTAGACAAGTCACCAAGTTGTAAAAAAATATGAAACGTCTGGTTGGACCAGGATTTCATTTCAAACCCTGTACCTCCTGGTCACGAAGCATGCAACAAACCATTGAGCCACCGTTAGTTAGTTAGTTAGTTAGTTAGTTAGATAGTTAGTTAGTCAGTTAGTTAATCGTTAATATATGACGTGTCAAAAGCTCAAACCACGCGGACTGACAGTGCATGACGTTCTAACTACGTACCCGCACTAAACGCTATAGTTGCGTGCATTAATTTTCCTGAATAGTGACTGTGATCGAACACTGTGTAGTGGCGATCGGAAAGTCACAATAGCCTTATAATTGCTGGTTTCCACAGAACACAGGCGGGACACGCTCCTCGTTTGTACGCAGAGGTCGCACTGGAGCGTGCGAAAGTTCGCCAGCGTGGCGCCAGATGGTAGATATGTTCACCACATCTAATTATTACACGTCTTCACTAGATGGATGACTATCTGTTCCTATGATAGCTGCAATGTTCTGCAGTGGTCGTATATAAACCTTTATCGTCACCCCATAAAATTGTCCCGGGATCTCTACCATTGATCGAACACACCAGAGCCGGTGTTTTAACATACATTTACTACGATTTCACCGGCTTATCAATGCCACTTATGCCAGTACTAACAAAGGTGCAGCCGTTATAGAGAGCGCCGGCTATGAGAGGTCACGCGTAAGCTAATACTCAATGCAAACAGCGACACGCGAGGATAATCCAAGTGTAGAGGGTCTATAGCAGGCCCTACTACCAACGTTGAAATCACACCAGAGAGTTCTACGCATTCTTTGCTAAACATTTCAACGTACCAATGGTTTAGTTACAAAGGGAGGGATAAATGTTAGATTATTGAGTGAAAGTGGAGGAAATCAACGTTTACAGATTTGTATTTATGTGATTGTGACTGTTACGTTGGATTACGATATACGCCGGGGGTTCGACGCCTCAGTTGTGCGTCGTAACCCAACGTAACAATTACGATAAGAGAAATACAAATGTCATTGCGTTACAATGTAACATTATGGTGTTCAACTGACTGTCCAGAATGACGTACCGTCTACCGTATGGTCGGTACACAACACACTGCCGTAGTCGGTATACCGGTAATTAGCAATCGTTGACCTACCTCTTGTTTACGAAAGTTCCGCGCTGTTGCTATTGTCTGCGTTCCCAGGACCAGTACGTGTTGTTTTCAACGGGCCGATGCGGGCGATCCAGCTATAACCCACAGGACAGACGGCACGGCCCGTCGGGTTACCTCCCCACCTCGCACGGTGCTCGTCCGTCCCCCGTGTCTCTGAGGTATGCCGAGAGCGACGCGGTCGCCGCAAGTGTCAATGAGCACTCCACGCTCTGAATACGGCGACCGTTGTAAACGTTCACCGTGTACCGAGCGCGGTCCATTCACACCCGTTCTGTGCAGCTTGGCGAAACGCTCTCCGATTTCCGCCGGCGAAAAGCGACCTTTGTGGCGGGGGCGATCCGGTGTCAACTTTTTGTGCGGTCTTTTGCGGACGTAGTCATAGAATCGCTAATCACGTATGACATCCTCGTATCTGTGGTATCTGGCGGGAACTTTCGCACAGGGTATTCACGCCACACCACGATTCGGCGCGAATGGAACGCCGTATAAATGCCGGAGAAGCGAGACGGATGCTACACATTCCAAAGTTTGGTGTGCATTGTTGCTTTCAGCGCCAAAGCAAATGTTGTCGTCTGCGGCCGGGATGAATCAATCGTGATGAATTACTCCGCCGGCGTGATGCTGTGGGAACTCGCGTCTCAACTCTCGTCAATAGGGGCTTCCATTAATTAAAATAATACCTAAAATATAAATTAGGTATTCCTGGAGCGATGCGATTAATCAACTTCGCTCGACAATAATTGTTTTGATACACACCGACGTCGGATAAACAGCGGCCACCGATATTTATCAAGCATGTGGTGCACGTTTCTGCAGATTGTGTGACATCGCCCACGGGAAGAATATGTGTAAACATACTCACTAAGTCTAAGCTAAGGCAAGCAGCTTGCATTCAAGACACGTCGATGCACATCTTATACTGGCTGCGTTGACATTTCACTATTATTTTGATATGGTATTTAGAGAGTGGGTATTTATAGCTGTGCGCTTTGGTTTGGATAAATATATTGCCACCGAATGGTGATGACAGCTGCAGAAATGATAATATTGATGAATGCAACTGATGCCTGTGGTATTGGTGATATTGGTGACTTCGACAGTGGACAGAACTGTTGGTAGACCACATGCACCGTCGCTTCAAGAATCTTCTAAAACGAGGTCTGAAACAATTTAATATCTCACCTGAAACATGAACCTTTGGATTAGAAGTTAGACGGGATTAGTGATGGAAGAAGAATAGACATAAAACGACGACCGGTATCAGTGCCAGCCTCACCCCGGACTTCAGGGACGAACAGGAGAGCAACATATTCCTTTATCCTTTCTCTCCCTCCCTTGTTCAATCTCCCTTCCTTGCTCCATCCGTCTTTTCCCTCGTTCCCTTCTCCCCCCCCACCCGTCACCCCTGCCCCCACACCCTCCCTCTCTCATGCATGTAAATTGTCCACAGTACGTCACAAGTACGTCATAAGTACGTCATAAGTACGTCATAAGTACGTCATAAGTACGTCATAAGTACGTCATAAGGTCCATTTAAATGAATGCATCTAGAGCATGTCCCTTCAAGAGGACGCATACTCAAAGCTACACATATATTCAGGAGTATATACTATACAATATATGCTGTACAATATATACTATACAATATATACTATACAATATGTACTATACAATATATACTATACAATATGTACTACCGGTATACGATATGTACTATACAATATGTACTATACATTATGTACTATACAATATGTACTATACAATATGCATGTCCGTCAGTTTTACATGTATAGGAGTGACATTTTGTAGGCGTGCTCGGAGCACACGTGGATGGCTCGTACATAAAATATATTTGGAAATACCCTCTGGGAGATCGACATTTGATAAAGGAACTTATGTGAACGTTTGACTCGGAACAATACTGGACAGTTTCAGCTATACGTTTTTTACTCCCATTTTTGTCTCAATGCTTAAGGTATAGCCTATCTGTTGAAAGTATCTCATACGTAGTCGTAACGGAGTTTCGGCTAGATTGAAGCAATTAATTTGCCCGTTAAGCGCTAATGTGATGGGGTGGGGCATGCCATGAAGTGGGAGGTTGGTCCTAATAATTGGTGGGGTGATGGCCTCAGTAAGAAGAGGGGGTGGAATTGGTGGGAGGTGGACTCTCAACATTGGTGGGATGTTGGCCTCAGTGATGGGTGGGGTGGAATTGGTGGGAGGTGGACTCTCAACATTGGTGGTATGTTGGCCTCAGTGATGGGTGGGGTGGAATTGGTGGGAGGTGGACTCTCAACATAGATTACGTCGCATGTCCGTTTGTAAATAGCATACAAAAATGTAACGTATTCACTAACGGAGGCCATTCTGTCAGCATTTAAGTATCCGTGTCTCGCGTGAAACTAGCGATACGTACAGCTGAAACGGTCTACTAATTCGTGGTTACGTACCGTTGTTTGAAACGTTATGCGTGTTTTCTACTATTGTTCCGAGTTGCGTAATCTACATCAAACGTGCACAGCGCGACGACGTTGTATCTATCATTTCCCTACCAATACTTGACAGCACAAGGAGTCGTAACATCAGCTCTTGCTGTGGCTGTCCTTTCTCCCGGGCAAAACCAAGTAACCCGGCTAGTAGCCCTATAGTGTAATTACTGGGGTGGTTAATGAAAAACCTCGTGCTGTCTCTCCCCGCTACGCTGGTATATTACCGGTACCGTGTTGCGAGCTTTCGAAATATTTCTCATATAGGCCTAATCGTGCATTCGAAATGTACTGTTTGTAATGTACATAATCGAGTTTTATGCAGTGGACTGTAGATTGCAATCCTTATCAATTCGCTAGATTCTACATTCGAGTACGTGTGTCTGATTCTACATTCCCTTCGCACGGCCAACTGTACAATATAATCAGCGTTGACGGTAATAAAGGAGGCGATTGATGACTAACAACCGCTACTTACTGGGCGGTTCCGCATGGATGCACAAGGGTAGCTATCAAAGAGTTGATGGTTGTCCCACACAGACAGTAGTCACTTCTAGTTATCTATAGGGCCTACTAAGCATTGCAACCCACCAATGTAAGGATAATTATATCTTTCCCACATCACATCGGGGGGTCGAGTACATGTGACTGAGGTCATTTAAACCACATTTAATACCGCTGGAATGTAACGGCTAGTTCCACTTCGTCACAATGACTAATTTTCCCACTGAGAATATAACACTAATATTCACAAATGGCACATAAAAACATCGCGTTACTACAAAGTAATGTATAGCTTCCATCCGGATACTCGGCAGTCAAGCGTGACTTTAGCATGCTTGACCAGCATACCTTACAATAGAACATTAACCGTGGGAAAGGCAGTCTTCAACAACAATAAAAAGCTCTTAACGAAAATAATGAATACGCACTAAAAAACAGATTAGTAAAAGAAACATTAATGTTGACGTGATCTGGGGACCGTTTAACGAATACTTTATAGCTTCATGAAAATGAATATACCCTCGATAACTATTTGGATAATAATCGAGCCTATCCTTCCCATCCCCTGAATCCTCGATCCCTCATTACTCTCCCTTGCTGACGCACCCTCCTTAAATTGAGGGTACCAATCAAGTACTCTACTGTCTGCCCTTAAATTGAGGGTACCAATCAAGTAATCTACTGTCTGCCCAAACTATAACTCCTTTTTGGTGCCGGTGTTTCTTCTTCTAAATCTATACTATAAAACAGTTTGTGTATGTTTGTCTGTTTATCTTTTCCCTCGTATCTCTGTCAGTTTTACACGTTGCTATGTGGACGCTTGACCTAGATTACATGACTTGGAACAATAGTAGCTCTTAGTTACGTATAATTGTTTGCTATGCCCCTTTCTACGATTGTTCCTATAGTTACCACGTGTGTTAGGTAACCAGTGTTTCCTAGCATTTTGGGCTGTAATCAACCTGTTATCATCATAAAAAATAAATCATGTAATCATAATCTCATTTGCGGTGTCCATCCAGTTGTATATCGGTGGCATACAGTAATTGCAGCGTGACTGAATTCTTCCCAGAGATGTCGAAATTGCGTTTGAATGAGCAGGTCTGCCAGGGGATGAAGTGTAAAGTGCTTTGAGCGGTCCCAAGGACTGGATAGAGCGCTATATAAGAACGTACCGTTTTAATGTGTTTAGACGATTGATTCCACAGACCACATTCCTTCAACTGGACAACACAAACAACACCATGCAGTCAGTGTACAAGTAAATGTACAGTCAATGTACAGTCGATGTAGTCAATGTACAATCGATGTAGTCAATGTACAGTCAATATAGTAAATGTACAGTCGATGTAGTCAATGCACATTCGATGTAGTTAATGTACAGTCGATGTAGTCAATGTACAGTCGATGTAGTCAATGTACAGTCAATATAGTAAATGTACAGTCGACGTAGTCAATGTACAGTCGATGTAGTCAGTATACAGTCACTGTACAGTCAATGTACAGTCGATGTAGTCAATGTACAGTCACTGTACAGTCAATGCACAGTCGATGTACAGTCGATGTAGTCAATGTACAGTCGATGTAGTCAGTGTACAGTCAATGTACAATCAATGTACAGTCGATGTAGTCAATGTACAGTCACTGTACAGTCCATGTAGTCAATGTACAATCAATGTACAGTCGATTTAGTAAATGTACAGTCGATGTAGTCAATGTACTGTCACTGTACAGTCAATGTACAGTCAATGCACAGTCGATGTAGTCAATGTAAGTCGATGTAGTCAATGTACAGTCGATGTAGTTAATGTACAGTCAATATAATCAGTGTACAGTCAATGTATTGTTACATATATAGTATATAAGAAGAAAATATGTGTTTTCAATACGGACGATACACTAAGAGTAGTGACAAGTGCATCTATTGTTTGCCACGCAGTGCAGAAATGTTTCAAACCCAGATTCAAACAAACAAAACAAAGTGTTGTATGGACAATTAAAATTAGGGAACAGCAGGAAACCACAGGACACGTCCTTGTGCCTCCAGGAATGTGTCCTTACACGATGACGTCGGGACTCTATCTCATAAATTAATTCGCCCACATGAACGTACTTAATGTTGATACACGCAGATTAATTGAAACTGCATGTTATGAAATAAATAAATTCTGCTTGTAATTCTAAAATATTATTTTTATTTCCCAGAAACGTACATAACACCCACTGGTGCTATGTTGCACGTAAAAAAATAACTAATCTCCTAATACCGTATTTACCATGTAATGGTTTAATTATTGTAAATATAGCATCTCCCAAGCCTTCACAAAGCCAATTGCACCAATTGCAATGTCAATATATCATAAAATAGTAGTTATTGAATCAACAGCGATTGTTTCCAATAAGAAACTTGCAACATTAACGAGAGGTATATCGTACACTCTACCTAAAATTAACTTTGGCAGTACAATTCATAGCTATAATAGAGCTATCACAATAGTCACATGCGGCTCATTTTGATTAGAAATACTGGTCATTCTCTCTACTGTTCTCTCCTAGTTATGAATGCAACATTCGGAATGCTTGGTGAACATGATAATTATATCACTGTTGTTTAGAAGTGCATAAGTCCACTTCTGTCTATTTTTTGGCTGCATATTTCTTCTTGCCGTTTTCGTTGATGACACAGATGTGCTGGAACAGAGAAAAAGACATAAAATGATATATTGATGTCCACCGCAACTGAACCAAATTTGTCACTTATTCACGTTCGTTAATAATTACATTACTAATCACCAGGTGGCGCCGCAACAACTGCCCTAATCAATTGGGTAATGTTCCTAAGACTAAAATTAATCTAATTAATTTGAGGCATTATGTCTACATCAGAGTGCTCTAAAATTACATAAATCAGCAGATATGAGCAAGAAGAGCACAACCTGTGCTACTTCCCCATATTCCTTATATACATTTTATTTGTCAAAGCAGTGCATAGATATTTTGAAAAAGATCTCTGTCATTTCTTGCTCTATGCTCTTAAAACATTCATATATAAATTTGCAATGGAGATCAAAATATGGTGGTTCAGTTAACTTTCTTAAATACACTGATATTTTCTAAATCAGGTACACCTGATATATCGATATTCTCGGATTATAATAAAAGGAATTAACTTACACTAAGATCCCTGAAGTATTCGTTGTAGTCCAGTGCATAACCAACAACAAACTTATCCGGCACCTCAAAGCCAATATCTGAAAGCAGCCATTTACATATTCAAACTAATTTTCATCAGGGCAACACACAAATTCGCAAGGTTCTCGTAGTATATTAAAAATCGTTTTTTTTTACATTTTATATATTTGTTTCTGCACATTTCACAGCTGGCATAAACCAGCAAATATACAGTTCTTCTTTCACCCGAATAAAATCCTGTTGATAATTATAATAAGTTATGTGAAGGTTAGTGTTATTTATCTGGATGTGTAGTGCAAAAGTAAAAAGGCCAGGTAGAACGCTGGATAATTATGGTAAGTGGCCATGGCACAGGGCTGCGGTAAGGGCCTGGGGCATTTCAAAACACTGTTTGACACTTGACACTCATAGCTGTGCCACACTGTTAGATAACCCTGTGTCATGAATGTGTTTGGCAATATTCACTTACCAAATGAAAATCTATTTGTAAACACCTAGTCCTATACTTGCCAATAAGATATGGCCATGCTGTTTATGTCTAAACTCAACATATGCAACATATTTTGGCCTTTCGTTACTAAACTTCTCCCATTCTGATTTAGTAGCTCACTTGATTGAGAGTTTGTTTTGGTGTATACTCATTGGCCTTTCATTCTTGGTCGAAGAGCTTCCTGGTGCTTATTGGCTGCTCTGGTCAACATGTCAGCTGCCAGATTTTACCAGAATTTCACACTTTCAGAACAAATTGTGAGAAAATAACTAGCACGATATTCTTGATTGTAGTTGCAACTGGTTAGTTTTGATTAACTTTCAAAGGTTCATAGGCCCAAAACCATGGCTTCTGTTTCCCTTTAACTGTACGTACAATCAGGTTTGTAGCCTTCACCTCTTGTGGTTCTCTTCACCAGCAAACTGCAAAATTTATAAACAAAGTTTACGTAACAACATAAATCTAACAGATTTAAATATATCAGATTGATGTTGTCTTCATATGCAGTATACCTGCAATTCTGTTATTACACATCTGTTTAGACAAACGTTTTAATTATGACAATGAATACAATAACATCTTCATAAAATGTATTTTGTTCATCTGCTATTGTAATCATAACTGATTGTAATAATTTATATTGTAAAATGTAATTGTAACAAAAATGCCAGGTATGTAATAATAAACACTGACTGTCCCACATACTTGATCACAGTAAAAACAGTGTACAGGGGTGTATACATATACCATAACTGTATGTGTGTTTTACTATACTAATTTAACATATCAATCATGTTGGTACGATTGAAACTGAAATCATACTTTGTGGACAGTGTACAAGTAATCTTAATTAGAATGTTCAATATCACAGCTGTCAACATGCTCGTGAAAAAGCGGGGAAACCCCCTCCTCCTCCTCCCCCCCTCTCAACTTTTTTCATTTTCTAAACGTTTTTTCATCGTTTTTTAACTTGTTGTTTTATGGGTCGCCATTTTATGTGCTGTTCTCGTTCACGGTGAAAGCACATGTGGAAACATGTTAAATCACTTGAGACCACAGATATAAAATGTTAAATCACTTGAGAACACAGATATAAAATGTTAAATCACTTGAGACCACAGATATAAAATGTTAAATCACTTGAGACCACAGATATAAAATGTTAAATCACTTGAGACCACAGATATAAAATGTTAAATCACTTGAGACCACAGATATAAAATGTTAAATCACTTGAGACCACAGATATAAAATGTTAAATCACTTGAGACCACAGATATAAAATGTTAAATCACTTGAGACCACAGATATAAAATGTTAAATCACTTGAGACCACAGATATAAAATGTTAAATCACTTGAGACCACAGATATAAAATGTTAAATCACTTGAGACCACAGATATAAAATGTTAAATCACTTGAGACCACAGATATAAAATGTTAAATCACTTGAGACCACAGATATAAAATGCACCTAGAATGTTCTCAGGTGCAACAAGTAGATCGATTTTGTTTTGACTCATGTAATAAAAGCTTCATATTTATTATTCATCTTGGCAATAAAATGGGACAGTCCGGCCAGATCTCTCTGGGGCCAGCTGTGACTCCCTGAGAACTGGATGCGAGGCCCGGATATTTTACGTGACCAGACTGTGGTTCTGGGCCAGCTACTTGATCATAATCATGTGACTGCAGTCACACAACCACAGAATCCTCGGGTCTGTATCCCTCTGGGTGTACAGCCAGTCCAAAAAGAGGTGTTTAGACCGAATGCACAAAGATATAAGGACGGGGTGGAAATTGGATAATTCTGAATGGTTGTTAATCAACAACCAACCTGTTGTAGTATAATAAAGACAATTATTATTCATAATCTTGCCTGTGAAGTAATTATAGTTGGTTCTATCAACATACTGAAATACATAGTAGCTTCTCACGTAGGAAATATATAAATATGTATAAGTAAAGTAGACAGTTATAATTGTACACACTCAGTTAGTGCCAAGACTGTATGACTTAATATACATACATACATATTACATACATACTGTTGACAAAGTGGCTTGTCTTGGCCATGACTATGTAAATAGGTGATACAGTACATGACAAATACATGCATATTTGTAGGCCATACATCCTAAGAACATTATCACACATCCTCGTTGCATGTACCATCATTGTATTCGCACATCAAAATACTGATCAGTACTAGTCGTATACTACATTACTAAATCATGGTTGTCACAAATGGGTAATTACATTGTTCATATACGTGTACGTGTATATATTGCTGCACACTTATCACACCTCTTATCTGGAGTGATACTGAACCCATGGTTAGCAAATCATTCATATGTTACTGCATATGGCTTAGTGGGCTTCTCGTAATGATTTGTAAGATGTTTGAATAAACCTGCAGTAGCAATCAGAGTTCCATCTGCCCAGTGTTCGTATCAAGTGATCTGGAATGTGTGCAGCTGCTGCTGTGGTAGCTGCACCTATCTGAAACGAGTGATCACTATACAAAGATGTATTGTAAGCACACTTAAAAGAAGCATCTTTAGTTACTCTGTTATGAACGAGCGTGTCAATGGCACCCCTGTTAAAGTGGTACACAAGGGGTCATGTGACTGCTACCATATCATTCCTTGTCTGCATCAGGGCTGTCATAGTCTGGAAAGGGCAACTGTTCTGCTCTGTTGCAAAATATTTAAGAGTTACTCCTTTGCGAAATGGATTTGTCTTTGATCTTTTCAACTGAAGTGTGAAATACCTTTCATTGAGATGCAACTGTGTGTCACCTATACTCAAATCTGTTAGAGGGTCAAAAGTGTTTGACCGACTTGTGAATTCTCCAAATCCAAAGAAAGTAGAAAGTGGTACAATAAAACAGTGTGCCACAAAATAGATGAGAATTTCTTCTGATAGAGTTGGGTGTGTAGGACTCAAGCTTCCATTGAAGACATATCTGAAAATCTTCTCAATGCTCTAAAATCTGCTTCATATACTGTCCGGGTAGACTTGTTTACTGACCTATCCCATAAATGTCCAACTACCCTACCTAATATCATTTCACATCCGAGGGCATGGACACTGGCAAGGTTTGAGTGCCACCCCAGGTGCAAGTTGTCTAAATCTGCTGGCTTGGAACTGAGATAATGCATGATCAGCAATGTCATTATTCATACCTGGGATGTGTTTAGCAATAATTATAAAGTTCCAGATGCAGCACACCATGTTAAGTGCCTCATTAGCCTCATAATGGGTTGAACAGTATATCTACCCTTGTTAGTGATATGGACAGTAGCTTCATTATCAAAGTAGAACATTATTTTTCTTGCTCTTCCACGTCTCTGCAGACACTACAATAGGGTAGACTTTAAAACATGCCATAAACAGTTGCTCATTATCTTTGAGCATCAACTGTGAAACCACCTGTTCCTAAAGAAACCACCATATCCAACTGTGGCAGCAGCATCTGTATACAGTGTAAAGTCAACTGCTTTAATCACTTCTTGATCTAGAAAGAGGGCCACCCCATTCCACTCAGTGAGACATCTATGCCACATAGCTGTATCCAGTCTCACATATTGATGTAATTGCTTCACAGAGGCTGCCAAAGATAAGAGATAAGCTACAAAGCTTAGACCCTGTGGAATTACCCTGGAAGCAAAATTTTAGGTGACCCAATTAGCTCAACAGCTCCCTCTTTGAAATACTGTGCTTATTTTTGAAAATATCCATTATTGTGATTATGCTACTCAGTTTGTCATCAGACAACCTGGCTTCCATTCTATCAGTGTCTATGAATATCCCTAAATACTGCAACTGTGCAGTAGGTCCCACAGTCTTATGCAGGGCTGTTGGGACACGTAGCATATTAAATGCCAAGGTAAACCTAGCCATTGTTCTCTCTGCTGTGGCATTGGGTGGATATATAGTTAGAAAGTTGTCTAACAAATATAAAATTAATTCCATAGTATGCTGAGCTATTCAACACATCGCTTGTGAAAGCCAGTTAAAAAAATGTTGGACTGGAGCGGCTGCCACAAACTAGCCTAGTAAAGAAAAATATTCTTCATTCCACTTGACTCCATAGTGATGGGTGGATAGGAATCTGCTTAAATGCATCTACTACAGTCTTACATAACCAAGATCCCTGACCCCTATCTAGGATTCCCTTTATAGCATCATCTAATTTAACATAGGCCAGAGTATTCCTCTTTGTTGATCAGCTCATTTAAACTAGTATGTTTTTCACCGTTATGTGGGGCGGATAAATCAACAGTGAGATGCATCTTCCTGGAATAGGTGCCGTCAGCTACACCCAGGGGACTTATGAGAAGGGGGCGTATTATGAAAAGACTTACCAGGAACCCTTTCCTCACTTCTTTCATTATTAGTCAACTGATTATTTCAGGCTGTGTTTTGCTTACAAATTATTTGGATCTTACAAACTGGCCACTGATGCCAGGGGTGGCTCATTAATCCCAGTGAAGAAGGCCTTCCTCAAACCTGTGATAAAATTTGTCACAAAGGCCTTTTCTGAGTGCCCCACTAGCTCCGCTCCAGCCTGTCTTTGTCAATGGGTGTGGGAGTCACTGTCTGACTGCCAAGTGTGTTCGTCACCTTCGCTGCTATTTGTGTAGGAGTCACAGTCTGTCCGTCAGTAGTTCTGCTTTTACTAGTCACTGTGTCGATCTAGTGGTGTTGTGTGTTGTCTTAGCTCGGTGTCCATCAGACATGTTCTTACCATCTGGTCTGGTTGGGCAGGATACACTGGCATGGGGTGCCTCCCGAGGATGGCCGATTGCAGGGCAGGTGACCCGGTCTCAACACGGTAGATTTTGGACGGAATCCCTGATGTTGAATGTGGCCATCTGTACTGTGTACGAGTTGGCAAACACTGGTTCAGATCATAGGGACTTCTCTGTAGGCAGTGTAGCACGTTCGATAGATGTCATCGCAGTAGTCATGGTGTAGAATACCGATGGTGTTACGTGCTGTTCGAGATTGAACTGACGCATTCATCACAGCCGGCGTGTCCGTATCTGTTCGTGCGGCCAATGAAGATAAGGGTACCATACATGACCGAGCAGTTCCAGGTCCATCGGACGAGTGTCTTGCGGAGGGGCGTCTTGCGTTCCTCGATGCGCATACTGGGTGAAGCTGCTAAACAGTTGGCAGGGAGTTCAACATCCCAGTGATGTTGTTCCATGGCTGGACTCGTTCCAGGGTCCATAGGCGTAGTCGATGGCGTGATGTTTTCATCCAAGACCAAGAAGTCCACAGAAAGTGGCGCTGCCGGGGGTGAATAAATAGATTCTCTATGATGCCGATCTGCTGGTAGATATCATCATTCCGCTGCGCTTCGTATCGATCGGCCTCGTAGCATTTCAAGTACATAAATGATCCCACTGCTGGGACAATGCTTCTAATTGGTCAGACACCCCCTACAGTGAAGGAATATAAGGGGTGCTGCCAGCTCCCATAGCAGGGTTAATTCTTGTAATTGGTCAGACACCCCCTACAGTGAAGGAATATAATGGGTGCTGCCAGCTCCCATAGCAGGGTTAATTCTTGTAATTGGTCAGACACCCCCTGCAGTGAAGGAATATAATGGGTGCTGCCAGCTCACATAGCTGGGTTAATTCTTGTAATTGGTCAGACACCCCCTGCGGTGAGGTGAAGAACCTTTTAATTGGTCAGCTTTCATTCCCCCAGGCCCTTGGTAGGGAAGGTCCCTGGCCTCTGGTAGGCTCCCAACATACATCGGTCAGTTGTTCTGATAACACTATGCTTACATTTTTGAAAATTACAAAAAAGTGGGACATTTTATCAAAAAAGTGGGAGGACCAAAGATAAAGGCAGTATTTCTTGTTTGATAGCGGTCGTGTTGACACCTATGAGATATGCTGTCCAATCCAACCCACCTCGCAACTTTAACTGACTTTGGCTCATATGTCTTGAGGAGAGATATCAGCTTGGTCATAGTTCGGCCGGTGTCGATGATATCTTCTACGACCAAGACATTCTGCAAGCAGAGCAGTGAATGAAGAGGAGCCTGGATGGATAGACAGATGGGGTGGGTGGGCGGGTGGATGGGTGATTAGGTGGGTAGGTAGGCTGGGAGTCAGACAAGATGATGTTTTGGAAGAAGGTGCAGTGAAGCTTTTACAGGTAAATATTCCTACATTCATTCATTCAATCGTATCCCCTTGCGAGGTACTTAGCAGAATTTATTGCGCTATGTCACCGACACTTCTGAAGTGGCTCATGAGAGATGGAATCCACAGTTGTGAAACAACAGCAGGTGGTTTTGAACCCCAGTTCCATCAGCCGAACGTATGATGCTCTACCACTCACATCTACCACACAATATTCTTACGGATCATGAAGCCAATGTTGCTATAGATGATGGCTTTGTGAGCTATACATACCTTGCCCTTGAGATCTGCCAGATTGTCACCTCCAATAACTTGGATGTCTTGTGAGGACTCTGTGTCCTGGAAAATAAACACAGACATCTACAGTTGTAAGCACTGCAACTTAAAGGTAAATGTATGTTCTTATATAGTGCAGTATCCAGTCCTTGGGACTGTTCAAAGTACTTTACAGTAAATTACACTTCACCCCCTGGCAGACCTGTTCATTCCAAAACCATCTCGACTTCTTTGGGAAGCACTCAGCCTACTCTGCAATTACTGCATGAAGAGTATTCGTTGATATATCTAACTCTGTCTGCAGCCAATACTCATTTAAACAGCTGAGTGAACTGTGGCAATGTGCGGTGAATGAAACTGCCAAAACTTCAAAATGGCAGCAAGAGGATTGAAACCTGGGTTCTCTCGATTGAGGGTCTGACGTTTTAACTGCTCCAGTAATTGCTTCTAACTGTGTTCCACAACTTATACAACTGTACAATACAACTGTACAACACTCCAGTGGTGTATTTAGGAACCCGGAAAAGGATCTGTGAAGGGTGTTAAGTGAGGGCAGTATTCAAATTCAGTATGGGAAAAATTCTTACCCCAAAGGATGGCCATACCCCAAAGGACCCTTGGACCCAGCCAAGGATTACATAATTTTAATTACAGATGCCATATGCTAGACCAACTTTTATTCCAAAAAGTGTATTCAGCGTTTGTTAATTCTGTGTGTTGCTGAATTTGGATATTTTGTATACAATTAATAAAATACATGAGACAGAACTTTTTATAGGTTTGTTCACATGAAGTCTATGATACGAAAAAAATATGTGATTAATTGTTATTAATGTACACGTAACAGTAAAAAAAAATACATAAAAAGCAATTACAATTTTGGCATAAATTCAAAATTTTAATCAATTTTAATAAATACAGCAGTTTGCCTGTAATCAATTACAATTATTGTAATTAGACCCAGTCCTATCAATAAGTACATTTCACCTATTTATATAACTGAAACATCTGACATTGAGAGACCTGATGACATGGTCTCAACTATCAGATATAAGAACTGGCTGCAGAAACAAACACATTTTGATGTCCGATGATATAAGAAAAATAACACAAACATTCAGTTTCATTACAAATATCTAAGTAATCATAATGTTAATTTGAAGGATTATTCCAAATTCACGAAAACAAGTAAAAAATGATAAGGAAGATGATTTTATTGAAATATTTATGATAAAAATTAATAGTCTGTGTGTAGCAAAATTGCACACATAACAATGAATTAATCTAATATGATAAACATGACATACGTTTTCTTTATGTAAGAACTGTATCTATATCAGATATAATTAATGTAATGTATGATCTCAGATATCTTAATTTAGTGATCTGATCATATAAGCCAGTTCTTTAATATTTCTCTTATTTCTCTGTTAATGCTACAAGAAACATGCATGACCCAATAAAAGTAATTTTTGTTATATATTTAACAATATATACTTGATTATATGTAATATGGAAATAGGATAACAAACTTAGTCATTATATTCTGCACAGAAGTTAACTAAACAAACAGAGATGCTGCAAAAATCAAACTGAATACATGAACAAATTCCATAAAATAATTAATAACAAAGAAAACATACCACATAGCTCTTGAGTCGAATAAAATCAATGGCCATAGGCAAGCTGACTTTGGAGTTTCTGCAGATTATCTGGATGTGATCGCAGAGGTCGACGAAGAACTTGTGTCCACCTTTCAAGACACACAGCACCACGATCGACGCCGGGCTGTTTTCATGCAAGATATCACGGGCAAGACGCTCTATCCTACAAAAGAATGTACATGGTAATTAAGCAAATTAGTTATAAAATGATGGTTTATTCATGCAGTTTAGTACATGGTGTATTAATTTAATTTTATTTTTATTTAATAATGGATACATTTTCCTTGCACATTAGTTTATTTCTTTCCTGGTAGTAGTTTAATAGTACTTACATATCTGCAGGGTATACAAACTTGTGGAACTTTTATTCTAAAGTGGTTAATTATTAATGCAAGATAGCAGTATACTCATTCCATTGCTAATCCATGTAAATTCTCAACTCTACAAAGTAAAACATAAATATCAGGTTCTTTCCTTGGAATGCTGACTGAAAATTACATGGAATAAAATGGACAGAAAATCAGTTATATTATCAGTTATAAGTATGTAATAGTGATACAACTGTATAGTTGGTTCTGTCCTCCTATGAAGTTGGAGGAACCGGGGAAATCATTTGAGTTATCCACGCGTTCGAGTAAAGTCATGTTTAACGCAACAAGCCTGGCCTCAGGGTTTTGAAAAGGAGGATTCAGGCGTACACAAATAACACAAACAGCTGGGGATTTTGGGATGATTTCTGAAAATGTGACAGTTAAAACAAATTCTCTCAAAAATGGGGTTCGTTTGACCCCCCCAGGGATGGCATACACAAGGCAATGAATCCTGGTGGGGTTGGGCTCACAGTCCAAGTTATGATGTGGATCAGGATAATTACTCAGCAAAGTCCTACTAGGATATTGCACTGAGGATTTATTTCTTCAGAGTTAGAGAGTCCACAACATATTTTTTAAATTTCCCTCCGTGGGATCTGTTACTTCCCCTGGCACAGACACCCGGGAGAAGGGACTAACAGGTTTAAGTGTCTCTACCGAAAGACACAGGCAAATTTTCAAAATGGCAAAACGTGGAATTGAACCAGAGTCCCCTCAACCGATAGTATGACGTTACACCATACAGTCACCACGCCCACTCTTGTATTTGAGTTACTGAAGTTCAAATTAACAAAGGTAGTTGAACCATTAGGGATAACTGGTTGTCATAAACAGCAGTCTCAATGCTTAGAGATACACAGATGAAGTCTTCAGTAGTAAATGAAGTGGTACCTGTCTTGAATGAGGCCATAGGGAATGAGGACAGACTCTAAGTCTTCCTCATAGTGGCCAGGGATACAAAACATGTTGAGATCATAGCCATCATTTCCCTCTTCAACCTAAAAGAGGCCAAGTTACATGTTGAATACAAGACAATATTATATATATATATATATATATATATATATATATATATATATATATATATATATATATATATATATATATATATATTATATATATATATATATATATATATATATATATATATATATATATATATTATATATATTATATATTATTATATATATATATATATATATATATATATATATATATATATATATATATATATATATATATATATATATATATATATATATATTATACATATGTATATAAAACCATTATAAATGCATACATATTGTGTCCACGAATAACCATTAATCATATTAACACCCAAACAAATATAAATTATGAATATTTCTTACGAAAGTGCCTTTTATTCATTTTATGACATATTGTTAGTTAGAGTCGGTTTGATAAAAAAAAGTGCATAGTTATATTAAAATAATTGAAAGAATTGAATCAATTGTTAGATTGAGTAAATTGCGAAAATTTTTATAGCCTTATTATATGTACGTACAGCTGCCCTACACATAGACACTTTTACCCTTTTTATAAAAAACACAATTAATTAAAAAGTTTGTCTGACTACTTCATGAAAACTAAATTAGCACATTTGCACAGTCGAGCTACAGGATGTCACAGCTGATTTTAAGACCAGATACATTTGAATTTTTGTGAAATCAGTTTGACTAAGACGAGCGAAAAATCAAATTGCAGAAATACATTCACATGAGGTGTTCAATGTTCAATTCGAATGTTTTGCTTGTCTCATTTCAAATAAATTTTGCCAAAAAACAAAACTACCTGGTATCTACTCCAACATGCTAGCTTGTTTGTGCAAGTTTTGTGAAATCATCAGAAAAACTATTAAATTAGTTAATGCTTGTAAAGCAATAACTGAACTGAAAAATTGAAAATTTAGTGTCTTTCTTGGTGAAATTTTTTAACTTTGTCATGTGATCAGCGAGAGGATGGAAGTCACGCCCATGATCAGCATTTACCCACACAGTGTTTACCATTTTGGATATCCATTATTTTGGTCCTTACCAGATCTAACGACTAAAGTCAATTCTTTCGATGATTTGAACAAAAATAGGCATTTCTTTATTAAATCGACTGCGGATGTTACATAAACTATTCACATACTACATATCTGGACAGCAATGAACCGAATTTGCGATAGGCTAAATCAGTTGAGGAAGCACTTTTAAGGTTTTGGAGTTTGAAAATCTGGTGTGCTTGATGCCCCTTGCTAACATTAACATAACATGATATATGTGTTGAAGAATCAGATGATTATACATAGAGTAGAACCTTGCTTTACAGTCACCTCGGTAATACAGCCACTTCGCCATTATGGTAACCTCAGTAATACAGCCACCTCGCCATTATGGTAACCTCAGTAATACAGCCACCTCGCCATTATGGTCACCTCAGTAATACAGCCACCTCGCCATTATGGTCACCTCAGTAATACAGCCACCTCGTCATTATGGTCACCTCAGTAATATAGTCACCTCGTCATTATAGTCACCTCAGTAATACAGCCATCTCGCCATTATGGTCACCTCAGTAATACAGCCATCTCGCCATTATGGTCACCTCAGTAATACAGCCATCACGCCATTATGGTCACCTCAGTAATACAACCATCTCGCCATTATGGTCACCTCAGTAACACAGTCACCTCGCCATTATGGTCACCTCAGTAATACAGCCACCTCACCATTATGGTCAGCTCAGTAATACAGCCACCTCACCATTATGGTCACCTCAGTAATACAGCCACCTCACCATTATGGTAACCTCAGTAATACAGCCACCTCACCATTATGGTCACCTCAGTAATACAGCCACCTCGCCATTATGGTCACCTCAGTAATACAGCCACCTCGCCATTATGGTCACCTCAGTAATACAGCCACCTCACCATTATGGTCACCTCAGTAATACAGCCAACTCGTCATTATGGTCACCTCAGTATTACAGCCACCTCACCATTATGGTCACCCCAGATTATTTACGTAACAGTAAAGTACAGGACATTTAGTTCTGCTAATACGGTCACCTTGTTATTCAAATCACTTGGGCCCAGTGCCGGGGGTGTCCTTAATATTGAGGTTCCTCTGAATTGCAAAAAAAATACTTGTTATTATAGTTTATTTTAAATGAAATTTGTGTTATCGATTTTTATTAACTGAACATTTTGTTTCTATGGCTTTCTATTGTGATGCCTAAATATTTAGAAATAATTGACACATTCAATGTTTGTCCCATCTATTTGCAAGACTGGAGATAAAATATCGAAATTCGTGGGGAAAAAATAAGGATATTGTTTTGTCTCACTGACTGTTAGCATTGGTTTCAATGGAAAAAAATAACGGTCTGTAGCCAATTGGTCTAGCTTAGCATTAGGCAAGTATACCCTTGGCTTAGCAGGCCTAGCTTAGCCTTGGTAAGTACCCTTGGCTTAGCAGGCCTGTTTGATCTAGGCCTACTCCTACAGTCACGTGAATTTTAGACTATTAATTTGGTAGTAGTAGTGCCACTAGAGGTCACATAATCAGTTATAGTAGTGCATCGCACTTTACGGGCTATGTACTAAATGGCAAGGACCCGAAGGTTAACTACTGTGGCATTTGTAATCCAGTGAAATAAACGTATCATTGCTATAATAGGGTCGAGTGCTGAAGCATTGACCATGGGCATGGCATTTGCCCTCGGCTTGTGGCTATAGCCTATACCTAGTCCTAGATTTATATCACGAACATAAAATCAGTTCGTAACATTACCACAATGTACTTGTCATTGCCAGACATCCTGTCGTATTCCCAGCGACGTGTCAACTTGACATACAACGGAACACTCGAATACCGACTAGTGATGGCATGCGCACGTTGTCACAATGTCAACAGCAATGCCAAGCCAATGGTGTCGTTCGTCCTAAGTTAAGGTTAATCCATGCAAGATGAACTTTGTCAGGCAGTTAATTGTCTCTAAGTTTAATTTAAAGTGCGTTCACGGTAAATTAATTGACATAACATTCGTTGTTTTTAGTGCCGCTTAATCTAAACATATCCTTGGATAGCACAATTTGATGCGGATATATACATGCTAGGTTGGCAAAATGTTTTCAACTAAACTTGTCAAATTAAAAGGTGCGATTTATTATGGTTACGTTTGATCGGCAGATGGCGCCACAGCTAACATGTAGGAAATTCCCTTTGTGGATACGTTACCACTATAGGGATCTTGCCTCAGTTACACTTTCTGGTGTCTTACGAATGTAGGGCGCAGTAACTTTAAATATGTGTAATTTAAAATCATATCATCTGACATAACTGAATTTGAGCAGGCACATTCGTAAGTTTGTTGGTAGAACCTGTTAACAGTGTAACTGAGGATGTTTAGATGAATTCAAAAGGTGAAAGGAATTTTGGCAATTTTTTCTCCACAAATCCCGCGAGTTTTCTTATAATCATGCAAAACGTTAACATGGCCACCAATGGGAAATGTAACTGTATGGTGAACCCTATAGCCACAGATAGACAGGCAGACAGACATAATATTATACACGATATATTTACGTGTAGAAACAGTTATAAAACATAAGTATTCTATTATGTTAAATGTAAACAAGTGACGTGTTCACTGAGGTTCCAAAATAACATACACTGGATGGAACATTGAGCATACAGTTTTAATCCATGCAAGATGAACTTTGTCAGGCAGTTAATTGTCTCTGAATAATTGGTGTGTAACATATTTGCAAAATTAGATACATTAGGTATCCGTCTAATACAATCTGAACCTAGATGTAAAAGATGAGATAACCAAAGTTATCAGGCTAGGTAAAAAACAAACAGACGGAGATACAGGCGATACTGAGCAAAAACCCAGACCTCTTAAGGTAGTAATGAAAGACACTAATAAAAAGATGGAATTGTTCAAACGACTATCAAACTTAAGAGATGCGGAGGACAAATATAAATGTCTCAGCATCCAGCACGACTTAACAAAAAAAGAAAGAGAGGTAGGAAGGAAACTCCTAGAGGAGGCCAGGACAAAAGAGATAAATGATGAGGGGAAATGGTTGTACAGGGTGAGAGGCCCACCTTGGGCCAGAAAAATTGTAAGATTCAAACCTCGAAGGGACGAGGAGTAAGACAAGAAAGATCATCTAACCAGAAAAACACTGTAAATACAAATTATACACATAAACAGTTAAAATGTTTCTACACCAACGCTGATAGTCTATAATCAATAAATTTACTGAGTTCAAAGCTCGAGTCGAATCACATAAGTGTATGGTGATTGCAATCACTGAGGTTAAACCGAAAAACCAGAAAATTCTATTAAACACAGCTGAACTGGGTTTGAGTGACTATGATTTATACCATAACATCGATAAGCAAGGACGAGGTGTTTGTATTATACCCACAAAACACTAAACGCAAAACCCTTCGTATCTTTAGGAACCAACTTTCAAGAATCGATATGGGTTGAGATAAAATTAAACAAAAAAGACACTTTTCTGATAGGATGTGTATATAAAAGCCCGGGCAGCTCTGGCACCAATAATGAACAATTAAATGAACTGATTAGTGAGGCAATGAGCTATAAACACTCACATCTTCTCTTGCTTGGAGATTTTAACTACCCCAACATAGACTGGCAAAACTGGTACACACTCTCAGAGAATACTAATAGCCCAGACACTAAATTTAAAGAAGGAATAAGAGATAATTTCCTCTTCCAACATGTCACACTCCCAAGAAGGGGGCGATTAGGAAATAAATCGAACATTCTTGATTTAGTTTTCACCAATGAAAAAGGTATGATAGATGATATAGTGTATGAAAGCCCACTTGGCAAGAATGATCACTCTGTCCTCATCATTACATTTAGGTGCTATGCAGAAATAGCAAGCCATACTCGACTTAAATATTATTACGACCAAGGGGATTATAATAATATGAAGACGAAACTAGACCACACAGACTGGGGCGAGATACTTGGAATGAGCACTATAAACCATCGATGGTTAGGTTTTAAAGAATATATTAAAAAGATAGAGGATGAATTCATCCCTCATCGACTTGTGAGTAATATTAACAGACATAAAGGAAAAGTACCCCTAAACAAGGAATCAGTAAAGAAAATTAAGAAAAAACACATTTTATGGAAACGTTATATGGAGACAAAAGAAGGAAAATACTATACTGAATATTGTAGGGCTAGAAATCAAGTCTGTAAATTAACAAGGAGGATACAGAAGGAATTTGAGATGAAGCTAGCAACAGAATCTAAGACAAACCCAAAAGCAGTACGGAAATATATGAACTCCAAAACCAAGAATCGGGAAGGTGTTTCAGATCTGAACACAGACCCTAAAGATCCTAAATCTAGACTCACAGATTCTGATAGGGAAAAGGCAGATGTCTTAGGAAATTTTTTTTCAAGTGTTTTTACTATAGAGCCAGATGGTGATATCCCTCATATTCCACCAGTGAAGTTAAGGCACAACATGGAAGAATTGACTATTGATGAGGAAATGATTAAAAAAAGACTTGATAATCTTAATGTGTGTAAATCGGTAGGGCCAGATGGTGTTCATCCTAGGTTGTTGAAAGAGCTATCTAATCATCTATGTAAACCACTAGCTAGGCTATTTAATAATTCACTGGCTGTGGGTGAACTACCAAAGGAATGGAAACAGGGAAGGATATCAGCCATATTTAAGAAGGGTAATCGAAAAAACGCAGGAAATTATAAACCAGTCAGCTTAACAAGTATAATGTGTAAATGTATGGAACAATGTGTCAAAGATCATATTGTCAATCATATGATAAGGAATAAATTATTCAGTACACAACAATTTGGTTTTATTAAAGGTCGATCTACGGTACTCCAATTATTAAATGTTATTGACTCATGGACCAAAGCTTTAGATAGAGGGGAATCTGTAGATGTTGTATATTTGGACTTCATGAAAGCATTTGACACCGTCCCTCACAAAAGATTGATAGGCAAACTTAAATCTTATGGTATAGAGTATTACACACTAAGATGGATCCAGGCGTTCTTGTCTGACCGGGTACAGCAGGTCAATGTAAATGGTACAAATTCTGAGTGGGCAAATATAACAAGTGGTATTCCACAAGGCAGTGTATTAGGACCAATCCTATTTGTTTTATACATAAATGATCTTCCTGAGAATATAGTTTCAAATGTATATATGTTTGCGGATGATACAAAGATTTTCAAAACGATTACTAGTCCACATGACCAGCGTACACTACAGAACGACTTAGATTATTTAACATCTTGGTCAAATAAATGGTTATTAAGGTTCCACCCAGGTAAATGTAATTTAATGCACGTAGGGAAAACAATACAGCAAGAGTATGCATACAACCTGAAGATAGATAATATTGCCCATGAATTAGGAGGAATAGAAGAACAAAAAGACATTGGGGTTATAATTGATTCAAACCTAGAATTTGATAAACACATCAACCAAAAAATAAACAAAGCAAATAGTATCATGGCAGTTATTAGAAGGTCCTTTACAACCCTAAATCAACATAATTTTGTGCCACTATATAAAGCTTTAGTTAGGAGTCATCTAGATTATGCAATATCAATATGGTCCCCTTATAAACAGAAATACAAAGATGCCATCGAAAATGTGCAAAGACGCGCAACAAAACAGCTTCCTGGTATGAAGAATATTTCTTACGAGGAAAGACTTCAGAGATTGAAACTTCCTACACTTGCATATAGACGAACTCGTGGTGATATGATTGAGGTATATAAACTGCTCCATGGGAAATATGACATTGATGTATCTAACATTGTAAAGCTGCACAAAGACAGTGATACAAGGGAAGGAACAAGGGGTCATAGATTGAAATTGTTTATAGAACGTGCTTGTACAAATGTTAGAAAAGAAAGCTTCTCACTTAGAGTTACCAGATTATGGAATGATCTACCGGAAGTAGTTGTAACTGCCCCAAGTGTCAACTCATTTAAAAACCGCCTAGATAGACATTGGAGTACTGAGGAGTTTCTCTACAACTACAAACCTGCCTTGCAAGGAAGTCATAGAAAATTCCAAGGGATAATTGAAGATCTGACCACCGAGGCCACCGCCTACGGTCAGGAAGAACCTAAGTAAACCTAAGTAAGTAATACCCGAAGACATAAGCTTAACTCTCAGGCCATATAACTTAGGACATTCATTCATATAACAAGGGAATTCCATCCCCTATAACAGCTTTATCACACATTTTTACAAATTCTCTTGTTTATAGAAATATTGAGGTTTCTTCAGTTATTAAAAGACAATTTGTATGTCCCTATTCTAAATTTGAACAATGTTTTTTTTAAGAGTTCAGGTAGATATAATAATAATAGTAATAATGTTTTATTTCAGGAAAGAGCCCATAATATTATAAATACATACAGGTAAAAAAACATACATATACACACATGATGAACAATAGAGGTACATGTAATGAGAAAAATATATATATAAACATAACGTGTAGTAAGAATATATATAAGAAAAGTCAGGATAAAAAAATATATTTGTATAAAAGTACAAACATCGTGAATTAAAAGCATACAATTGATCAATCCAGTATTTAATCAATGGACTTCGATAATAAATAAAAGTGTGAAGATAATTCGCAAAAATTATATTGTCGGATTTTTTCAACCGGCATAAAAGGCTAAAAATTTATGAGCGAATACATTCGTTAAAGGATTTAACATAATTAGTAGCAAACATATGGCTTGCACTATAGCGGGGTGACAGGTTGTGTATAATTCTAAAACTGTTGTTATAAGCGACAGTAATACCTTTCAGACTCTGTTTTTTTAAAATGACACCAGACTTGAGGTGTACATTGAACCACAGTATGAATTAAATTAAGTTGTTTTAATGGAATTGTTGCATAAGTAAAATTTTCTGGCTAAAGCATTTGCCTGAGCATAGATACATCTTTTCTGCCTGGCAATATCGTCATCATCAGTAAGATTATTGTTTATAATATGGCCAAGGTATTTACATTTCTCAGTGTAAGGTAGTGTATGGTTATTGATAACAACACGATGAATATTTTTCTTGTCCCTAGGTTTGTTATCAATAACCATACAGAAAGATTTGTTGGCGTTGTATGTTATATCAAACATATTGCCATACTCTGCACAACAATCGGTGAGTTTTCTCAACCCCGCAACACTAGGTGAAAAAACACAAAGGTCATCGGCATACATCATATGATTCATTATGATTCCTGCATAAAGACAGCCAATTTGTAATTTATTGAAATTTACACTTAAGTCATCCATGTAAACGTTAAAAAGATGTGGAGAAAGGATTCCACCCTGCTTAACCCCGTTTGAAACAGTCAAAAATTCTGAGAAGCTACAACACCATCTGACAGTGAATTTCTGGGTTCTGTACCAGTAATAAAGAATGCGAACAATAAAAGAAGGACATCCCCGGTCAATTAGTTTGGTGAATAGCTTACTATGATTGACTTTGTCAAAGGCCTTAGAGGCATCCAGCATAGTAACATGCATAGATGAGCCATTCGCTATGTAGTGTCGAAAGAGTTCTTTTAATACAAATATGAGCATTTCAGTTGAGTGATGCTTTTTAAATCCAAATTGGTTTACACATGTAGATAAAAAGTAGAAACCCTGGATACTATCAAGGATTCAAATAATTTACTAGCAATTGTGGCTAGAGCAATGGGTCGGTAGTTGTTGTTATCAGACAGGTCACCCGCCTTATTTTTAATTATGGGGCTATGGTTGTAATCACCATAGCATCCGGTAAAAAACCGTTAATTAACATGCTACTATATAAAAGTGACATCAGAACATGAAGTTTTTCATTCGCATATTTAAAATGTTTGTTACTTACACTATCGTAACCCGGGGCTTTGCCTACAGGCATTGCATGTATTATATCTTGAATTTCCTTAACATTAACAATCATTTGAACATTAAGCTGTACATTGCTACAGTATTCATTAATCTTCTTGATGTTGACTGGAGAGCCAGGTATAGAGTTAAGTAGGGATTGGTAATGATGAAGCCACATATTCTTTACATTTTCGACACTGGAAGCACCACCAACATTGCTAGGATTTGGCAACCTGGCGTTACTCATATGTTTTATGTCCTTCCAGAAGTTTTTGAAGTAATTATTACATAGTTTAGAAGCAAGTCTATCAGCTTTAAGAATTTCAGCATTTTTTTCAGTCTTGTTGCGTTTAAAATGAGCGCGTCTAATTTTCATTATATCATACAAGGGACCATGAGGCTTCTCTAGCAGCTTGATGGGAGTCTCTGACTAGATCGTTCCAGCCTAGAACAGTATACTTAGAAGACGTGTTGTTAGCCTTAGTAGGGATTACCTCTGCAGCGTCTTTGAGTGTTTTTATAATATCATTGTAAAGATTGCTTAGCAAAGTGCGATGGGCTTCATCATTACAATTAGGGTTAGTACATCTTAAAACCTCATGAGGTACATCAATAGCAGATAAAAGCAAACCAGTTTGTGTATGATAGTTATGGAGATCCTGGGGGGAGGCAGAATTCCACACAGGACAAGGTGCTTGAATTTGCTCCTGTGTGTCATTTGTAATGTTATAGCTAATAGTTCTTCTCAAGATGTTGTGTGTTTGTGTTTCAACCCAATTTACTCGTATTTAAGCCAGTGGTTGGTATTCCATATTAATTTTTAATAATATTTTCATTAACGTGTAATTAATTATGATTAACGATATATATTAACCAATCACTTAACATAATATATTTCTTAATAGGGCCTACAATATCTTTATATCATGTGTTGAACATTTCATTAATTTCTGATGCTCAGTTTTTGGCGGGGTTCCAAGAGGATGTAACATTTTACGATAAACAAACTATTAGACCGTGTGCCTCTAAAGAACCAAGTGTGTGTGTGTGTGTGCACATGCGTGCACACGTAGGATACTGAACTAGCACATGAAACACAAGTAGGCAGATGATAAAGGCACTGTTTTATTCACATGGTCACTCTGAACTGAAACCACAGGCTACAAGTTTGTCATCTGGTGCAGAACTTGTTCTGTACTAATTGTAGCACTGGTACCTCGGACGCTGGATGTTATGGAAACCATTGGGTGTAGAATCTTGATCCATGCCAACCATTGGACCATGACCGGATGGAGGGTCTTGTGTCACAGCAACCACTGGACCATGACCTTGAACATCAAAACCAACGAGAGTGAATCCACAACAACAACAACAAAATATAAAGAGTAAACCAAATATTGACTAGAATGTATCACGTTAATATGTATGTTGACCCAAGTGGGAGTTTGTTTGAATGCGTCAAATCTTCTCTTGGTCATCACAACACACAACCTGCACTTTTACAACACTACATAAAATACCAAAAAATCCACGGAATCACACAGCTCCAAGTCATCGAGTCATTCCCTACTATTTCCATAAATACACAGGGAATATCATAATCAATATATAATAATAGTAGTATATTCATACAGACGTCAATTAGACATTCATGGATGACGTAGTTTCTTCTCAACTACATTAAAACTGATATACACCAACAGCAAATATTATCTCATGTAAGTGGATTTAGGCAGGCAAGGATAAGACAAATCATTGAATAATTGAACAATTTTACATTTACAAAACGTTACATTTACAGGCATTACATTTTTTTTATCCGTGTATACTTTAATTAATTCAACTCCCCGGATACTTTTATTTGTATTGCTAATTATTTAATTTCATGTACACTTTTCAATTGTATTGCCCTTAATTTAATTATATTTATTATTTTAACTATTTAATTCAATGTATACTTTTAGTTGTATTGCCTTTAAATTAATCGTATTTATTGTTTTTAACTATTTAATTAAATGTAAACTTTTAGTTGTATTACCCGTCATTTAATTCATTATTTTACCTGTTTAATTCCATTTATACCTTTAGTTATATTATTGTTTTTTTTATACATATTATATTAATTGTTCAAGTATTGTGCAGCACCATAGAGCACTAGATGATTATGGCGCTATATACATATAGTGTTTTATTTATTAACTCTTGACAAACCTTATCACAGCGCAAGTTGTTTTGATGGGAGAGATTGTGACATCCACTGTCTACCACTCACACCAGAAGGGAACTGTCTACATGGTACCACTCTCCTCTCTACAACTGCCAGGCCATGTCTTACTCTGCAGTGCTCTCACTCACACCAGAAGGGAACTGTCTACATGGTACCACTCTCCTCTCTACAACTGCCAGGCCATGTCTTACTCTGCAGTGCTCTCACTCACACCAGAAGGGAACTGTCTACATGGTACCACTCTCCTCTCTACAACTGCCAGGCCATGTCTTACTCTGCAGTGCTCTCACTCACACCAGAAGGGAACTGTCTACATGGTACCACTCTCCTCTCTACAACTGCCAGGCCACGTCTTACTCTGCAGTGCTCTCACTCACACCAGAAGGGAACTGTCTACATGGTACCACTCTCCTCTCTACAACTGCCAGGCCATGCCTTACTCTGCAGTGCTCCCACTCACACCAGAAGGGAACTGATCCATACCTGAGAACACATCACAACACAATAATCATACCAAATCTTACCAACCGAAAATATAAATAAATATATCTTATGAAAATGTTCATCAATTTTGGAGAACAATACAATATAGATTTTCTTTTTTATCACAACTATAAAGTTATTCACTACTACAACATTTCAGCAACCACTGGCAATTGTCAAAACGCTTAGAAGTGAGTAACTTAATACCTGTAGTTATGATAAAGAAAAAAATCTATATTAAATTACATTTTAGCTTTAACTGTCTGCCATTACTATTACCTTTTATCCAATTTTAAAGAAAACAGTTATAGTAGTGTGCCATGTATTTGGGAATAAACCTGCCAAAGAGCCGTAAAAATTAGTGCTCACAGGAGCAAGACACATACAGGCCTAAATGGAAATTGTATTTACAAAGAACTCACTATTCGGATTGAACAATTGTAGTTAACAGGCCACAATACATGTATTTTGACAGCTTCAGCATTTTAATTTAAATGTCTTATTACTGCACACACTTGCCACTGCACACACTTGACATATGTATTGACGCGGGATTTCATCTCGGTGACATTGGTAATACCTTCGTCCACCATTTTATTGATGTGATTGACGACACAATGGTCGATGGGCGCCTTGCTATCAGAAACCTAGGGATACAATGAACTATAAGTGAGACTTGTAGAAGTATGGACGCATATTCAGTTTTATTGATGTGATTGACGACACAATGGTCGATGGGCGCCTTGCTATCAGAAACCTAGGGATACAATGAAATATAAGTGAGACTTGTAGAAGTATGGACGCATATTCAGTTTTATTGCTGTGATTGACGACACAATGGTCGATGGGCGCATTGCTATCAGAAGCCTAGGGATACAATGAAATGTAAGTGAGACTTGTAGAAGTATGGACGCATATTCAGTTTTATTGATGTGATTGACGACACAATGGTCGATGGGCGCCTTGCTATCAGAAGCCTAGGGATACAATGAAATGTAAGTGAGACTTGTAGAAGTATGGACGCATATTCAGTTTTATTGATGTGCTTGACGACACAATGGTCGATGGGCGCCTTGCTATCAGAAGCCTAGGGATACAATGAAATATAAGTGAGACTTGTAGAAGTATGGACGCATATTCAGTTTTATTGATGTGATTGACGACACAATGGTCGATGGGCTCCTTGCTATCAGAAGCCTAGGGATACAATGAAATGTAAGTGAGACTTGTAGAAGTATGGACGCATATTCAGTTTTATTGATGTGCTTGACGACACAATGGTCGATGGGCGCCTTGCTATCAGAAGCCTAGGGATACAATGAAATGTAAGTGAGACTTGTAGAAGTATGGACGCATATTCAGTTTTATTGATGTGATTGACGACACAATGGTCGATGGGCGCCTTGCTATCAGAAGCCTAGGGATACAATGAAATGTAAGTGAGACTTGTAGAAGTATGGACGCATATTCAGTTTTATTGATGTGATTGACGACACAATGGTCGATGGGCGCCTTGCTATCAGAAACCTAGGGATACAATGAAATATAAGTGAGACTTGTAGAAGTATGGACGCATATTCAGTTTTATTGATGTGATTGACGACACAATGGTCGATGGGCGCCTTGCTATCAGAAGCCTAGGGATACAATGAAATGTGAGACTTGTAGAAGTATGGACGCATATTCAGTTTTATTGATGTGATTGACGACACAATGGTCGATGGGCGCCTTGCTATCAGAAGCCTAGGGATACAATGAAATGTAAGTGAGACTTGTAGAAGTATGGACGCATATTCAGTTTTATTGATGTGCTTGACGACACAATGGTCGATGGGCGCCTTGCTATCAGAAGCCTAGGGATACAATGAAATATAAGTGAGACTTGTAGAAGTATGGACACATATTCAGTTTTATTGATGTGATTGACGACACAATGGTCGATGGGCGCCTTGCTATCAGAAGCCTAGGGATACAATGAAATGTAAGTGAGACTTGTAGAAGTATGGACGCATATTCAGTTTTATTGATGTGATTGACGACACAATGGTCGATGGGCGCCTTGCTATCAGAAGCCTAGGGATACAATGAAATATAAGTGAGACTTGTAGAAGTATGGACGCATATTCAGTGTTAAACTTCATGTATTTACATTGTCTTATTCAAGTCATTGTGTCTGTTTGTTGTTATTGCTGCAGTAAATCAGATCTTCAATGAAAATCTCTGAAACAAGCACTGATCTCATGAGCACTACTGATGAATTTTTATAATAATTGTTATTAATTACTGAACTATATTATAAATTAATTAACGACATGTGTAGATGAACGTACATGGTTTACACACAGTGATTAAACAACATGTGTAGATGAATGTACATGGTTTACACACAGTGGTTAAACAACATGTGGAGATGAATGTACATGGTTTATAGACAGTGATTAAACAACGTGTGGAGATGAATGTACATGGTTTACACACAGTGATTAAACAACAACATGTGGAGATGAATGTACATGGTTTACACACAGTGATTAAACAACATGTGGAGATGAATGTACATGGTTTACACACAGAGATTAAACAACATGTGGAGATGAATGTACATGGTTTACACACAGTGATTAAACAACATGTGGAGATGAATGTACATGGTTTACACACAGTGATTAAACAACATGTGGAGATGAATGTACATGGTTTACACACAGTGATTAAACAACATGTGGAGATGAATGTACATGGTTTACACACAGTGATTAAACAACATGTGGAGATGAATGTACATGGTTTACACACAGTGATTAAACAACATGTGGAGATGAATGTACATGGTTTACACACAGTGATTAAACAACATGTGGAGATGAATGTACATGGTTTACACACAGAGATTAAACAACATGTGGAGATGAATGTACATGGTTTACACACAGTAATGAAACAACAATATGTGGAGATGAATGTACATGATCTACACACAGTGATGAAACAACAACATGTGGAGATGAATGTATATGGTTTACACACAGTGATTAAACAACAACATGTGTAGATGAATGTACATGGTTTACACACAGTGATTAAACAACATGTGGAGATGAATGTACATGGTTTACACACAGTGATTAAACAACAACATGTGGAGATGAATGTACATGGTTTACACACAGTGATTAAACAACAACATGTGGAGATGAATGTACATGGTTTACACACAGTGATTAAACAACATGTGGAGATGAATGTACATGGTTTACACACAGTGATTAAACAACATGTGGAGATGAATGTACATGGTTTACACACAGTGATTAAACAACATGTGGAGATGAATGTACATGGTTTACACACAGTGATTAAACAACATGTGGAGATGAATGTACATGGTTTACACACAGTGATTAAACAACATGTGGAGATGAATGTACATGGTTTACACACAGTGGTTAAACAATAACATGTGGAGATGAACGTACAAGGTTGACGCAGTGATTAAACAACGACATGTGTAACAGCACATGTAGTTGCAAGTTGTGGGGCATAGTAATTTAGTCATTTAGAGGAAGGGTTCCTGGACTGCCAAGAGAGAGGTCAGGGGTTCAAGTCAGCTATGATTCTGTTTTGAAGCTTGGGCAATTACATTCACCCCACTTTGCTTGCATCTTTCAGAAGATACAGTAAAAGTTGTTGGTTCCTTCTACCTAATGTCTATGTCAGGGGAAGTAAAAGATCCCACACAGGGGGTAAATGTGTAACCTGCTGCGGCTCAATCAATTCTGTCAACCACACACTTGAATGATCAACACTGATATTTTAACACAGATCAGCAGAATATGGATGATGGAAACATACAGGTGTGTACAGTCAAACAGCAACACTGATATTTGACTCACATCACCCGTCTCGTGACCAGTGTGCATGGCTGGAGAAGGGAAGTCGATAAAGATTAATTTTACTGTCTCGATCTCTTTGTAGTTTGTAGACTGCATATCTGTTCTTAGCTGTTCAGACTTCTCTATTTTTCTCATGCAAAACAGCTCAAGAGAGATCTCGATCTGAAAAAGTCAAACCATAAAACGTCTTTCAAAAAAGTCTTGTAAAATGACAGACAGCAAAACTTGGTTTATTTGAAAGACCATGGTTAAAGTATGAATATTCTACATATTCGAGTGAAATGTGCACAATAAATATATTGCTGGGACAAGTCCATGTATCAACTAGTGGTGGATATTCAAATTACTCAACTTCAAGTTTAGCAAGTTCCACTGTAACTCTGAAATGCTGAATAGTGTAAACATGGCATCAGTGTTACACATTGATATTATGGACAGAAGCAATTGTCATATATTGTATAATTGGTTCAGTGAATAGTAAGAATAGTGAATTGGTATCGTGCTATCATGTGATGCCTTGTCTGCCTGATCACAAAGGAAGACATGAAAACACCTCAACCAACTGTGACATCAAATTTAGAGTTCATGACCCAAAATACTGATGATTAAAAATTAAGTTAACAAACTTAATTTATGATCAGCCTATGATTTGGGTATAATCAATTATTTATAGTTTATAGACAAATTCCACTAGTATAATATTAAAAACCGAATCGATAATATTACTCAAAATTTGTCGAATGAATAGTCAATAAGAATGTTTCCTCTGAGCTGCTCAAAAAAAAAGTTTATATATATATATTTTTTTTTTATATTGATATGTCCATAAACATGTTAACAACATCAAAGGAGCAACAGTAGAATTCATTAGTTAACAGTCACAAAATTACGATGTCTCGCCCATCGTCGCTGGCAGGGGCTTCTGGCTACATCAGTACCCCTAACACCGACCGTTGAAACACTAATTTTTCAGTTGCTGTGTTAACCAATGGGATTGCTCGCTGTAATTTACAAGGCCTGCATGTTTGGGAACTGAACTTTAATGGGTTGTGGACCCGTCAGTGCTCGTTGCACGGGTAATGATAGGCATTTCCTGGAAATGCTCTTTGAAGATTGGGCGCGGGTGCACGTAAGCCACCTGGTTCCCAGAAAAATGTCAACCAAGAAACGAAGTGGGACAAAATACAAATGATTTGGCGCACTTCCGTACATCAGAGAGGGTACGTGCCAGGGGTAGTAGCAGCACCACTGCTGGCTCATAAGGACGGTCTCACCTTATACTGAGGGAACGTGATCAACTCCCGCAGGTGTATCGCTGTGTTACAGACATTTTTCTTTGTCTTCATCTGTTGCTCATATGAATGGTCAGAAGGCTTGAGCAATAAACAAATTAAATTATATACATACAGTGGTCAGAACGCACATACATGCACACATGCATGCATGCATGCATGCACACACGCACACACACTGCAACATATGTACACACTCTTATCATGGTATACCACTGCAAAATATGACCAATTATACTTATCATGTACTTTGTAATTACACTTCTTTGGGACAATACAAAAACACTAAATTGTATTAATTAATAACAATCTATATTTACATATGGTGGACTGTAGCTATGAAGACTCTCAATGTAAGGAACATGTTTTTGATCTCCCCGTTCTGGCTAGATCTGTTGATGTACCCGTCAATATAAGGAACATCCGATATATGGAACAGTTCCAACGTGTTCCTTGTAGCGAGAGTCCACTGTAACTTTTAATGTAAATTATTTATTAATGTTTTTGGTTAAAATATGTTTCAACACAAAATACACCAACGGATACATAAGAATATGAATTTAAAACATGTACACAATTAGTGATAGACCAGTGAAAAACACAGTTTGCCAGGCAATCCACAAGATTCCAAAACAGTTGTCACATATCCAAAGAAATTTGTTTAAACATGCATTTAGTATGAATATAACCCACCTTGTTGTTGATGGGCTGCTGTCTGTGACTAGGCCAGCCATCAAGATTGATCTTAGTTCCAAGTTTGATTTGATCGTTCTATTTTCAAATCTGATGGTGAGTAAACGTGTGCCAGATTCTACAAAGTATAAATAGTACACAATAACCTGGTGAAGTTGCACTCAGCAATGACATATAACTTTACATATCCCAGTTTTTATTTGATTACCTATACAGGTAGAAAATATGATGAACAGAAAAATATATAAATATTCGAAATATGTAGGGGACCATCTCAAATCATCAATGTATAACACTACATAAAACTAATGTAATTTAACCTCTGACCTCACTCCCCTACAAGAAACTTTGAAATACACATAGGCAAATGGATCTGCAGATTGTATTGTACAATCTGCTGACTGCGTGCACAATCTGCAGATTGTTAGATTGCAAACCTATTTATTTGCACGTTGCATTACGCAACTATTTCTGTTCCATAAGCAACATTTGGAGCAATAATCCACCCATCAATTACATGACGCACACCAAAACACCCGGGCATCGTACACTAACGGTGCATCATGTCCATCAAATAATGACACAGTAGTATCATACAAATATGTCAAATTCCAACTTTGGTGGCCTATGGTGGGTCACAGATACGAGGGATGCGTCTAAGTCCCTCAATGTGACAATATCTGCTGTACATTTAGCCACAAAACAATTATAATGATGGCAACCAGCTACTTAATTGACTCAAGCGTATTGTTACCCCAGATAAATGCCATATTGGATGATATATCGCTATATTGTATATGTTAATTATTTTGCCATCTGCAAACAAAAGACCTGTCTCAGTGTCTGCAAAAATCACTGAATTATCCCATGACGTAATCGATAAGGCGACTGAATATCAGTCATTGGTCTAACAATATCAATAGAGTGTCAAAATGTCTCCAGTCCAGGCCCCAGCCCCACCCTTATGAAAATATACCATGGCATTCCATGACCATGGTATTTCATGGTAAACCACGGTATACCATGGTATTACATGGTAAGCCATGACATTACATGGTAAACTGTGGGATACCATGGTATATCATGGTATTTACCATGGTGTACCATGATTTACCTGTTTCAAAACACCATGGTATACCACGGCATTTACCATGCCATGGTATATTTTAGGGGTGCAAGGGGTGTTTATGCGCTCAACCGTAAAGACACTCAAGTCAACCTCACCTCCCCGTGGTACACCCTGGTAACCAGCACATCGTGCTGGGCAAACGAGGCTATGGCTAAGGGAAGGAAAACCCGAAAATAAACCTACTGCGGAGGGCCAACAACCCTCCCAGCTCAATCGATGTTACAGAAACCAGAAGTGAATTTCAAAAATCAGCTTGTGCTGGAAATGGCTACAGGAAGGCGATGGCCCAGATACCAGTGGATGATGACATCATTTATTTGGACAGTATGACGCTTCCGGGTCAAAGCCAAACGGAAGTTCAGAGGCTGACAATGTCGTTAACCAAGTCAAAAGTTAATGTAAATATAGGATGTTGGAATGTGAGAACGTTGTACTCTATAGGGAAATCAGCCCAGCTTGCAAGAGAAATGGATAAATATAAAATAGATGTCATGGGCATTAGTGAATGCAGATGGATGGGACAAGGAAAACTCAAGATGAACACCGGAGAGTGCGTAACTTTTTCAGGGAGAGAAGACAACATACACAGACACGGAGTGGCAATAATGATGATGAAGAAAGCAGAACAAGCATTGCTGGAATGGAAACCTATCAGTGATAGAATTATTTATGCTAGATTCTTCTCCAGGTATGTAAAGCTATCGATCATACAAGTCTATGCACGAACAAATGAAGCCAACGTCAAAGAAAAAGACAATTTTTACGAACAGCTCCAGACAGTTGTGGACAGTGTTCATAAGCATGACATACTCTTAGTAATGGGGGATTTAAATGCCAAAGTTAGAGAAGACAACGACGGACATGAAAACATAATAGGAAGCCATGGAGTAGGTGAAAGAAATGACAATGGAGAAAGACTTGTTTACTTCTGCGGACTCAATAACCTCGTGGTAACAGGTACCATTTTCCCACATAAATTGATACATAAACAGACATGGACATCTCCAGGAGAAAAGACAAAGAATCAAACAGACCATGTGTTAGTGAGCAGGCAACACCGGACATCAGTAATGGACACTAGGGCCATGAGAGGAGCCGACACTGCGAGCGACCATCAATTAGTGCGATCAAAAATCAAGCTGAAACTAAAGAGAAAACAAAAGAACAAGGCGATCAGAAAGATCGCAACACCGGACATCAGTAACGGACACTAGGGTCATGAGAGGAGCCGACATTGCGAGCGACCACCAATTAGTGCGATCAAAAATCAAGCTGAAACTAAAAAGAAAACAAAAGAACAAGGCGATCAGAAAAAAATTGTATATAATTAAGTTACAGCAACCAGCTATTAAAGCCCAATTCTCACTGAAGTTCCACAACAAATATGATATATTACAAGACTACGACGAAACAGGCGACGAAGAAGTTGAGAAACAATGGCAAGACTTTGAGGGCGCATACAAAGAAACAGCTCAAGAAGTACTGGGGTACAAAAAGAAAGGGCGTTAGTAGAAGAGAGAAAACGACTGGAGAACAACATCGAGCAGACAAAGTCAGACAGGATTAAGCAGAATTACATGGATAAATATAGGTGTAAAGACAAAGTGAAGAAGAGCATGAGACAAGACAAGAGGAAGTGGGTTGACCACCTTGCCATGGAAGCAGAGGAAGCAGCACATAATGGAAGAATGAAAGAAGTGTATGATATTACTAAAACCCTCAGTAATGACAAACGTAAGACAACAAATGCAGTGAAAGACAAATGTGGAAATTTAATAACGGAAGGATTGGCCAGAAGGAAGCGATGGAAAGAACACTTTGAAGAAATCCTTAATAGACCTATACCTGATAACCCTGCAACAGATGTGGAAATAGATCCGATCATAAATGAAATCAGCACTGACCCAATAACAAAGGCAGAAATTAGAACAGCGCTAAGGAAGATGAAAAACGGGAAAGCAGGGGGCAAGGATGAAATTACAGCAGAATTATTAAAAGCAGACATGAATACAACAGAGAAATGGCTTGTCAAATTATTCAGAACATTTTGGGAACAAGAGAAAGTGCCAAAAACATGGAAGCCGGGACTGATCATTAAAATACCGAAGAAAGGTGACCTGACAGAGTGCGGGAATTGGAGAGGAATTACTTTGACATCTGTTCCTAGTAAAGTATTCGGAAGAGTACTCATTGACAGAATAAGAGATGGAGTTAACAGTAAGTTGAGAGACGAACAAGCAGGTTTCAGAAGTGGGAGAGGCACAGTAGAACATATATTTATTTTACGAAATATTATAGAACAGGTAGTGGAATGGCAGGCAACTCTATACATCACGTTTGTGGACTTTGAAAAAGCATTTGACTCAGTGCACTGAGAGAGTCTATGGAAAATTATGGAGAGCTATGGAATTCCATGCAAGATAATCCACATGGTACAGATGTTATACAAAGATAGTGAATGTGCAGTGTTAGACGAAGGTGAGGAATCTGAGTGGTTCAACGTCAAAACTGGAGTTAAACAAGGAGATGCAATGTCTGGATTTATATTCTTGATAGTAGTGGACTGGATACTGAGAAACACAACAGCAGGAAACAAACCAGGGATAAGATGGAACTTCACGTCAAAACTAGAGGACCTGGACTTTGCCGACGACATAGCACTTATGTCATCATGCTACACACACATGCAAACAAAGACAAGACAACTGAATCAATTTGCGGCACGGACAGGACCTAAGAATAAATAAAAAGAAAACTCAAATATTGAGGATAAACAGCAAGTGCGAAAACAGAATACTAATCGACGATCAAGAGCTTAAGGAAGTGGACAAGTATAACTACCTTGGTGCGAACGTTAGTAAGCAAGGAGGAGGCGGCGATGACATTGTTAACAGAATTTGTAAAGCGAGGGTATCCTTCATGAAACTAAAGCACATATGGAGTTTAAATATATACACATTGAGATCTAAATTTAGGCTTTTTAACACACTTGTTAAACCAGTGTTGTTGTATGGAAGTGAAACATGGAAAATTAACGTAGGAGACAACAGAAAGTTAGATACCGGTACATTTTTTTTCAAGTGCTTAAGACGAATCCTACAAATTCGATGGCCATACGTTGTATCAAATCGAGATATTCTGGCAAAAACAAAATTGAAGACAATCAGCACTGAGGTCAAGTTAAGAAGATGGAAGTGGGTAGGACATATCCTACGAATGGACAAGAACAGCAAATGTGAGACTGCACTGACCTGGACGCCTGAAGGTAGAAGAAAGGTTGGGCGACCAAAGACAACGTGGCGATCAACTATTGAAAATGAAAGACGTATACTGGGGTGGAATAGCTGGAACGAAGCCAGACGTGTAGCAGCTGACAGAACAAGATGGAGGAGATTCACTTCGGCCTTATGGGCCACTGGGCCCGAAGAGGATAGGTGAGGTGAGGTATATTTTCATAAGGGCAGGGCCCCCAGCGGCCAGGGGTGCGTCAAAAGTACGCAACGATCCGTTAAAAAAATAAAACAACCTTGTTAATTATAACATCACAACCTGGATAATAACGTCGATGGGCCGCACTATTCAATTGCTCTTTTTAGCGTCGATTCAAAATGACAGGATTAAGGGAGTTTGGTGTAGGCCCGTTCAAGAGACTCACCCAGGATGTCGAAGTGGCCGAAATGTTTCGATGCACGGCCACGGTGACAATGGTGTATGAAAACAAATATATGATCTTAATGACATTGTCCATGTCACGCACATAACCACAGTACGGGCCTTCACTCCAGGCGAATAATGTCTGCCAAGGACATGGAGCTTTCTGCGACATGTTATTCTACTGACAGCGAAAAACAGTTTCACGAGCGAAAATGTGGGAAGCAGAAATGGTAAAATAGTTACGTATTGCACATGGTATGTCGCACTAACGGCTGTAACGGATCCATGTTGTGAGGGAACAGACCACAATTGTTTGTTTGCATGAAAAACGTGATCAAGCATTCTAAGACTTCATGATGCTCACTGACAAGATGTCACCAATGTGTTGAATATTTGTTGCTTTAATGACATACGCTAGGCTAAGTTCTGTTAATCCTGTTATAAACGCATTTACCATAAAAATGGGCAGGTAATTTTAACTACCGCCGTTCGAAACTTATTATCACGTAATATAAGCCCATGCTTATTATAGCCAATTCCATTGCGCCCCACTTCACTTCACTTGCCTTGGTTCACTCAACTGTATAGACGAGTAGGCCTTACATAGCAACAGACAGCGATGGGATTCACTCAGCTGTATAGACGAGTAGGCCTTACATAGCAACAGACAGCGAAGGGATTCACTCAGCTGTATAGACGAGTAGGCCTTACATAGCAACAGACAGCGGTGGGATTGCAGTGATGATTTGCTGTTCTACACATCACCCCATCACTACCAGCTAGCCTACCTGTGTGTCGCCGTGCCAGCCATCAGTGAAATCAAACCTTGCTATAGGGCGTCCACATTCTCTAAAGTTGACCAGTTTCTGTACATCAAGTTGCGTCGTTTGTTTTATCCACTTTTATTTTATTGTCCTCGTTTTGGATCACCTTTTATCACTTATTTTACTTTTGACTCTTGTTGATGTCACGCACAGCACTAATCCCAGTTTAACTGTGAACACCTGTACAGGGAGAACTTCATCAAGCGTAGAATTATAGGAGAGAACAGCTTTCGTGCAGCAATTGCACCGTGCATGAATGCTTCAACATAAGTTGAAATGGCATTTGCATGAACAGATCCACTAGGAACAAAGTGTAACGCATCCCGAGAAACAAATGTTGGATGGGCGCGGTACAGTACCGCACCCATATATGTGGTGCTAAGTATCAAACTCCATAGTGTGCATCTGCACCAACGTTACTTTAAATTTATGTTTTCAAAGGAATCTGTACGTGCACAACTAAAGGACACATTTGCACAAACGAGCTATCATGTCGTAGTGGATTCTAGACATGTCTAGAAATGTTCGACTTTTTGTGAAATGATTCTTGGGCGAGTAATATAAACATAATTAAGGGAGTTGTTGCTCTCCTCTTTAGTCCAGAGTGAGGCTGGCAACGATACCAGTCGTCAATTTTTTCCCCTTTCTTCTTCATCACTAGTCCCGTTTTACTGCCGTTTCTACCCCCTCTATACCTCGCCATCATTCTCCCCTCCCACTCCTGCCAAATCTCTCTTCACACAGTCCTCCCGTCTCAGTCTTCCTCTTCTCCTGATACCCTCCACTCCAAGTGCATCTCTTCGTCAACCATACCCCTTCCATTCTTTCCACACGTCCAGCCCACTCCTCAACAGCTTCCTTGTGAGACTCTCTCGCACCAACTTCCTCATGAGACTCTCGCACCAACTTCCTCCCTCAGCTCCTCCATTTTCCGCTTGTCTGTTCTTTTCACTCCTGCAGTTCTTCTCACAAAGTTATTCTTGTAAACTTGTTGTTTTTCTGTCATCACCATGGTCTCTAGGCCGCATACGTATGTCGTGTTATGCATGAACTAAGCACATTTCCTTTTAGCTTCAGAGATATATGTCTATCTACCATCATCCCTTCCACTTTTCTTCAAGCACTTGCACCAGCTTGTATTCTGCTGCAAATTTCCACCTCTGTGCCTGTCCCCACAAACCGCTCTACCCAGGTATACAAAGCTGTCTCGTTGGTTCAGTTTCTTCCCTTCCAGTCCTATATCTAGATCTTTTTTCTGCTGCCCGACCCAAAGCACTCTTCTCAGCAGGGAGCTTTAAATAAAAAATATTTTTTTTAAACTAAGCTTTAAATTAAAATAAATTACTATGATCATGATTGCATTTGACATTAATTTTACCTGCCCATCTGATTTGCACCAACACAGACTAATGGCAACTATTTAACATGTATATGAAAAGATGTACATATTGTTCACTCAGCTTTACTAAAATTGCTGCTGCAATTAGATGTCTGTGTGTAAATGCCTGGATTACATGGATATGTAAACAATTAGATGTTTCTGTATGTAAATGCCTGGATGACATGGATATGTAAACAATTAGATGTCTGTGTGTAAATGCCTGGATGACATGGATATGTAAACAATTAGATGTTTGTGTGTAAATGCCTGGATTACATGGATATGAAAACAATTAGATGTTTGTGTGTAGATACCTGGATTACATGGATATGTAAACAATTAGATGTTTATGTATGTAAATGCCTGGATTACATGGATATGTAAACAATTAGATGTTTATGTGTGTAAATGCCTTGATTACATGGATATGTAAACAATTATATGTTCCTGTGTGTAAATGCCTGGATTACATAGATATGTAAACAATTAGATGTTTGTGTGTAAATGCCTGGATTACATGGATATGTAAACAGTTAGATGTGTCTGTGTGTAAATGCCTGGATTACATGGATATATAAACAATTATATGTTTCTGTACGTAAATTCCTGGATTACATGGATACGCAAACAATTAGATGTTTCTGTGTACATGCCTGGATTACATGGATATGTAAACAATTAGACGTTCCTGTGTGTAAATGCCTGAATTACATGGCTGCGTAAACAATTAGGTGTTTCTGTGTGTAAATGCCTGGATTACATGGATATGTAAACAGTCCATCAATAGCAACAATCAAATTTGTATATGTTCTGTGGATTTGTTTAATCTTAACCGTTTTTTTGGCTTAACCTTTTGAAAGGACTAAATAAATCGTGAATCCTTGAACACAAAATAAACACAGAACATGAATATTGCAGCCACAGAAACTAATTGACAAGACACACTTTTTCTCACAGACATTTATTTCTACACCAACCAATGACCTGGCAATGTGTCTTAGCGTTTATACATTTTGTATATTATAATTTTTACAAATTATGTATAATTATTACTTAACAAGAAAACAAAGATGCTGAATACTAGCATATGTAGTTCTTTATCCGACTTTTACAAAACCATTTCCACATTTTGGTGTTCACATTTTCATCAGCTACATGTTTCAAATGGAAATGACTGTTATTTCATTTCCACAAGTTAGGGCATTCATTTTAATCCAGCATTCTTGTTAATTCTTCTGCTATCCCAGCATGTTTTGTAGAGTTGACGACTCCTTCTTTGGTCCTGTTGTCCTGGCAATAAAAATGCAAGATTTATTTACTGAAATATCCTAAATACTTTGAATTTATAAATATGGTAGGTCACTTTAAATAAAACTAAGCTACAATGATCACATCGAACTAGCATAACACCAAGTGACGGACACCTATAAGACTGTACAAAAATCCATAAGACCCACAAACAATCCCATTGCCTCCTTGGTGGCATATTTGGAAACACTATAATGTGCCTCACTGATAATGCCGTCCGATGTCTTGGACCAAGAACGAGGGAGTACTGTATATGTTAAAAAGTATTTAAGAAGATTTAAACTGTTTATACTGTTATACTAACTTAGTGATCACCATAACAGAAACACAGTATTAGATCACAACAAATCGGTAAGATCACATTTGTCGTACCAAATGTTTCTCCAGCCTGGAGTGCCATCTATGAAGAAGCTTCAACACTGATTCGTAGGCAGACTGACGTCGTTACAAAGTTTGCTGGAAAGCCAAGCAGCACAACCTGGTGGACAAACCACAAACTACTTGAGCAATATGACACAGACAAAACTGTGGCTAGCATAATAAATGATAAAAAGGGCATTTTCGGGCACCACAAAATTAATAAATTAGACATTTCAATGTTAAAATCAATAAAATAAGCCCAAAATAAATTAAAACATGTTAACAACATAATAATATATAAAAAGGTTCATGTAATTAAAAGTGTTCTCCATTAAACAGACTGAATACATATTACTTACTTACTTATTCTCTTCATGCCGTGTGGCACATAAGGCTCACACAAGATCTCGCCAGACCCATCTCTTGGGCTTTCCTTGCTGCTGTGCCACATGTTAACCCAGCAGCCTTCAGTTCTTCTTCCATTGTTCGTTGCCACGTTGTTTTCGGTCTGCCTCTTTTTCTGTTTCCTTCTGGCATCCAGATTTGCACTGTTTTTGCTGGCAGATCGTTGTTCATCCTGTAGGCATTACCAAGCATATACCTGGTATATATAAATGCATAACTAGTAAAACTCACTCAACATATCAGTATAGGGCGTTCCTAAATTTTGAAAGCAAATAAATAAAAATAACAATGTATACAAAGCATGCAGTTTGTCCCATCTTGTGGCCAAACTCAGAGTTTATATTAATAGTTTTCTTTTCTGGTAAGCTGAAAAGTGACAAGTGGCAACCGTGCAAGAGAAAGCTCAATGCGTTGTGTTTTTCAGGGTTATTCTACTCACTGGAGACGTCTGAAAAGAAAACTGTGTAAATATAAACTCTGTCTTGGGCTACAAGATAGTACAAACTACAGACTTCTATGTCTATTAGTTGTGTTTACATTTACATTCAAAATTGGACAGATAATTTATGAATACCATGTATATTTTGTTGCGCTCTCTGCTGTCTTTTCATTTGTTGGACATCTCTGATGCTGTGGATATTATAAATTTATTTACCACTCTATGACAGTCTTACTGAATACCTCAGTGCTGCCATCTATCTGTAACAATCACCATAGTTGTGAATGCCAGTATGTCACGTGACCAATGTTCATGCAGTCAACAATTATTAGTTGTCTTACAAGTTGGCAACATAAACGTCACTTTTAAGAGAAATGATTATAAGTAGTCTGACAACTAAGGGCTGGTCTCAAAACACTGATGTAAGTGAATTGTTTCTCACATATATAGTTATTTTTTAAAGTTTTCTTACAAATAGCATATATTTACAAACTAATTTAGCCTATTACAATACAATAAAAGGCCCAACAACTGTTAAAAAATAATGTTTTTATTCTGAGCGCTTGACTAAATATTTGGCAAATTCCAGGTACTTTTACAGTCAAGCTCATCAAAACTCGGTGACAGTAAAGTACACGCATTCCATTGACATCACAGCTCTGTGTGTACATATTCCTGGTTTCTGCAAGTTTGTTATGAATTGTTAAAGTCGTACAAGCAAAGCAGATCACTAACAAAGCTGTCATAATGGCACTGACTGTCGCAAAATTTTAAGTTTTTATATATTTACTCTTTGAAAATACTGACAAATTCTGCTTATCTGAGCTGCCAAATTTAGTCTGGCTACTCAGCCACAAGGCAGCAGCCAAAGTCTGGCTGCTCAGCCATGTTTCAGCAGCCAAAGTCTGGCTGCTCAGCCATGTTTCAGCAGCCAAAGTCTGGCTGCCCAGCCATGTTGCAGCAGCCAAAGTCTGGCTGCTCAGCCATGTTACAGCAGCCAAAGTCTGCAAACACATATACAGTTTTCATCTGTGTTGCTCATCAGATATAATAGGTGTGTTATTTAATCTAAAACATTATCTCAAAGTGTTGCTGTCAGTTATTTAAGTCTAACTGCTCAATCCTTACAATGAAAATAAACCTTATCATATCAATTTATATCAGAAATATTATTCTAAATTATTGCATCAATTTTAAGCAAATAAAAAATGTACGTTCTTATATAGCGCGGTCTCCAGTCCATGGCACTGCTCAAAGCACCTTACACTTCACCCCCCCCGGCAGACCTGTCCATTCTAATGCCATTTCTACTTTTCATGGAAGCATTCAGCCATGCTGCAATTACTGCATGAAGACTACTTGTTCAGATATCCATCTCTGTCTGTAGCCAGGTACTCATACAGCTGAGTGAACAATGTGGGATGAACAAAATTGGCAAAGCTTTGAAACGGCAGCAAGAGGACTCGAAACCAGGTTCTCTCGATTGAGAGCCTGACATTCTAACCGCTAGGCTACCGCGCCCCACTAGTCTGGCTCTCTATTGAGAGCCTGACGTTCTAACTGCCAGGCTACCGCGCCCCACTAGTCTGGCTCTCTATTGAGAGCCTGACGTTCTAACTGCCAGGCTACCGCGCCCCACTAGTCTGTCTATTGTAACATTCTGTGACCAATTTACATAGCAGAGCTAACACTGAACCGACAGTCCAATGATTAATAGTCTACATAATATTAAATGGCAAGTTTGTAAATAATTGTGTGTAAATTTAGTTAACTCAAAATGTGCATATTCCTAGTATTAGTTCAACAACTCCAAAGTTGCTATCCACATCCACTGTGAAAAGGTATATTATGTTCTTCACTCAATGTTTCCTTTATATCTCTAAAAACAAAATTGTACTGTTTAATTAACTGTATTTGTTGTAAAGATCAACATTAAACTAGATTTATTTTGAGAAAAAGACCAGCAAGCATGTCAAATTATGATCCTTAGGACAATGTTCCCATCATGATCCTTAGTGTAACATGATCCTTAGGACAATAACACATAATGTTCCCATCATGATCTTTAGTGTAAATAATCCTTTGGGAAATAAAACATAAAATTCACCTCATGGTCTTTAGTGTAACATGATCCTTAGGACAATAAAACATAATGGTCCCCTTATGGTCTTTAGTGTAACATGATCCTTAGGACAATTAAACAAAATGTTCCCATCATGATCTTTAGTGTAACATGATCCTTCAGACAATAAAACATGTTCCCATCATAATCTAAGGGTAGGTCAAACGAAGTGAGCATGATTAGGACAATTCTAGTTTCAAGGTTCATTAAAATTTGATACTATAAAACTATATAAAGGCATTGACACAAACAGAGACATTTAGGGGGTGACTATTCAGAAGGGCATCAGAAGAGAAACAAACCACACAACTGGCTGAGAAAAGGGACCACAGGAAACAGAGGTCTACAAATTCTGCACCTTCTCAGCCCACTGCCTTCACCTGCAGCAAATGTAGAAAGTGTAAAAAGGACGTATATAGACAAAATATGTCGATAGCCAAACTATTTTGAAAAACTCTTCAACATTGTTTACTGCAGTCAGCTATCTGAGAATGTGGTTTCAGTATGGTTTTAGTTTGTGGCTGCTTGATCAGTGGAAGGAAACAGTGTGATACGTCCATTACCCAATTAAAGCAAAGTCTAAACCATGACCTAAATACACTATATAAGACAGGAGTAAAAATGCAAAGGTCACTGTAAAGAATTCAGTAACCTTGAGTCGTTTGCTGCATGACAATGCTGGACGAACGTCTTCCACTTGGTGTAGATGTCAGAGATGTCAAAGACAGATGACCCAACAAGTGTAGAGTCTTCTTCCTGAAAGTCACAGTAACATGATTGTAACATTACGCAACTGTTACTGTTCACTGTTACATGGTATTAATCTAGCAAAACATTACATAATGCATTTTAAATCTTGCAATATATTAAATTATTGCTCTGCTCTTTCTCCCTGAAGTCCAGGGTGAGGCTGCCACAGATACCTCTTTATCCCTGGTCCGGGGTGAGGCTGGCACTGATACCTCTATATCCCTGAAGTCCGGTATGAGGCTGGCACTAAAACTGATTGTTTATTTTTGTTTTCCTTTCTTCGTTACAGATCTCGTTTCACCCATCTCCACCACCCATCTCCACTCCCCCATCCCTCGCTCTCATTCTATACTCCCCCATCCCTTGCTCTCATTCTCCATTCCCCCATCCCTCGCTCTCATTCTCCACTCCCCCATCCCTTGCTCTCATCCTCCATTCCCCCATCCCTCGCTCTCATTCTCCACTCCCCCATCCCTTGCTCTCATTCTCCATTCCCCCATCCCTCGCTCTCATTCTCCACTCCCCCATCCCTTGCTCTCATTCTCCACTCCCCATCCCTCACTCTCATTATCCACTCCCCCATCCCTCGCTCTCATTCCCCCATCCCTTGCTCTCATATTCCATTCCCCAATCCCTCGCTCTCATTCTCCAATCCTCCATCCCTCGCTCTCATTCTCCACTCCCCCATCCCTCGCTCTCTACAACACAGCGGCCGCACCAATATTAGCTGGCTGTGTTGTGGTCTACAACACAATGGCCGCACCAATATTAGCTGGCTGTGTTGTGGTCTACAACACAATGGCAATACCAATATTAGCTGGCTGTGTTGTGGTCTACAACACAATGGCCATACCAATATTAGCTGGCTGTGTTGTGGTCTACAACACAACAGCCACACCAATATTAGCTGGCTGTGTTGTGGTCTACAACACAACAGCCACACCAATGTTAGCTGGTTGTTTTGTGGTCTACACAATAACACACACAGACCTGATTTGTAATGAGCTAAATGAATGATGAAGACAGACTGAATGTTTTTGTAGCACATTCTGAAATGAAGCAGGTCATACATTGAAAATACAGAAAACACATTCTAGTGTTTGAATCAGCCTTGCCTTGTCAGCATCTTGTGAGCTCACAAGTTTCTCACAGTAGCCTTCCTCCGAGCACTGTCTGTCAAAGCAAATAACATTACATCATGATTTAGCCAAGAGCAACACGACCAACACAAACGTAACGTTCATGTTTCTTTGAGACAAATCACGGATAATCATGTATCAACATTCAAGAGTTAAAAGCCACACCTACAGTCTGACTCAGTCAGGATAAAGACAATGATCATGTATCAACATTCAATAGTCAAAAGCCACACCTACTGTCTGACTCAGTCAGGATAAAGACAATGATCATGTATCAACATTCAACAGTTAAAAGCCACACCTACTGTCTGACTCAGTCAGGATAAAGACAATGATCATGTATCAACATTCAACAGTCAAAAGCCACACCTACTGTCTGACTCAGTCAGGATAAAGACAATGATCATGTATCAACATTCAACAGTCAAAAGCTACACCTACTGTCTGACTCAGTCAGGATAAAGACAATGTAGTGAAGATAATTGTACACAAACACAATATGTTAAGTTTGAGCACAAAGCAAACTATAAATAGTCACCATTTAATAAACAGAACTTCTTGGTCAGTTTGTGTTAACCAGTTCATTGTGAGAAGAAGCCTGCTTTGTTAGGCAGTATCAATGGTTTAGTTTATCTCTAGTTTGTGTGTACATTTTGATGTGATGTTTTGACATGTCAGTGCCAGCCAATGACACACCTGATAATACAATACAGTGTTGTACTGTCACTTGTTTTTGATGTGATGCTTTGACATGTCAGTGCCAGCCAATGACACACCTGATAATACAATACAGTGTTGTACTGTCACTTGTTTTTGATGTGATGTTTTGACATGTCAGTGCCAGCCAATGACACACCTGATAATACAATACAGTGTTGTACTGTCACTTGTTTTTGATGTGATGTTTTCACATGTCAGTGCCAGCCAATGACACACCTGATAATACAATACAGTGTTGTACTGTCACTTGTTTTTGATGTGATGTTTTCACACGTCAGTGCCAGCCAATGACACACCTGATAATACAATACAGTGTTGTACTGTCACTTGTTTTTGATGTGATGTTTTCACACGTCAGTGCCAGCCAATGACACACCTGATAATACAATACAGTGTTTTACTGTCACTTGTTTTTGATGTGATGTTTTGACACGTCAGTGCCAGCCAATGACACAACTGATAATACAATACAGTGTTGTACTGTCACTTGTTTTTGATGTAATGTTTTGACATGTCAGTGCCAGCCAGTGACACATCTGATAATACAATACAGTGTTGTACTGTCACTTGTTTTTGATGTAATGTTTTGACATGTCAGTGCCAGCCAGTGACACAACTGATAATACAATACAGTGTTGTACTGTCACTTGTTTTTGATGTAATGTTTTGACATGTCAGTGCCAGCCAGTGACACATCTGATAATACAATACAGTTTTGTACTGTCACTTGTTTTTGATGTGATGTTTTGACATGTCAGTGCCAGCCAATGACACACCTGATAATACAATACAGTGTTGTACTGTCACTTGTTTTTGATGTGATGTTTTCACATGTCAGTGCCAGCCAATGACACACTTGATAGTACAATACAGTGTTGTACTGTCACTTGTTTTTGATGTGATGTTTTCACATGTCTGTGCCAGCCAATGACACACCTGATAATACAATACAGTGTTGTACTGTCACTTGTTTTTGATGTGATGTTTTCACATGTCTGTGCCAGCCAATGACACACCTGATAATACAATACAGTGTTGTACTGTCACTTGTTTTTGATGTGATGTTTTCACATGTCTGTGCCAGCCAATGACACACCTGATAGTACAATACAGTGTTGTACTGTCACTTGTTTTTGATGTGATGTTTTCACATGTCTGTGCCAGCCAATGACACACCTGATAATACAATACAGTGTTGTACTGTCACTTGTTTTTGATGTGATGTTTTCACATGTCAGTGCCAGCCAATGACACACTTGATAGTACAATACAGTGTTGTACTGTCACTTGTTTCAGTGTACTTTAAAACAATGGAAACAAACTATCCTGAGAAATGGTCAATAATTCAGAATAAGTTTCATGGAAATTGTTATCCTGGTGAAAAATGATAGCAACAAAATGGTTTCATTCAACTTGTGATGACTGAACGTATTACAAATATTATTCTGATTTGGATTTTCTACGTGAAAAGTGAGGTAGCCTTTTTTACTTGATTTTACTAAAAACTAAACAGACTTAATATTTATTGATAATTTGATAATTGACTGGCCAGAAATTTAGCACTGCAAATGGCTTACATACTTGAAAAAACTAATAAATAAAATGTGTTATGTTTATGTATAATTATGAATTGTAATCAAGAACACTTGTATATGAGTGAGAAAGGTATTTTTTGTAGTGGGGGTTACATCTAAAGTAACACATTTTGAAAATACCATAAATTTTGAAAGCACTGATAACAGTGAGTTGTGAGGTTATAAAACACCACTGGTCTGATAACAGTGAGTTGTAAGGTTATAAAACACCACTGGTCTGATAACAGTGAGTTGTAGGGTTATAAAACACCACTGGTCTGATAACAGAGTGTTGTAATGTTATAAAACACCACTGGTCTGATAACAGTGAGTTGTAAGGTTATAAAACACCACTGGTCTGATAACAGTGAGTTGTAAGGTTATAAAACAGCACTCGTCTGATAACAGTGAGTTGTAAGGTTATAAAACATCACTGGTCTGATAACAGTGAGTTGTAAGGTTATAAAACACCACTGGTCTGATAACGGTGAGTTGTAAGGTTATAAAACACCACTGGTCTGATAACGGTGAGTTGTAAGCTTATAAAACACAACTGGTCTGATAACAGTGAGTTATAATGTTATAAAACACCACTGGTCTGATAAGAGTGTGCTGTAAGGTTATAAAACACCATTGGTCTGATAACAGCAAGTTGTACGGTTATAAAACAATTCTCACTTGTGTCTCGTGGAACTGAAGCAGGAGTTTCAGCAACCAGTGAATCAGCTGTTGTCATGGCAACCAGTGGCTGCTGCTGTGACTGTTGGAGTGGAGCAAACTTCTGCAGCAACTGACGGTACCTACACTGCCTGAAATGACAAACAGACAGACAGGGTGACAGACAGGATGACAGAGAGAGAGAGAGACAAGGTAACAGGTAGACAGAGAGAGGGTGACAGATAGACACTTGACAAATCGGTGAATAAATAATATCTGCATCTGAGCACTGGATAACAGATTTGCATATTCATAGCTGGGTTATCACAGGTTAAAATGCAATTATAAATTTAATACTAAAAATACTACAATTTAGATCCAACACATACAATCACAATGCAGCAACAACAGATGAATACAAACATAGCCTAATAGGTCATCAAACACTGTCATGAGATGATGATGGGAGATCACTTATACATCATAAGATTGTCAGAGATGATTCTTAAACACAAGGAGCCTACTCCAGACTCCCCCACTGGTTAACATGATAGTGACACTATAGATATTTACGTCATAACTTTAAGTCATATTCCTTACTTGTGATTGTTGATGAGAAGTTTGACATGTGGCAACAGTGTTTTGTAGACGTCTGTCAAGTCACTCTTTATGGCCCTCTGGACCTATACAGCAAAGAAACATCACTAGTGCACTGTTCTCCTTGAAGACTTCTTAAGATCATGCAATGGTATGTTACATCACCAACTACCTATCTACCTATCTCTTCAGGCCCCATGGTCCATAAGGCTGCAGTGTTCATTCTCCAGTTCCCTGTTCTCCATGAAGACTTCTTAAGATCGTGCAATGTTCTGTTACATCTACCTACCTATCTCTTCAGGCCCCATAAGGCTGCAGTGTTTATTCTCCAGTTCACTGTTCTCCATGAAGACTTCTTAAGATCGTGCAATATTCTGTTACACCTACCTACCTATCTCTTCAGGCCCCATAAGGCTGCAGTGTTCATTCTCCAGTTCCCTGTTCTCCATGAAGACTTCTTAAGATCGTGCAATGTTCTGTTACATCACCAACTACCTATCTCTTCAGGACCCATGGTCCATAAGGCTGCAGTGCTCATTCTCCAGTTCACTGTTCTCCATGAAGACTTCTTAAGATCATGCAATGTTCTATTACATAATCAACTACCTACCCACCTATCTCTTCAGGCCCCATGGTCCATAAGGATGCAGTGTTCATTCTCCAGTTCACTGCTCTACATGAAGACTTCTTAAGATCATGCAATGTTCTGTTACATCACCAACTACCTACCCACCTATCTCTTTAGGACCCATGGTCCATAAGGCTGCAGTGTTCATTCTCCAGTTCACTGTTCTCCATGAAGACTTCTTAAGATCATGCAATGTTCTGTTACATAATCAACTACTTACCCACCTATCTCTTCAGGCCCCATGGTCCATAAGGATGCAGTGTTCATTCTCCAGTTCACTGCTCTACATGAAGACTTCTTAAGATCGTGCAATGTTCTGTTACATCACCAACTACCTATCTATCTATCTCTTCAGGACCCATGGTCCATAAGGCTGCAGTGCTCCTTCTCCAGTTCGCTCTATGCAATAACACTGATTTTATAAGTGTTTTGAATATTAATAGTAAATTAGTTCTCAATGTGTGTATATTTGAGATCCATATGTTTGAGCTTCATAAAATACCATCAACACCGACATAACATTTTGTAACAATATGTCACTTTTTCAACATGTTAAATCTCTTGCATGACAATTTGTTGTGATGCTATATTCTTTTTAAGCCTGACTGATAATTAATGTGCTACAATAAAATCTATTTAATCTGATTATGTATTGCTGATAATTTAATGTGTGTTAATCAACATTTATTGCTAAACATAAGTACACGGCTACTTCAACAAACATTCATATCCAACATTATATCACCATACACCACTTGCACCTATTGCGCACAGGAACAAGGTCAAGGACATTGGTGAACGTTTCTTGATTGTGTCAAATTAATCAAGAATTCAGGTGGTAAGCATTCTCGACACATTTAGCAAGATTGCCGAAATTTGCCAAGGGTGACAGATAGACAGACAGGATTACAGAAAATCTGTAGATAATTTGTTTGTTCCATTCATTGATTGTCCTCTATGAGAAGGAATACATACAAGTGTCACTGCCTGACACAGTGATGTCATCAGTGCTGCCTCGTGTCATCTCCGCACCAATGTCGATCTTGACAAAGACACAGTCCATCAGAGACACAACTCCAACATCATAAGCCTTGACTTTTGACAGTACATCTGTAAATAGGCTAGAATATGCATCCACCAAAAACACAATAACAAACTCTGGGACCTAACATCCCTATACATGCATTCATATGATACCTTCATTTCACTGGACACATCTGAGAAATTGTGTTGTCAAAGTGCAAATATATAAGGTGCTTAAAAATATTTAAACAAAACTGCTTTTGTTCTGATATCTTTCATCTGACAAAACTATTAGACTTTTAGAACAACTCTTGCTATTTCTATAAACTGTTCTCTGTATTCGATTTTGTTCCATTTTTTCCCAAGAGGGTAGTCAACATTTACAACTGTCACAATGCTGTGAATTCAGACACAAGGAAAAGAAACAATAGTTTGTCACACTGAACCAAACCTTCAAAACGTGCACTATTCAAGGTTCATCAGTTTTGTGTAGCCCTATGAGTTAATACATTACGTAAATAAGGACTAAGAACAAAGTCAAGCTACAATAACCAGGGTCAATGTCAGATATAAATATCCATCCACATTGAAATGGTCTTCAAGAAGTGAACAACAGGAAGAACTCACAGCTGTCCAGACCAAACAACAGGAAGAACTCACAGCTGTCCAGACCAAACAACAGGAAGAACTCACAGCTGTCCAGACCAAACAACAGGAAGAACTCACAGCTGTCCAGACCAAACAACAGGAAGAACTCACAGCTGTCCAGACCAAACAACAGGAAGAACTCACAGCTGTCCAGACCAAACAACAGGAAGAACTCACAGCTGTCCAGACCAAACAACAGGAAGAACTCACAGCTGTCCAGACCAAACAACAGGAAGAACTCGCAGCTGTCCAGACCAAACAACAGGAAGAACTCGCAGCTGTCCAGACCAAACAACAGGAAGAACTCGCAGCTGTCCAGACCAAACAACAGGAAGAACTCGCAGCTGTCCAGACCAAACAACAGGAAGAACTCGCAGCTGTCCAGACCAAACAACAGGAAGAACTCACAGCTGTCCAGACCAAACAACAGGAAGAACTCGCACCTGTCCAGACCAAACAACAGGAAGAACTCGCAGCTGTCCAGACCAAACAACAGGAAGAACTCGCAGCTGTCCAGACCAAACAACAGGAAGAACTCGCAGCTGTCCAGACCAAACAACAGGAAGAACTCGCAGCTGTCCAGACCAAACAACATGAAGAACTCGCAGCTGTCCAGACAAAACAACAGGAAGAACTCGCAGCTGTCCAGACCAAACAACATGAAGAACTCGCAGCTGTCCAGACCAAGCAACAGGAAGAACTCACAGCTGTCCAGACCAAACAACAGGAAGAACTCACAGCTGTCCAGACCAAACAACAGGAAGAACTCACAGCTGTCCAGACCAAACAACAGGAAGAACTCACAGCTGTCCAGACCAAACAACAGGAAGAACTCACAGCTGTCCAGACCAAACAACAGGAAGAACTCACAGCTGTCCAGACCAAACAGCCATAGATCTGTAAAGTATGTTCATGCATGCGTGCATGCATGAGTGCGTGCGTGCACAATATCAACAATGTACAACCACTGTGGACTTCCCTGTGTGGAACTTATCCCTCACAGTGGGAGGATGAAACAACAGTTGGGACACTAGGGAAGAGCCTTTCCCCAACCTGCTCATCCCTCTATGGGGTTACAACCCCTGTATCCTAGGGGCGGATTATAACACTCACCTGAAGACTTGTCCCAATTCATTCCCACATATCTTCCCATGCCGTCTCCTCTTCCTCCGGGGCTGGGTTGACTCCCCAGTCCTTCCCTCTCCCTCCTTCCCTGCTGCTTCCCATGTCTTCCAAAGTGTCACAAGATTGTTTCCTTGGAAGCGATGACATATGTCCCACGTCATGCGTCTGTGTCAACTCTGTGTCAGTGATACATTTGTGTGTCATATTGTCACATGACATGCCAGCACATGTCACTTTTTGAGTAGTGACACTGTCAACTGTCAATCTGTTTGTCATAGTGGGACAGGTCACACTGTCAACTGTCATTGATTTGTGACATGTCAAATTGTTATCACTCATATCACTGGTATTTGTCCCATTGTTGTGATCTAGTGCAATGACTCTGGTCACTTTCTTGTCATTTGTCACTGTGGCACCTTCCACTACTTTGTGACATGTCAAACTGTTGTCATTCAAATCACTGTCACGTGTTACATTGTTGTCAGCTGTCACAATGGTGTCATATGTCACACAGTTGCTATTTGTCACATTGTTGTCATTTGTCACAATGCTATCATATATTGCAATGTCACTGGCCACATTCGAGCAAGTCACACTAATGTCATTTGTCAGTTTCACTTTTCCCTCTATGACATGTAATTTTTGTGTTATTTGTCACACAGTCATGATTTGTCACATCACTGGTTATTTCTCTCACAACTGTTCTCCTCTTTCTCTTCTGTCGTTCAGTGACTCTCCTTGCTCTGTCAACTCTTCTTTGATGCACAACTTTGCCATCAGGGTGAGCCACTGTAGCCATTTTGTCTTGCAACGGCCACAACTCATAGATGGGAATACCTTCGAAATAAACCAAGCAACACAAGAGAAACTCAACTTTCTGAATTTTATCAAACAGTTGTTTAATTAATATTGAAGAAAATTGTTGAACTGAATTTTACTGGCCGACTTTTTGACAAGTTAAGCTCTATTCTCTACTACAGCGAGAGTAAGCAAGTTTTGTGAATAGCTAAACACAGGGCAGCTATGTTATAGTCTTTAGTTAGACAGTGGTATGTTGTAAACCCCAAATTTCTTACATTACACAACATTTAATTTGGACTGCACCAATCAGTTGTTTTTAAGTGGAGATGTTTGTGTTAAGTCAGACCTGCTGATTCAACAAAACTAAGATTCAGAGTTTTACAAGTTTATAACACAGTCTGATGGTCTGCCACTGGTTGTCATTTAATACTATTTTAACTTATTTCCCGAGCAGTAACATCTGTACTTCATCTAAAGGGAAACAAGTCATGGTTTTGGGCCTATGCACCTATAAGAGTTACTAAAACATAACCATCTGCAACTACAATTAAGGATATCACGCCAGTGGTTTACTAGGAAAACCTTGTTGAACACGCACCATCTTAATTTCACAGGCCACGCCATATTGTTAGATAACACTACGTCACGAGTGTGGTATTGGGGCAATATTCACTCGCAAAATGAAAATATATTTGTATACAATTATTCATACACTTGCAAGTAGGATATGGCCGTGCTATTTGCTTCAAAACTCAACTTATGTAACATATTTTGGCCTTTGTTTACTAAACTAGTCCTCTTTCTGACATAGCAGCCTGCTGATTGAGAAGATGGGTTGGTTGTGTATATAATATGTCACAGCGGTAGTTTATGTTAACATATTTCATAGAACTGTGCATGCACTTATTGGTCACATTGGTTAACATGTCAGCCCTCAGTTTAATGGAGAATTGACCAGAATCTCCCAATTTTAGAACAGATTCTGAGTAACCCACTGCCATGATATTTTTTATTTTAGTTGCACGTTTAATTTTTATTAACTCTTTTTCTGATACATAAACTTTTTAATTTCCTGAAAATTGGTTGATTTGACACAGAATGATCCTTATGCAAGTAAAATACTGTCTTGTTGCCAATGGGAACTACCTACCTGTAACCTGGAGGTAGTTGCTAGGGGCAACCACAACAAAGAATGCCCTGTTTTCCAATAAATACATCAGTCTCTTGTTGCCAATCCTCTCCAGCAGGGTGCGCCACTGACTGGTGTAGAACATGCTGAGACTGTGGCTCGGGTAGATCAGTTCGACGGATGCTCCACTGCACACCTGGGCCATTGGGTCGCCCGACAGCTGTTGCCATGACACAGAGAGAGTTTATTTGCAGAAACTGCACATTTATGACATGTGACATTCATCCCCAAACAGCACTGTCTGGGGGGCTAACACAGGAGTGTTTACCCAATCATTAGGGTAAACACAAACGTCTAACTTGTATTCCACAGCCTCCCCCCCCCCAATCAATTCAAGTTTCCACAATGTTGTGAAATCAGACATAAGGAAAATAAACAATAATTTGTCCCACTGAACCAAACCCTCAAAATATACCCTCATCAAGGGGCCAAGGTTCACCAGTTTTGTGTAGCCCTATAAGATAATGTAATAAATACTATTACAATTACAATGTAATTTACCCCCAGGCCTGTGGGGGGCTAAGATTCATAAGGTTTGTGTAACCCTGAGATAATGTAATACTTACTATTACTATTACAATGTAATTTACCCCACAGGCCTGCAGGGGGCTAAGGTTCACCAGTTTTGTGTAGCTCTGAGATAATGTAATAATTACTATTACAATGTCATTTACCCCCAGGCATGTGGGGGGGCTAAGGTTCACCAGTTTTGTGTAGCTCTGAGATAATGTAATAATTACTATTACAATGTAACTGACCCCCAAGCCTGCAGGGGGGCTAAGATTCATCAGTTTTGTGTAGCCCTATGAGATAATGTAATAATTACTATTACAATGTCATTTACCCCCAGGCATGTGGGGGGCTAAGGTTCACCAGTTTTGTGTAGCTCTGAGATAATGTAATAATTACTATTACAATGTAACTGACCCCCAAGCCTGCAGGGGGGCTAAGATTCATCAGTTTTGTGTAGCCCTATGAGATAATGTAATGATTAGTATTACAGTTACAATGTAATTGACCCCTAGGCCTGCGGGGGGCTAAGGTTCACCAGTTTTGTGTAGCCCTATGAGATAATGTAATGATTACTATTACAGTTACAGTGTAATTGATCCCTAGGCCTGGGGGGGCTAAGGTTCACCAGTTTTGTGCAGCCCTATGAGATAATGTAATAATTACTATTACAATTACAGTGTAATTGACCCCCAGGCCTGCGGGGCGCTAAGGTTCACCAGTTTTGTGTAGCTAGCCCTCTGGCCCTATGAGTTAATATATTATGGAAATAAGGATTAAGAACAAAGTCAAGCTACAATAACCAGTATCCTAGGGGCAGAGTATAACACTCACCTGTAGGCCTGTCCCAACTCACTCCCGCAAGTCTTCCCATGCCGTCTCCTCTTCCTCTTCCTCCGTGGCTGGGTTGATTCCCCAGTCCATCCTTCTCCCTTCCCTCTTCCTCCTCCTCTGCTGCTTCCCATGTCTTCCAAAGTGTCACAGGATTGTTTCCTTGGAAGCGGTGACACATGTCCCACGTCACGCGTCTGTGTCAACTCTGTGTCAGTGATACAGTTGTGTGTCACAAACTGCACATCTATTACATAATATTCACCCCCTAACAACCCTGTCTGGGGCTAAAACAGGAGTGGTTTACTTCAAGTTTTCCTTCTCTAGAGTTAGTGAATCCACGACAGGTTTCAATCATTTTTGTGGGTTATTAACTTCCCCCGACATAGACACCAGACAGAAGGGACCAACGGCTTTGAGTGTCTCATCCGAAAAACACAGACAAAGTGAGGTGAACAAAATTGCCAAAGCTTCGAAATGGCAGTAGGTGGATTCAAACCACCGTTCTCTCAATCAACAGTCCTTTGCTCTAACCACCAGACCACCCTCCTCATACATATACAGATAATATACAAACCACCAGTCTCTCGATCAATAGTCCTGTACTCTAACCACTATACCACACTCCTCATACATATATAGATAATGTAAAAAAATTAACATGTAAAACAAGTAATTTGTAATACAGTTTCAGGTTAGCAGAGTCATGGCTGTATGCAATTAGGTACACAAAAAACCATATGGAAAGACATTGAGATTGAATATCTATAACTAAATATAACTGAATATCTATAACCGATCAACGCATGGTAATTATATCAATATAATGATATAATATAATATAAGATATAATATAATAACTTCACAATAAGCAGGCTAAATTACAATAAAGAGCCAGCATGTAAAAGTGGATGCTAGAGCCAGCATGTCCAAGTGGATGCTAGAGCCAGCTTGTCCAAGTGGATACTAGAGCCAGTATGTCTAAGTGGATACTAGAGCCAGCATGTCTAAGTGGATAATAGAGCCAGTATGTCTAAGTGGATATTAGAGCCAGTATGTCCAAGTAGATACTAGAGCCAGCATGTCCAAGTGGATACTAGAGCCAGCATGTCCAAGTGGATACTAGAGCCAGCGTGTCCAAGTGGAAACTAGAGCCAGTGTGTTCAAGTGGATACTAGAGCCATCGTGTCCATGTGGTACTAGAGAGGTTGGATTCTTTGCAAAATGAGACCAGAGAAAGATTTGAGAAAAAAGGCAACATCTGCTTGAAATTGGATAAGTATTCTGAGATAAGCAAGGAGGTATTCTACCAATATTATATGTGATCGACTGATTTCAGTCTAATTAAATGTACTTCTTAAAATCCCAGAGTGGAACATTCCGCAGCGGAAACACATCCCTCTTGTGAAGTCTCTGCATGCAACCATCAACATTGTTAATGATAACAAGTGAGATGTAACGTTATTTCAGTCACATACAGTCATACACAGGCAAGTTGGTTATTATAATTGCATAATGAAAAAAAATTATTTAAATTATGATGTAACTGTAGAGAACCTGTAGGAACCCTGGAGGGTCTTTGATGAAACCCACCCATAGTACAAAAGTTGTATTGCTAGTTGTGCATTTCCACGATAGTGTCAGACTGTCTAGACAAATAGAAATGATAAAAATTAATGAACATACTATGAAATATAAATTACTGCTAGGATTTTTTCATAAAACTTGGTGACGATCAAAACACCACACAATTGAGACATTTTGCAACCGCCCCTTAAAAGTCATGACTAGATAAAATGTTGCTTGAGGGCACATGCACAGAAGACCCACAAATCATTTGTGCTGAACTACTGGTCTACATTCACAATTCAGGCCTTGACATTTAAAGCTATTGTAACATTTGAAAAGTTACTGCCCCCCCCACAAGTCACTGCCCCCCACCAAAGTTACTGGCCCCCACAATTTACTGGAACCACCGCAAAATGTACTGCCCCCCTCAAAAATTACTGGCCCGGACTTTTTCTGATATAAAACATAGAATTTGTGCAATGTGTCACAGTAGTTTCGTTTATGTAGGGCCTATATGTAAATTTATCTAATTGTTTTGGCTACAAGACAGCCTTATGTTAATCAAAAACTATTTATTAGTTAGAGCAGGAATTATACACCAATATTCCTGTATACATACATGATACACAATATTGGCATTGGCCATTGCAGACACCCTATGCCTATGTTACGCAAATGCGGATAACAAACGTGTTAGACAAAAATAAATTTATTGCAACATCATTACGAAGCAATAGAGTGTCAATGTGAAAGACTTCTGTCTGTATCTGTCAGAAGGGAAATACAAACAAATTTAATTTTTGGGGACCAAGTGTAACATCTGCTGTTGCGTGTTGTGTGTACACCGACCCACTCCCATTTGTTGGGACCAAGTGTAACATCTGCTGTTGCGTGTTGTGTGTACACCAACCCACTCCTATTTGTTGGGACCAATTGTAACGTATACTTTTGCGTGTACACCGACCCACTCCCATTTGTTGGGACCAAGTGTAACATCTGCTGTTGCGTGTTGTGTGTACACCGACCCACTCCCATTTGTTGGGACCAAGTGTAACATCTGCTGTTGCGTGTTGTGTGTACACCGACCCACTCCCATTTGTTGGGACCAAGTGTAACATCTGCTGTTGCGTGTTGTGTGTACACCGACCCACTCCCATTTGTTGGGACCAAGTGTAACATCTGCTGTTGCGTGTTGTGTGTACACCGACCCACTCCCATTTGTTGGGACCAAGTGTAACATCTGCTGTTGCAGACCCACTCCCATTTGTTGGGACCAAGTGTAACATCTGCTGTTGCAGACCCACTCCCATTTGTTGGGACCAAGTGTAACATCTGCTGTTGCGTGTACACCAACCCACTCCCATTTGTTGGGACCAAGTGTAACATCTGCTGTTGCATGTTGCGTGTACACCGACCCACTCCCATTTGCCAATTCATTTTCATGTAAACTACACACTTGCTTATGTGAGTGGAACTAAGTCGTTTATTTATTCAAATTATCGCTGTTTCTTTCAAACACTGATTGAAAATATTGCTGTAAATTAATCTCTTTAATTTTTCTTTCAGTTTCAGATTTCCTGACCCATATTTCTTCCAGACATCAAGCAGTAGTGACGTGTAGCAAGACGCTAAGAACAAATCGTCATTTTTTGGGGTAGTTTCACCAGTCAACAAATTATGCTAATGAACTACAATATCAATATTAAATAGTGAACTAAACTAAACTAACCTCAGCTGAAAGCATTGGGTAAAAACACCAGGACATTGTAACACTTGATTAAGAGTCCCATGGTCTGACCACCACGCCCCACCAGGACACTTCACTTAGTAATAGGTATTTTAGTATTATGCTAAAATGATGATAGTAAACATTATATAAATAATATTCTAATTGACAAATTATCCTTAAAAAATACTACCATTTCACAATATTCATATTTTAACACTTACATAAATGTAAGTAAATAATATAAATTTACATCATTATAATTTACATGAATCCCAGTTTTGCCCTAATTTGTTGGGCAACAATGTGCCACATGACGTGACATGACCTGCCGGTGTAGCTAAATGAAGTGTACATTTAGACAGAGATGACCCACAACAGTAACAGAAAGACAAATGTAATGACACTGAAGTGTTTCACCTGACTTTGTCACCAGACTGGAGCAGTGTGTCACCATGCTGTCCTGTCCTATCTGTAGCCATGACGGCTTCTTCCACAACTTTACATGACCTACAGTCAATTTTCTATTTAAAGTTGAATGTACAATGATTTTAATTCATCATGTGATTGTCTGCCTAGCCACTTCAGCAGGGTCTGTCAATCTATCAACAAAACATGGCCGCAAATGTAAAGATGCCAGACACTCAGTCATGTTTCGTTGAATTGTTATCTTGATGTATGCGTGTTTCGTTGAATTTTTATCTTGATGTATGCGGAGGTATGATCGAAAGTCAATTGGCAAATGTAGACTGCCCTCGTAATATATTTCCAAATGTATACGTCACATCTATTAACAGTTTAAAACCAGAATTCAAATTTTCTGAAATTGCAATCCATAAACTGGTCCGACAACACCCTATTTGAACTGTTATGGATATATGGGTTGATATGGCTGGGTGGTAGGGTATTACTTAACCTAATGCCCATTAAGGTAGCTTGGGCGGCTAACGTGTCAGTTGATTTTTTCATTTTTCCTTATAACATGCTAGGAAATATTGAACTGAATGTCGACACCACAAATAATCACCCGGCACTAACGCCATATTTTGCCAATCCATCCTTTAAAAACAGTCCTTTTGGAAGTCCCGACTTCTTAGAAACGCTGACAATGTAACAACTGTGTGTGTGTTGATCTTTGAACCAGCTTTATTTGTTCGCCAAGAAAGTGGAACATATCGTCTGGTTACTGTGATTCCAGTACACATCAGTGGCTGGGGCAGCTCTCAAACCCTGTCAGTGTCCAATGCCCTCGGATGTGATGTTGTATTATGTAGCATAGTTGACCAGCTATGGGATATGTCAATAAACAAGTCTACCAGGACAGTATTTGAAGCAGGTTTTAGAGCATTTAGAAGATTTTCAGATATGTATCCATGTGGGAGCTTGAATCCTACACACCTGACTATATCAGAAGAAATGTTCATCTACTTTGTGGCACACTGTTTTAGTTTCTTACAGTTAAAGTATTCTACCATAAAGACATATCTAGCAGGCATTAGGTTTCCGTATATCAAGACAGGTTTTCAGGATCCATGCTGTTTTGTAAATGGCCAGCCATTCCTGCATTTGCAAACTATTCTAAAAGCAGTAAAGAAATCACAGGATAATGTAGTTAAACCCAGGCTATCTATTACAGCAAAAATGTTAAGTAAAATGTGTAATGTTCTAAGATCAGGTTACTTAGGCCTATATGAAGACTTAGTCCTACAGACAGCCTACTGTCTGGCTTTCTTTGGATTTTTAAGATGTGGAGAATTCACAAGTCGGTCTAACACTTTTGACCCTCTAACAGATTTGAGTATATGTGACATACAATTTCATATTCATGAAAGGTATTTCACACTTCAGTTGAAAAGATCAAAGACAGATCCATTTTGCAAAGGAGCAACTCTTAAATATTTTGCAACAGAGCAGAACATTTGCCCTTTCCAGACTATGATGGCCCTGCAGCAGACAAGGAATGATATGGTAGCCCAGTCACATGACCCTTTGTTTACCACTTTAAAAAGGGACGCCATTGACACTATCTTTCTTAATAGAGAAACTAAAGATGCTTCTTTTAAATCTTGGTTACAATCCATCTTTGTATAGTGGTCACTCGTTCCAGATAGACGCAGCTACCACAGCAGCAGCTGCACACATTCCAGATCACATGATACGAACACTGGGCAGATGGAACTATGATTGTTATTGCAGGTAAATTCAAACATCTTGTAAATCATTAAGAGAAGCCCAACAAGCCATGTGCAGTAATTTGTAATTAATTTGCTAACCATGGGTTTAGTATCACTTTAGATAAGGAGTGTGATACTGATAAGTGTGCTGCAATATATATATATATATATATATATATATATATATATATATATATATATATATATATATATAAAAATCATGTATATAATTATATACACATACGTACATGTATGTGGACAATGTAGTTATACATTTGTGACAACTATGATTTTGTAGCGTAGTACACGACTAATACTGATCAGTATTTTGATGTGTGAGAACAATGATGGTACACGCAACATGGATGTTTGATAATGTTCTTAGAACATATACCACTACAAATATGCATGTATTTAAATTAGCTTTGTACTGTAACACCTATTTACATAGTCACAACCAAGACAAGCCACTTTGTCAATATTATGTATGTATGTGGCACTAACTGCGTGGGTACAATTATAATTGTTTACTCTACATATATTTTTTTTCTTGTGTGAGAAGCTACTAAGTATTTCAGTATGTAGATAGAACCAACTTTAATTGCTTCACAGGTCAAGATTATGAGTGATAATTGTATTTTATGATACTGCAACAGGTTGATTGTTGATTAGCCTAAAGTGTTCATTTGATCACAAAAACAGCCTTATTCAAGGCTAACGTAGCAAACTAATTAAAACTAAATTGTATGATGGCCCCGTGCAAACGACAGTTAAAGGCCACAAGGCACGTAATTTGTGGCAGTTGTAGTAACTGGGTAGATTTCGTCAAGTCTGGGTGCGAAAAGTCCTGGGCTGAGGTCCAGGCAGATAGTTTTAATTTTGAGTGTAGGGGATGCGCAAGGATGAAGGAAATAGAGGTGGAGTTGGAAAAGCTGAGACTGCTCGTTGTGGCAATGGTGGGAAGGGAACAGGGGAGTTGTGCCAGTAGTTCCGGTGAGGGAACAGTAGACGATAAAGTGGGGAAAGACACAAGAGATGCTAGGGAGAGCTCACCTCAGCCTGGGAGGAAGCTGAGAGGAGGGAAGGTGACAGGTCATAGGGAGACAGGACGTAAGGAGACGGGAAGGAAAGGAACGGGAGTGAAGACAACCGGGGTGAAGGAGAGGGGAGTAGGGGAGACAGGAGGGAAGGAGAAGGGAGTGGGGGAGACGGGAGGGAAGACAACCGGGGTGAAGGAGAGGGGAGTAGCGGAGACAGGAGGGAAGGAGAAGGGAGTGGGGGAGACGGGAGGGAAAACAACCGGAGTGAAGGAGAGGGGAGTAGGGGAGACAGGAGGGAAGGAGAAGGGTGTGGGGGAGACGGAAGGGAAGGGGTCAGGACAGAATGTGATGGAGGGGATCGAAAGGAAGAGTTATTCTGCAGCAGTGATAGAGGGGGTGAGGAAGAGAGCGAGGGTGTTTGTGGGGGATTCGATAGTTAGGAAGACCGACAGAGTCTTAAACAAGGGAGATGATGTGGTGGTCTGCTTGCCTGGAGCCAAAATAGAGGCGATAACTGAGAGGGTAAAAAACATCGTAGGCTCGGGTAAGGGTGGATCTGTTTTAGTACATGTAGGGACAAATAACGTAGAGAGGGAGGGTACAACTGCTATAGTTAGGAAATATAGGCAGTTGGTCAGAACACTAAAACAGACGCGGGTTGAGCAGGTAATACTGTCAGGGATTTTACCTGTGATGGGCAGGAGGGGTCATAAATATCGAAATTGTCGGGGGATGGCAATTAACATGTTAGTCCAGAGGCTGTGTAGGGAAGAGGAAGTTGGATTTGTGGATTTATGGGAAAGTTTTGTTGGGAGGGGTGATATGTACATGAAGGATGGGCTTCATTTAAGTGGAAAGGGGGCGGCAGTATTCGCGGACAAACTTTCAGCAGCAGTAGATAGCGACTTGGGTACAATGACAAATATTTTTGGAAGTAAACATTCTTTAAACTAGAAGTGCAGGGGGGTTACCTAGATGTGTCTCAAGCAGAACAAGAGACCACTAGCACAGATAAACCAATATCAAATCATCCGAAAAACATCTCTGAAAAAGGTTATAGATGCGTATGTTTAAATGCAAGGAGCATAGTAAATAAGAAAAACGAATTAAACATTATGGTAGAAGATATTGACCCTCACATAATTGGTATAACTGAATCATGGGCCAACATAGATATAACAGATGCTGAATTAGGACTGACAGGATACGTAATGTTTAGGAAAGATCGAATAGGAAGAAGGGGCGGGGGAGTTATTTTATATGTTAAAGAATCTATTCAGGCTTATGAAATAAAACTAGAAAGGGAAGCAGATTGCGATGAAGCTGTTTGGTGCAAAATTGTCTCAGGAAATTCAGAATTAACTGTTGGATTAGTTTACCGAAGTCCAAACATAAACGAAGAGGACAACACAGAGATTTTAACCATGGACACATACAATGGAATTCTCTAGAGAGCACAGGGATTGAGGATCAACAATTTCTATGTTTAATCCAGGATAGCTTTCTTACTCAGCACGTACTAGAACCAACCAGGGGAGAAAATGTATTAGATATAGTTTTGTCATCACAAAAAGAATTAGTGGACAATGTAAAAATATTTGAACCATTGGGTAATAGTGACCATAATCAAATACATTTTGACATCAATGTAAAATCAGAAAGTAAAAATAAGAAAACGTACAAGAGAAACTTCCACAAAGGTAACTACAAAGATATGAGAAAATACTTAGCACAGCTAGATTGGAATAACATGCTGATGAATAAGACTGCAATTGAATGTTGGAATATTCTAAAATATGAAATTGAGAGTATCATTGATAAATTTGTTCCCTTCCGAAAACAAGGAAAACGGTGTAGAAAGAAACACGTGTCAAAAGAGGCAATTAGAAAAATAATGCTAAAACAAACTATGTGGAGGGTTTATAGGCGTACCAGAAAGGAAGAAGACTATGCAAAATACAAAGAGGCACCTAATGCAGCTACAACTGAAATCAGACAATCTAAAAGAAGCTATGAGCAAAAACTGGCATGTAACATAAAAACTGACAGCAAGAGTTTTTATGCATATGTCAGGAGTAAACAAAACGTACAAGACAAGGTTGGACCTCTAGAAGACAGTGCTGGAAATATAATATCACAGGGGTTTTTAATGGCGGAAGACCTAAATGGTTACTTCAGTTCAGTGTTTACAAAAGAAGATATTAGTTCATTACCAGTTGCTGATGCTAAATTTCAGGGGGCTAAATCTGACTATTTAGGACCGTTAGTTGTAACTCCAGAATTGGTAGCTAGGAAAATAAAGGCAATGAAGGATAACAAATCACCGGGAGTGGATGGGATTCCTCCAAAATTACTAATGGAAACAGTAGATCAAATCAGTATACCACTTGCAAGAGTATTCAACTTGTCATTAAAAGAGGGAGTTGTTCCGTTTGAATGGAAAGAAGCAAACATCATACCATTATTTAAAAAGGTTTCGAGAAATAAGTCAGAGAATTACAGACCAGTGAGTTTAACGTCAGTGATTTGTAAATTATTAGAAAGGTTAATTAAAGACCATACGGTGGACTTCCTCGTTAAGCATAAATTATTAAATTCATCTCAACATGGATTCCTTAAAGCGAGGTCATGCTTAACAAATGTGTTATGTTTTTTGGAAGAAATCACTAAGTGGATAGACGAGGGATCGCCAGTAGATATTATCTACTTAGATTTTCAGAAAGCTTTTGACAAAGTGCCACATCAAAGATTGCTACTTAAATTAAAAGCCCATGGTATCGGGGATAGCATAACTGACTGGATAGAACAATGGCTGACTGACAGAAGACAACGAGTTGTAGTAGATGGCGAAGTTTCAAATTGGAAATCGGTTTTGAGTGGGGTACCTCAAGGATCAGTATTAGGACCTATATTATTCTTAATTTATATCAATGACTTGGACGAGAGTATAACAAGTAACGTACTGAAATTTGCGGACGACACAAAACTGTTTAGAAAGGTTAATACTGATGGTGATAAACAACATTTACAAAACGATCTAGACAGATTAGTGAAATGGTCTGAGAAATGGCAGATGCTGTTCAATTTTGGGAAATGTAAATGCCTACATACAGGACATGGGAACTTGAATGTAAACTATAAAATGGGAGCTACTGTTCTTGGTACTACTGCAAAAGAAAAGGACTTAGGAGTTACAATAAGCGCTGATATGAAAGTTTCAGAGCAGTGTGGTATTGCAGCTTCAAAAGGTAATCAAATTCTTGGATTGATTAGAAGAAACATAACATACAAGGGAAAAAAGATAATTATACCTCTTTATAAAGCAATAGTTAGACCTCATTTAGAATACTGTATACAAGCATGGAGACCATATCGTAAGAAGGATATAGATACGCTTGAACGCATACAAAGGAGAGCAACTAAAATGATTCCAGAACTTAGAGACCTTAGTTATGAAGAACGCCTGAAAGAATGTGGTTTAACAACTCTAGAGACAAGGAGGTTAAGAGGAGATCAGATTGAAGTTTTTAAGATATTGAATGGGTATGAAAATATTGATAGAAATATGTTTTTCTCACTCAAGAAGGATAGCAGAACTAGAGGACATGAGGTAAAATTAGTAAAGGATCAATGTAGATTGGACATCAGGAAGCACTCGTTCTCACAGAGGACAGTAAATGAATGGAACAAACTGTCTACAGATTGTGTAACTGCTAGCAGCGTGAATATGTTTAAAAACAAGGTTGACACATATATCAGGAGGGCGGGTTATAAGTAGGTGAACATTGTTGGACTCTCGATAAGCCAATGGCTTCCTTGTCCACTTGCCATCTGGGCCTTTGGCTTGGATGGCAAATCTTGTTAAATCTTGTTAAACATTTCCTGCGGGAATTGTTCGTTGATTTGATGTTTACCACCTAGGTGGCGCTACATGAAAAGCGTTTGATATATCCCGCTGAAAAACTTTTTATAATAATGACTGTTTTTGAGCGGAAAAACGGGTGCTCTTGGTTAAGCCAGTCCCCTTGTTCAATAGTTAAAATACTTGACAATCGTGCTAGATAAATAAATAAAATTTCAATAAACTCGCGTTAAAAATTTCAATAAATTCGCGTTATATTTCATTAATTATTTCATATTATGTACTACTGTATTAAATTAATAATGTGTTTGTATACATTACGTTGTTTTTTCTCCAAATAGAAAAAACAAAATGTTAAAGCCAAAACATTTGAAATTAATTCAAATGCATTTGCAAATGTGTAACTAAAACATTTGCATTTGAATGTGTTCCTGAAAAATGACATTTGCATTCGCATTTGCATCAAGTGAAACATTTGCATTTGCATTCAAATGCGTTGACATGCATGTTAACAAGCCTGCTCGGTATTGGTAACAGCACCCCTGTGGGTATTACTAGAGAAAAAGGCTGTTCATATACTTGATATGATTGCCAAATATCTGCAGCTTGCAGCCTTACTTGAAGATGTGACAAGCAATTTGAGAGAGTTCATGGCAGCTGAAGCCCTGCCATTTGGTGATGACACTTATGTAGTACGTGATGCTGTGTACGAGTCTCTGATCATGACACTTATGTAGTACGTGATGCTGTATACGAGTCTCTGGTGATGACACTTATGCATTACGAGATGCCGTGTACGTACGAGTCTCTGGTGATGACACTTATGTAGTACGAGATGCTGTGTACAATTCTCTGGTGTCACCGTCAGAGTTTGATGACAAAGTGGAGGTAATTCTCTGCAGGGCACGGACCACAGTCACTTTTCTCATGTAATGGCGGATGGATTCTGACTGTGGTTCGTGCCCTGCATTGTCCTCAGAGCTCTCGGTCTGGTAGTAGCTATAGACAGTTCAATGACCACCTCCCTGGAGGAATATATGTGAACCTAAGTGACAGTGCACCTGCTCGAACCAAGACGCAAAGTGTGCCAGTGCAAAACAAATTCTCCGAATCGGTGTTTAGATATTTGGACAATATCATCAGGTTCAAGCCAAATATCAATCACTACTTGTGGGTAAACAGGTTCAACATAAATTCCACACAGATGCCAAGGATTCTGAGGATGGAATTACAAAAGATGAGTGGTACACTGCCAAAGTAATATCGCAGGTATATGACAGTATATATGTAAGATTAGATGAGATAAGATACATTTTATGTGGGGATAGAGACCCATATCATTGCATGAATTAAATTAAAAAAATAAATATTCATACATACAGTGATGCCTCCACGATGTCACATGTAACCGCCTCTGACTTTATCACATGAATTTAGTATGACACAAAGAAAATTGTTACTGTCATATATCCTTTTCATACAATTGTATATAACTGCAGATATGTGTATGAAAATGATCAATAGCATGGTAAACAAACATAGCACTTGCCCCATCAAATGCTCCATAACCATAATCTCTTCTATTAGGATTATTGTATGCAACTTTGTTTGCTCTGTCACTCACTCACTCACTCACTCACTCACTCACTCACTCACTCACTCACTCACTCACTCAAATCAATCAATCAATCAATCAATCATTAGCTCAGTACAGATTCTGTCGTTTCTATGAATTATATGTGCAGTGACATATATCCCCATCTAGCACAGCTTGGTTGGGCCAACATTATAATAAGCTCGCCACGGTCGCGGTCTGCATGTTGACCTAATGTCAACGTTGTGCCAACAATGGAAACCAACGCCAACTATTAAAACATCGTCGGCGACACCTAACGAAGAATCTCGCATATGCTCATTGGTTGGGGTACTGTTATCAAATAGTCGCCACCGTCGCGATTTGCATGGCAACGCATCCCCATCGTTTTTTATCAACGATACATATGAACACAAGGCAGCACAACAATATATATGAACACAAGGCAGCACTGTCGTGAACAACCAGGACAGTTTTATTAACTAATAACCATGCATACATTTTACATTGTGAAATCCTGAATACAGTCTATTTGTTATGGATGACTGTTGTGTATTATGGTTGAATACATAATGCACAACAGTCAAACTCATGTACATAACATACTAGCCTAAATACTAACAATTGAGATCCTGTTAGTTAACAAAACAGAATTGAATGTGGCGAGCCTTCGAATACTCATGCATCTAATGCAGTCTGGAAAGAAGTCCAAGTATCAAAGGTAGCGCCTTCTTACAAAAGAAGAGGCTCCATTGTTGGCAAATATAAATCATGGCATATATACATTCACAAAAAGCAAGAAAATACGTAACACCTCGAGGCAAGCATCGTCCCAAAACCCCAATGTGCACGAAAAACCACGATGTTCAAACTGCATTCTGCGAATAAGGATAACTTTTGCCGTAATTCGCAGAGCAGCTCTGCGAATGGCCTGTGCGGTTTTGAAAAGGCCCAAGGGGGTTCGAGCGTACACAATCAGCCGTGGATTTCTCGGGTGATTTGTGAAAAAAATGTACTGTTAAACACAATTTTCTCAAAAAGGGGTTTCGTTCGGACCCCCCCCCCCGCCGAGGACGGGCATGTGTAACCTGTCAAAAGGTGGTGGGATAAATAGACTTAATGTTTCAATAAAATAAATACGAAACCTATAGGCCACGCATTGTTGAGGGTGCGCTTTACCCCACGTGACGAAATTTGTGACACGTACAGGACTGCCAATAAAATGCATTTTTGTAGTAGTTTTTTAGTAAGGTTCTGTAATTCTAGTACTACTTAGTTTAGATATGTGTATATTTAATTGGGTTAACCATTTCCACCTTAGATGAAAATAAATAAGTCAAATGGTTTTTGCCCCCAAATGGGTGCGCTTTGTCCCACCCAACTCAATTGTGACAATGGACCGAATTGGTTGGGACCACTTAAATTGGGTGTGGAGCTGTGTCGGACTCAGGCATTGTTCGTCCTCGGTCCACGAGAACTAGTCTCCGGTACTCTCGAGGGACCGACGTTGTTGTTTCAATGTGCTGAGTGAAAAAACCTAATCCATGAATATTTTAAGTTAGCACAGTGCGACACCGGGACCACACACAAAGGACATGAGTTGAACAGTGCATCACTTCTATTAGTTACGACAGATGTGCCTATTGTATTCTGAACTGTGGCGTCCTCAGGGTTTTATGCATGACTTGACACATCTATGACACGGCGCTCTTGTCCCCCAGGATGACACGTTATCTGTATCAATTTGTCAGTCGAACGGAAGTTTCTGCTTTTAATGAGAGACTCCACAAACAACAGCTGATCACAGCTAAAATGGGAGGTAGTAGTGAGGTTAGTTCTGAGCCCACGTTTTTTTGCATTTCCTGATTTATTTGGCTTTTGAACATCAACAGTCTGCTAACAATATAACTTAACTAGGAATGTGTGTTCCTTCTGCTAAGATATTAACAATTAATATGCAATTAAACGGAGAATGACAAACTGTCTGTAATACTCTGTATATATGTGTGTGTGTCCGCCTGTCTGTCTCTTTCTCTTACTCTCTGTCTGTCTGTGTTTTTATCTTGCTCTCTTTCCCCGCCTGTCTGTCAATCTGTCTCTCTGTCTGTCTCTTTCTCTTACTCTCTGTCTATGTTGTTATCTTGCTCTCTTTCCCCGCCTGTCTGTCAATCTGTCTCTCTGTCTGTCTCTTTCTCTTACTCTCTGTCTGTGTTGTTATCTTGCTCTCTTTCCCCGTCTGTCTATCAATCTGTCTCTCTGTCTGTCTCTTTCTCTTACTCTCTGTCTGTGTTGTTATCTTGCTCTCTTTCCCCGTCTGTCTATCAATCTGTCTCTCTGTATGTATGCATGCACACGTTGATATGCAACTGTCGCATCACCTAATATATTATATACATTAGGATCTGCGACAGTTGCATATCAGCGAGATTTAATTTCTGGGGAAGCCTGATTATGATTCCATTTTTCCATTGTGCGGGGGGATTTTCTTCTATTGTACTGTTAAAAAGTAACCAACCTTAGGATTTTAGCGTACATTGTTCTATATTGACGAGCGTCGGCGTCGCCATCAGTCGAACGATAATAATATTACTTAGGGTGTAGATTGTATATCAGAAAGTACTCATTCTCACACACGACAATAAATAAATGGAACAAATTATCTACAGATTGTATAAATGCTAGCTGCGTGAATATATTATTTTTTTTGGCAAATATCTTACAAGGGCGGGTTACACAGAGATGAACAATTGTTGGACTCTCGACAAATATCTTAGAAGGGCTGGTTACACACAGATGAACAATTGTTGGACTCTCGACAGATATCTTAGAAGGGCTGGTTACACACAGATGAACAATTGTTGGACTCTCGGCAGATATCTTGGAAGGGCGGGTTACACACAAATGAACAATTGTTGGACTCTCGACAGATATGTTAGAAGGGCGGGTTACACACAGATGAACAATTGTTGGACTCTTGATAAACCATTGATTTTCTTGTTCAATTGCCATATAAATGGGTATTTTGCTTTGGATGGCAACCTTTGTAAATCTTGTTAATGCAATAACCGTATTGACATATGAGTCACATATCTACCAAGGTACCCATATTTGAAAATTAGTTAAAGTTAGCGTTCAACAAGCTTAAACAGTGAACATGACTACGTTGAGACCTGTTTCTTATTATGACAATACACATATTTTCGCCTTGCAACTTTGACGCCGATACTACTACTATAATATTATAGTTTCTTCCATGTCCAGAGTGACACCCAATCTCTTCTAGTTCGAGTAGCGATAACAAAACGTAAGTACACCTCCGATGGGATTCGAACGGGCAATCCCCGGCCTAAGAGGCCGGTGCCTTGTCCATTTCGTCACGGAGGTAGACACACCGCCAACAAGGTTTCTTTGTAAGATATCTGCGTGAATGAAGATGACGCACGTCTCACGTCAAACATCAGCCGTAGACTACGTCAAAACAAGCCGAACTTTATTAATGGGTACGTACGCGAGTAATGGTGCAGGGCGTACTGCGCCAAACATTTTCGACACGACTTTACAATAAATGCATGTTCTCATATGAATCCTGGTAATAAAGTCACACAAACAACATGAACAGTAAGCCCTGTACAATAACGTATGAGGATTTCTCAAAGCGCGTTTTTACGATAAAGGGTAGACACTGAGAGGTCCATTTGATATGTGAATCATATATGTTAGTCAATTAATCTATATCATGTAACAGTGCATGTTTTACACGTTCATTGGTGTATATTTCAATGCACCCAATTTGAAAAGAGTATTATTTTGACAGAAGTCTAAAATGTGTTTATGGAGGTTGTTAGAGAAATTATCAAGGATTGTAGACTGGCAATGTTTTGAGTATCCCCTGGGTTAATGTCACACCCCCTGGGTTCCTGTCACACCCGTACACAACAAAACATGGGTTAGCTGATGAGTATACACATTGGCATAACATATACATGATGCCGTCACGTTATGTAAATTAATTTACTGCACTGGGGCATATCCGCACACGACGGGGACAAGTCTATGCGGATATACCCCAAACGACCGGCCGGGGAAGATTGTCAATTGTCCCGCAAACACAGTCTGTGGCGGTACATTTTATTTGTGTAAGGACAAAACTAATGAAATACATTCCAAAAATGCATCAACACACCAAAATGCATATATTATTGAGAGTACGTCAACATCATTTCATGTATAACATTACATAATATTCTGCAAAAACAACATTTTAGTTTACAAACTATAAACTAAAATGTGCCTGTGGCAGGGTTTATGTAAGGGTGCGGGAGTGGCATGGCTCGTGTAAGAATGCAGCAGTTTCAGGGCTTATGTAAGTGTGCGGGAGTGGCATGGCTCGTGTAAGAATGCAGCAGTTTCAGGGCTTATGTAAGAGTGCGGGAGTGGCATGGCTCGTGTAAGAATGCAGCAGTTTCAGGGCTTATGTAAGAGTGCGGGAGTGGCATGGCTCGTGTAAGAATGCAGCAGTGGCAGGGCTTATGTAAGAGTGCGGGAGTGGCATGGCTCGTGTAAGAATGCAGCAGTTTCAGGGCTTATGTAAGAGTGCGGGAGTGGCATGGCTCGTGTAAGAATGCAGCAGTGGCAGGGCTTATGTAAGAGTGCGGGAGTGGCATGGCTCGTGTAAGAATGCAGCAGTGGCAGGGCTTATGTAAGAGTGCGGGAGTGGCATGGCTCGTGTAAGAATGCAGCAGTGGCAGGGCTTATGTAAGAGTGCGGGAGTGGCATGGCGTAGAAGCAGCAGTGGCAGGGCTGTAAGAGTGCGGAGTGGCATGTCTCGTGTAAGAATGCAGCAGTGGCAGGGCTTATGTAAGGATGCGGGAGTGGCATGGCTCGTGTAAGAATGCAGCAGTGGCAGGGCTTATGTAAGAGTGCGGGAGTGGCATGGCTCGTGTAAGAATGCAGCAGTGGCAGGGCTTATGTAAGAGTGCGGGAGTGGCATGGCTCGTGTAAGAATGCAGCAGTGGCAGGGCTTATGTAAGAGTGCGGGAGTGGCATGGCTCGTGTAAGAATGCAGCAGTGGCAGGGCTTATGTAAGGATGCGGGAGTGGCATGGCTCGTGTAAGAATGCAGCATTGGCAGGGTTTATGTAAGAGTGCGGGAGTGGCATGGCTCGTGTAAGAATGCAGCAGTGGCAGGGCTTATGTAAGGGTGCGGGAGTGGCATGGCTCGTGTAAGAATGCAGCAGTGGCAGGGCTTATGTAAGGGTGCGGGAGTGGCATGGCTCGTGTAAGAATGCAGCAGTGGCAGGGCTTATGTAAGAGTGCGGGAGTGGCATGGCTCGTGTAAGAATGCAGCAGTTGTAGGGCTTATGTAAGGGTGCGGGAGTGGCATGGCTCGTGTAAGAATGCAGCATTAGCAGGTTTATGTAAGAGTGCGGGAGTGGCATGACTCGTGTAAGAATACAGCAGTGGCAGGGCTTATGTAAGAGTGCGGGAGTGGCATGGCTCGTGTAAGAATGCAGCATTGGCAGGGTTTATGTAAGAGTGCGGGAGTGGCATGGCTCGTGTAAGAATGCAGCAGTGGCAGGGCTTATGTAAGAGTGCGGGAGTGGCATGGCTCGTGTAAGAATGCAGCATTGGCAGGGTTTATGTAAGAGTGCGGGAGTGGCATGGCTCGTGTAAGAATGCAGCAGTGGCAGGGCTTATGTAAGAGTGCGGGAGTGGCATGGCTCGTGTAAGAATGCAGCAGTGGCAGGGCTTATGTAAGGGTGCGGGAGTGGAAGATATCAAGTAAGATACTTGTATAAGAATGCGGGAGTGGCAGGATTTGTGTAAGAATGCAGGAGTGGCATGGCTTATGTAAGAGTGCGGGAGTTGCAGACCTTATGTAGGAGTGCGAGAGTGGCAGAGATTATGTAAGAGCGCGGGACTGGCATGGCCTGTGTAAAAATGCAGCAGTGGCAGGTTTAATGTAATAGTGCGAGAGTGGCAGGGCTTATGTAAGAATGCGGGAGTGGCAGGGCTTATGTAAGAATGCGGGAGTGGCAGGGCTTATGTAAGAATGCGGGAGTGGCAGGGCTTATGTAAGAGTGCGGGAGTGGCAGGCCTTATGTAAGAGTGCGGGAGTGGCAGAACTTATGTAAGAGTGCGGGAGTGGCAGGGCTTATGTAAGAGTACGGGGAGTGGCAGGGCACTAAAAGCACCAGGACTAGGCTTTCGCCATACATTCGATCACGAGAAATTATGTTTTCAACAACAATGGTGTAATCTGCTTCATCGATTTTACTAAAGCTTTCAACTCGATATACCAAGGAAAACTATGGGTCGCTTTGCGCGACTTCACACAAGTCCTACATCAACCTGTTGTTGGTCCAACTTTTCAGAATTTGCAGGCCCGTATCAGAAAAAACATCGATACCACCAGGTAGAGCTTAGAGAGTAGACTCCTCTCGATTCTCAGAGGCGTAGGCCTGTTCTCATTAGTTACACTCGCGTGGAATGGAAGACAAGGATTGGTTGTTTTGTGTAATACCAATAATAATTCGTACAGTGACGTTGATCTCAATTCATATGTCGAGACATATTTCAGTTCGGTGTACTTTAAAGGTCCCTCCTCAATTCGGCGTAATTTAAAGGTCCCTCTTGAATGCGGCGCACTTTAAAGGTCCCCCTCAATTCGGCGTACTTTAAAGGTCCCTACTAAATTCGGCGTACTGTAAAGGTCCCTCCTCAAGTCTTCGAACTTTAACGATCCCTCGTCAATTTTGGGTAACTTTAAAGGTCCCTCTTCAATGCGGCGTACTTTAAAGGTCCCTCGTCAATTTGGCGTACTTTAAAGGTCCTCCCTCAATTCGGCGTACTTTAAAGGTCCCTCGTCAATATGGGGTAACTTTAAAGGTGCCTCGTCAATTCGGCATACTTTAAAGGTCCGTTGTCAAATCGGCGTACATTAAAGTTTCCTCATCAATTCGGCGTACTTTAAAGGTCCCTCGTCAATTCGGCGTACTTTAAAGGTCCCTCGTCAATTCGGCGTACTTTAAAGGTCCCTCCTCAATTCGGCGTACATTAAAGGTCCCTCCTCAATTCGGCTTACTTTAAAGATACCTCGTCAATTCGGCGTACTTTAAAGGTCCCTCGTCAATTTGGCGTACTTTAAAAGTCCCTCGTCAATTCGGCGTGCTTTAAAGGTCCCTCGTCAATTCGTCGTACTTTAAAGGTCCCTCGTCAATTTGGCGTATTTTAAAGGTCCCTCGTCAATTCGGCGTACATTAAAGGTCCCTCCTCAATTCGGCTTACTTTAAAGGTACTTCGTCAATTCGGCGTATTTTAAAGGTCCCTTGTCAATTCGGCGTACTATAAATGTCCATCGTCAATTCGGCATACTTTAAAGGTCCCTCGTCAATTCGGCGTAATTTAAAGGTCCTTCATCAATTCGGCATACTTTACAGGTCCCTACTCAATTTAGCGTAATTTAAAGGTCCCTCGTCAATTCGGCGTACTTTTAAGGTCCCTCGTCAATTCGGCGTACTTTAAAGGACCATCGTCAATTCGGCGTACTTAAAGATCCCTCCTCAATTCGTTGTACGCCGAATTGAAGAGGGACCTTTAAGTACGCCGAATTGACCAGGGACCTTTAGTGTACGCCGAATTGATGATGGTCCTTTAAAGTACGCCGAATTGACGAGGGACCTTTAAATTACGCCGAATTGACGAGGGACCTTTAAAATACGCCGAATTGACGAGGGACCTTTAAAGTACGCCGAATTGACGAGGGACCTTTAAAGTACGCCGAATTGACGAGGGACCTTTAAAGTACGCCGAATTGACGAGGGACCTTTAAAGTACGCCGAATTGATGAGGGACCTTTAAAGTACGCCGAATTGACGAGGGACCTTTAAAGTACGCCGAATTGACAAGGGACCTTTAAAGTACGCCGAATTGACGAGGGACCTTTAAAGTACGCCGAATTGACGAGGGACCTTTAGAGTACGCCGAATTGACGAGGGACCTTTAGAGTACGCCAAATTGAGGAGGGACCTTTAAAGTACGCCGAATTGATGAGGGACCTTTAAAGTACCCCGAACTGACGAGGGACCTTTAAAGTACGCCGAATTGATGAGGGACCTTTAACGTACACCGAACTGATGAGGGACCCTTAAAGTACGCCAAATTGACGAGGGTCTTTTAAAGTACGCCGAATTGACGAGGGACCTTTAAAGTACGCCAAATTGACGAGGGACCTGTAAAGTATGCCGAATTTACGAGGGACCTTTAAATTACGCCGAATTGACGAGGGACCTTTAACGTACGCCTATCTGACGAGGGACCTTTAAAGTACGCCGAATTGACAAGGGACCTTTAAAGTACGCCGAATTGACGAGGGACCTTTAGAGTACGCCGAATTGACGAGGGACCTTTAGAGTACGCCGAATTGACGAGGGACCTTTAGAGTACGCCAAATTGAGGAGGGACCTTTAAGGTACGCCGAATTGATGAGGGACCTTTAGAGTACCCCGAACTGACGAGGGACCTTTAAAGTACGCCGAATTGATGAGGGACCTTTAACGTACACCGAACTGATGAGGGACCCTTAAAGTACGCCAAATTGACGAGGGTCTTTTAAAGTACGCCGAATTGACGAGGGACCTTTAAAGTACGCCAAATTTTATGAGGGACCTGTAAAGTATGCCGAATTTACGAGGGACCTTTAAATTACGCCGAATTTACGAGGGACCTTTAACGTACGCCTATCTGACGAGGGACCTTTAAAGTACGCCGAATTGACAAGGGACCTTTAAAGTACGCCGAATTGACGAGGGACCTTTAGAGTACGCCGAATTGACGAGGGACCTTTAGAGTACGCCGAATTGACGAGGGACCTTTAGAGTACACCAAATTGAGGAGGGACCTTTAAAGTACGCCGAATTGATGAGGGACCTTTAAAGTACCCCGAACTGACGAGGGACCTTTAAAGTACGCCGAATTGACAAGGGACCTTTAAAGTACGCCGAATTGACGAGGGACCGTTAAAGTACGCCGAATTGACGAGGTAGCTTTAAAGTACGCCGAATTGAGGCGGGACCTTTAATGTATACCGTAAGGGCAATAACGTGCATCTTGGATGGTTTTGGATATTATATGACAATATTATTTTTAATTGAATAGGAAAACTGCACTATCATGTTGCTATCTCCAGGGACGCGTTATCTTCGGTCCACTAATGGGTCCCACTAAATCACCTGTTTGTTCTAGCTATTAGTGATGCAACAAGCCGACAGACTATTATAGATAATTGATCGTGTTGTCTACAAAACACAATAGCTTCATATTGTGGAACTAACGAGTACTGTGATGTCTCATAGCTTTGGCTCGGTTGCCATAAACTTCATTAATATTATTAATGATGTTTATGAAGGGCCGGGGGCATTTTGGGGATCTAAGTTGACAATTGACCACCAAATCCTATTACATAAACTTGAATTCTGTGGAATAAAGGGTACTCCGCTAAAGTGCTTTAAGAGCTATCTCACAAATAGGAAACAGTATGTTAAGTGCAATAATATTAATTCGCTTCAGCAGGATATAACATATATGACCAACATACAAGAATGTCAAGAAGGCCTCCTTTCATATATGTTCATGAATCACTCACAATGTCATTACCACAGAGCCAGAGGAAAATAAATAAATGGAATCATTTCTGTAAATGTTACCAACGTGAATATTTTTTTTAACAGAATCGACAGTTAAGACGACAATATCACAAGAAGGCCTGCAGAATACATAGCGAATTCAGTGCAAGTTTACATGTGAGCCGTCGTTGCTTAGCGGTCGTTCGCTTTGCGCGTGGAAAGTTCCGCGCCCAATCCGCGGTGTGTCCGAATTACATTTTTTGACGTTTAATGTTCTTTTTATTATTTTAACTTTTAGCTATTTTTATCTGGGTAGTATATTATATTATGCGTATTGCGGCATCAATTCGCTGCACATCCTACAACGTTAGGACTCGATCGATTTCGCAGCCAGTACTCGATCGATCTTGCAGAACTCGATCGATCTCACAGAACTCGATCGATCTCACAGCCAGAACTTGATCGATCACACAGAACTCGATCAATCTCACAGCCGGAACTCGATTGATCTCGTAGAAATTGTTTGATCTCGCAGAACTTGACCGTCGAATTGAATTGAGGAAGGTCCTTTAAAGGTCCCTCGCCAATTCGGCGTACTTTAAAGGTCCCTCCTCAATTCGGCGTACTTTAAATGTCCCTCCTCAATTCGGTTACTTTAAAGGTACCTCGTCAATTCGGCGTACCTTAAATTAAGTCCCTCGTCAATTGGGCGTACTATAAAGGTCCTTCGTCAATTCAGCGTACTTTAAAGGTCCCTCATCAATTCGGCGTACTCTAAAGGTCCCTCATCAACTCTTTGTACTTTAAAGGTCCCTCGTCAATTCGGCATACTTTAAAGGTCCCTCGACAATTCGGCGTACTTTAAGGGTCCCTCATCAATTCGGCATACTTTAAAGGTCCATCCTCAATTCGGCGTACTTTAGAGGTCCCTCGTCAATTCGGCGTACTTTAAAAGTCCCTCATCAATTCGACGTACATTAAAGGTCCCTCGTCAATTCGGCGTACTTAAAGGTCCCTCGTCAATTCGCGGTACTTTAAAGGACCTTCGTCAATTTGGTGTACTTTAAAGGTCCCTCATCAATTCGGCTTATTTTAAAGGTCTCTCCTCAATTCGGCTTACTTTAAAGGTCCCTCGTCAATTCGGCATACTTTAAAGGTCCCTCGCCAATTCGGCGTACTTTAAAGGTCCCTCGTCAATTCGGCGTACTTTAAAGGTCCCTCGTCAATTCGGTGTACTTTAAAGGTCCCTTGTCAATTTGGCATACTTTGAAGGTCCCTCTTCAATTCGACATACTTTAAAGGTCCCTCGTCAATTTGGCGTACTTTAATGGTACCTCGTCAATTCCGCATTCTTTAAAGGTTCCTCGTCAGTTCGGCATACTTTAAAGGTCCCTTGTCAATTCGGCATACTTTAATGGTCCCTCCTCAATTCAGCATACTTTAAAGGTCCCTCCTCAATTCAGCATACTTTAAAGGTCCCTCATAAAATCGGCGTACTTTAAAGGTTCCTCATCAATTCAGCATACTTTAAAGGTACCTCATAAAATCGGCGTACTTTAAAAGTTCCTCATCAATTCAGCATACTTTGAAGGTACTTCCTCAATTCGGTGTACTTTAAAGGATCCTCCGCAATTCGGCATACTTTAATGGTCCCTCATCAATTCGGCATACTTTAAAGGTCCTTCCTCAATTCGGTGTACTTTAAAGGATCCTCCTCAATTCGGCATACTTTAATGGTCCCTCGTCAATTCGGCATACTTTGAAGGTCCTTCCTCAATTCGGTGTACTTTAAAGGATCCTCCTCAATTCGGCATACTTTAATGTTCCCTCGTCAATTCGGCATACTTTAAAGGTCCCTCGTCAATTCGGCATACTTTATAGGTCCCTCTTCAATTCTGCGTACTTTAAAGGTCCCCCTCAATTTGGCGTACTTTAAAGGTCCCTCGTCAATTCGGCATACTTAAAGGTCCCTCGTCAATTCGGCGTACTTTAAAGGTCCCTCCTCAGTTCGGCTTACTTTAAAGGTACCTCATCAATTCGGCGTACTTTAAAGGTCCCCTTCAATTCGGCTTACTTTAAAGGTCCCTCATCAATTCGGTGTACTTTAAAGGTCCCTCCTCAATTCGGCAAACTTTAAAGGTCCCTCCTCAATTCGGCATACTTTAAAGGTCCCTCGTCAATTTGGCATACTTTAAAGGGCCTTCCTCAATTTGGTGTACTTTAAAGGACCCTCCTCAATTCGGCGTACTTTAAAGGTCCTTCCTCAATTTGGCCTACTTCAAAGGTCCCTCCTCAATTTGGCGTACTTTAAAGGTCCCTCCTCAAGTCGAGTTTTTTGCTCGTCTCGATCATTTCAAATGCATTTTGTGAAACATCAAACGTATCTAGTATGCATTACAACAAATTATACCTCATTTATGCAGTTTTTTTATGTGAAATCATCAGCCCGGGACCTTCTACGTGCAAAGCGAATGGTCTCCCGCTAAGCCGCGACGGTTCACATGCACTGAATTCGCTATGTATTCTGCAGGTCATCTCGTGACATTGTCGTCTTAACTGTCAATTCTGTTTTAAAAAATATTCATGTTGGTTACATTTGCAGAAATGATTCCGTTCATTTATTTTCCTCTGTGATAATGACATTGTGAGTGATTAATGAAAGTATATGAAAGGAGGCCTTCCTGACATGCTTGTAAGTTGGTCATATATGACACCTTATGTTATATCCTGCTGAAGCAAATTAATATTATCGCACTTAACATATTGTTTCCTATTTGTGAGATAGCTCTTAAAGCATTTGAGTGGAGTACCCTTTATTCCATAGAATTCAAGTTTATGTAATAGGATTTAGTGGTCAATTGTAATTAAAGCTTTACTTAGATCCCAAAAATGCCCCCCTTCATAAACATCATTAATAATATTAATGATGTTGATGGCAACCGAGCCAACGCTTTGAGACATCACAGTACTCGTTAGTTCCACAATATGAAGTTAATGTGTTTTGTAGACAACACGATAAATTATCCATACCAGTCTGTCAGCCTGTTGCATCACTAATAGCTAGAACAAACAGGTGATTTAGTGGGACCCATTAGTGGAATGAAGAGAACGCGTCCCTGGGACATGATAGTGCAGTTTTCTTATTCAATTTAAAATAATATTGTCATATAATATCCAAAACCTTCCAAGATGCACTTTGTTGACCTTTCGTTAACAACTATTAATTTTGTTTATGCCCCTATAAAAATATACCATCGTATTCTATGGTAAATACCATGGTGTTTTGAAACAGGGAAACCATGGTAAAATACCATGGCGCTTTGAAACAGGTAAACCATGGTATACCATACATTTACCATACACTATATATAAAAAAGCATGGTCTACCACAGTTTACCATGTAATGTCATGGTATACCATGGTTTACCATGTAATACCATGTAATACAACAAAAGACCATGGTATATCATGTAATTCCATGGTAGGAGGAAGAGAGAGAGAGAGAGAGAAATGGGGGGAGAGTGGGAGGAGGGAGGAGGAAGAGAAGAGAGAGAAAAGTGGGGGAGAGAGAGGGGGAAAGGAGGAATAGAAGAAGAGAGGGAGAGACATAGAAATATTGAAGAGATGGGGAGAGACAGAGGGGAAGAGGAGAGACAGAAAGAGCAGGGGGAGAGAGAGAGGGACAGAGAGAAGGGGGAATGGAAGAGAGAGAGAGAGGGGGAGACATAGGGAGAGAGAGCGAGAGAGGAGAAATAGGGAGAGACAGAGACAGGTAAAGACTGAAGAGAGGGAGATAGGGAGATAGGGAGGGAGGGAGGGAGGAAGGAGGGAGGGAAGGAGAGATGGAGAGAGAGGGAGATGGAGAAAAAGGGGGAGGGCAGGAGGGAGGGATGGAGACAGAGAGAAATGGAGAGGGAGAGATAGAGAGACAGAGAGGAAGGAGAGTGAGATAGGGAGAGAGAGAAATGGGGGAGAAGGGAGAGAGAGGAAGAGAGGGATAGAGAGAAATGTGGGAGACAGAGCGGGAGAAGGGGAAAGGGAGAGTGATGGGGGAGAGGAAGGGGAGATAAGGAAAGGGAGATAGAGACAGGTAGAGTCAGAGAGAGAAGGAGGGAGGGAGGTAGAGAGGGAGAGAGGTGGGGGAGAGTGGGGAAGAGAGACAGAGAGAGGGAGAGAGAGTTGGAGAGATGGAGAGGGAGAAAAAGAACAAGAAAGTTTAATTTGACCCTGTTTGTGACACAAATAAAAATTGAATGATAGAAGAAAATGTGCATTAATATGTTCACACGAAAAATACAAACACAATATAACTTAAAAAGGGGTCAGTGACTCGTATAAAGACTTTACAGTTGCTTTTATAGGAGCCACCAATGAAATATAATTAACTAACTAATTTATACAAAAGGTTGTGACAGTGTGTGTGTGTGTGTGCAGAGGGAGAAAGAGTGTGCATGAATATTTGAGTGTATATATTGAGATGTGTGATAATATGTAATATTAATTGTAATAGATAGTAGTTGTGCATTCTAATTAAGCTGAATTTGATAGCAATTTAGTATTGTACACGTATCTCCATATTTTTGTAATAAATATGTTTTTGCATAATTTGCAAAAATTTGTAAACTGTAAGGTCATATATTTGAACTTATTTTTATTTAATGATAATTTATTAATATTAAGCCATTCCACTATTTTTATTTGACATATTGACTTCGATTATTTAAATAGCTTTTAAGTAAACTCAGGGAAGATCCATCTAAACCATAATATGTTGTCAAACGTCTTAGAGAGGTCAAGAAAAGTGCTGAAATGTACGTCATTGTTATCCATTTGTGTAATTATTCTGTCTGCTAGTTCAAGTGTTGCATATTCAGTTGAGTGGTTTTGTCTAAAGCCATATTGATTTTCAAAATAAAGTTTATTATCGTTGAAATATGCATATAACTGACTATAAATTGTTTTCTCTAGCACTTTTGAAATAGTAGGAATGAGAGAAATGGGTCTAACATTTTTAAATAGTGATGAATCATCTTTCTTGAAAATAGGAATAACTTTGGCAATGTTGAGTTTGTCAGGGAATATGCCCGTATTTATAACTTGGTTTATTAATAGGGTTAATGATTTAATGATGGCAGGTTCAATTATTTTCAACAGTTTTGAAGAAATACCATCACAACCACAACTGTTTTTTGTTGGAAGGCTTTCTATAATGTTCTTTATGGTTTTTTTATCTACGTCTTTAAATCTGAAAACAGAGTCAACTCGCTTTTTTAAGTAATAACTACAATCCTTATTGCCATCATATTGAATCCCTTGTGCAATAGTTTGACCTATACTTGTAAAATAGTTATTGAATTTATTTGCAATATCCATTTTGTCTGTTATATTAATGCCATTTTCTTTAAAATAAAGTATTTTGTTTGCTTTATTTTTAGAAAGAATTACATTTATGATTTTCCAAGTATTTCTAATGTCATTTTTTTGAACGTTTAAAGCATAACTCAAAATAACTTCTTGGCTGCTCGAATATTTTTCTTTAATATTGAGTTAAACATTTTAAAGTTGGTGAGAATGACCTCGTAGTTTATAGAGCTTGAGTTAGACATTTTTAATTGTTTATAAAGTGAATCTCGATATTTTATTGATTTTCGAAGACCCTGTGTGAACCAAGTAGAATGTTTATGCTTACATTTATTGAATTTCATGATTTTGATTGGCATGCGGTTATCCTTTGCTTGCATAATTTCTTCATGTATTATGTTGTAATTTAAATTGGGATCAGTCTTAGGACATGTATTTAGTTTGTTGTAGATTTTCTCAGAGTTTAGTCCATTTTTTACATTATGCATTGCTACTTTATTTTGTAAATTTACTCTTACAAATTGAGGAGGAAGCTTAGTTTTTAGATTGATATCCATGAATAGAAAGTAAGGTTGATGATCAGGAAGAGCTTTAGTGAAAATTCCTGCTGTACTGTCTAATACAAATTTATTTAACTTACAGAAAAAGTTGCCTATCAATGTTCCATTGTTTCTAGTGAAGCGGGTTGGAGATGCTATTTTGGATAGAGACTGTATGTCAAATTAAAAAAAAATCACTGTATATTCTATTTTCGTTAATTTTGAGTAAATTAATGTTGAAGTCCCCTTGGGGTTCTTTATTTTCAGCATTATTTTCGTTTGCATCAAGAAGATTATTTAAACAATTGTTTTGGATACCCCCTAAGTAGGAGAGAAATGCTTCATCAAAAGTCATTGGTTAAGATCGAAAAATACAAAATTAAAGTAACTAAGTCACTAAATGTGTGTGAAATGTAAGTTAGTAAGTTGGTGCGTAAAACAAAACTAAGGTATAATGAGAATTAAAGCAAGCTAGTGGAATCGTTACCATGTAAAATGGTTTCACAATTCTACAAAATCTGATTAGTATTAGAATGCCAAGAATGGCATAGCATAAAAAGAGTATATATGAATATGATGTTAACCATGTTCATTGTAGAAAGGTTCATGTAAACTGAGTTCCATCAGAAAATGACCATGACATTTTCTCGTCAGAGTGTAGGCATTTATCGACAGTCCTCACGTGACATACCAGCCGATGCAGTATAACACTGCACATGTATATGCATACTTTCAAGCACAATAAAACAAAAACACAAAAATATAAAAATACACCATATACGATTGTAGATACACAAAGACTGATTGGTGTTCATTCAAGTGCATGCATCAGTTAATAGCTAGAGAGAGGGGGAGGGAGATATGGAGAGAAAGAAACGGGGAAAGAGAGAGAGAGAGATGGGGAGAGAGAGAGAGAGAGAGAGAGAGAGAGGGAGAGAATGGGAAGTGGAGAGAGGGAGGAGAGAGGACAAGAAGAAGAGATGGAGAGAGAGAGAAATGTGGGTGAGAGGGAGCAGATAGAGAGGGGAGAGAGAAGAGGAGGGAGAGAGAGGAGGGGGAGAGAGACAGACAGGTATAGATGGAAACAGGGAGGGAGACAGGGAGATATATGGGGAGAGAGATAGATATGGAGAGAAAGGGGAGAGAGAAAGAGAGAGAGAGAGGTGGAGAGGGAGAGAGTGTGTGTGAGAAAGAGGGGGGATAGTGAGATAGGGATAGAAGTTAATGGGGAGAGAGAGGGGAGGAGGGAGTGAGAGAGCGAGGGAGAGAGAGAAAGGGGAGAGAAGGGAGAGAGAGAGAGGAGGAAGAGAAGAAGAGAGGAGAGAGAAATGTGGAAGAGAGAACAGGAGAGAGAGAGAGGAAGAGGAGAAAGAGGGGGAAGAGAGAGATAGGGAGAGAGAGAGAGGGTGAGAGAGAGGAGGGAGAGATAGGGAGAGAGAGAGATAGAGACAAGTAGAGATGGAGAGAGGGAGGGAGGGAGGAGAGAGACAGAGAGAGTGAGGGAGGGAGGGAGGGAGGAGGGAGGAGAGAGACAGAGAGAGGTGGAGAGGGAGAGAGGAGAGAGATGGGGGAGAGTGAGATAGGGAGAGAGAGAAATGGAGAGAAAGAGGGGGAGGAGGGAGAGGGCAGAGACAGAGAGAGAGATGGAGATAAGGAGAGAGGTGGAGAGGGAGAGAGCGAGAGTGAAGGGAGGAGGGAGAGAGAGGGAGATAGATAGAGGGATAGAGAGAGAGGAAGAGAAGGGGGAAGTGGAGAGAGGAGGAGAGAGGGGGAGAGGAAGAGAAATAAATGGGGAGGAGAGAGAGGAAGAGTAGAGGAGAGGGAGAGAAAGGGGTGAGAGAGGGGTGAGAGAGGGGTAAGAGGCGAGAGAGAAGGGGATAGAGCCAGGGAAACAGAGATAGAGAAGAGAGAGAAAAACAGGTAGAGACGGAAAGAGGAAGTGAGAGAGACATAGAGAGGGAGAGAGAGATAGGGTGAGAGAGAGAAACAGAGAGGGGGAGAGGTATATATATATATATATATATATATATATATATATATATATATATATATATATATATATATATATATATATATATATATATATATATATATATATATATATATATATATATATATATATATATATATATATATATAATATATATATATATATATATATATATATATATATATATATGTGTGTGTGTGTGTGTGTGTGTGTGTGTGTGTGTGTGTGTGTGTGTGTGTGTGTGTGTGTGTGTGTGTGTGTGTGTGTGTGTGTGTGTGTGTGTGTGTGTGTGTGTGTGTTTGTGTGTGTGTGTGTGTGTGTGTGTGTGTGTGTGTGTGTGTGTGTGTGTGTGTGTGTGTGGGGAGGGAGAGAAATGGGGAGGGAAGAGAGAGAGAGAGAGAGAGAGAGAAAGAAGGAGAGAAGGAGAAGGGGAGAGAGGGGAGAAGGAGAGAAGAAGAGAGTGGAATGGGAGGAGAGAGAGTGAGGGAGGAGAGAGTGGAGAGAGGAAAAGAAGAAGAGACGGAGAGAGAGAAATGTGGGAGAGAGGGGGGAGAGGAGATAGAGAGGGGAAAAAGAGGGAAGGAGTGAGAATGGGGAAGGTGAGAGAGAGAGGGGGGTGGAGTGGAGGGGAGAGGGAGGGATATATATAGTGACAGGTAGAGACAGAGAGAGGGAGAGAGATGTGGGATGGAGAGGGAGAGAAGGGGGAGAGATTGGAATTGCATAACTCATACGTATGTATAAAAAACAACACGTATAACAGTTGGTAAAAACATAGATGCAATCCCAGGTTGACGGCGGAGCTAAGGTTGTTGTAGTCATATACGGTAGAAATACAACTTTAAGTAATCGTCAATAAACTGGTCGTAATAGATTGTAATAGTATTACATTGTGTAGTAATAATACAGCAATTTTTATTTCATATATTTTTTATGAATCACTCACAAAGTCAATCTCACAGAGGAGGGAAGGGACGGAGGGACGGAGGGACGGAGGGAGAGACTGAGAGAGACAGAGAGAGAGAGAAAGCGTCATTCCCGATGGTTTGGTTGATACGTATCTGTTATGTCGCCAGGGGTAACAAAGCACGAGCTACTCATTGGTTAAATGGTCGGCGTCACTTGTGTTAGTTGCCAGTGACCTATCACATAACGCCAAGTAGCTTCGTGACGCCCTTTATCGATATTCTAACGCGATGTTACGGTATAAGATACCGCCCGCAGTGTCAGAACGTCAGTCAGTGACACATTGCTTTGGCGATTTGTCATCCGACTGCATCAGGAGCGATCCTGTTAGACTGTGCGCAGCAAACATCCCAGCTGAAGAGCGAAGATGCCGCGACGCTGTTCGAACAAGTCGATTCGTCCACCGCCTCTGCAACCACCCGGGCTTCTGCTTCGAGTTCTGCTCTTGGCATGGGTCTGCTTCTGGGCTACCAACTCAGAAGGTAAGCATTTTATATTAATCGATTGTTATGTTTAAACTGTGAAAATGTTTTGGTAAAAGTAGGCCCTAATCATCGTCATGATCAGACTCAACTGGCAATGATGGGCGCCGTCAGCTGCGAGGTCAATGGCTTCTGTTACTGCAGCTCTTGCAGGGCGGACACGCTCTGACACGATGTTGGTTCTTTCCTGTAACACGCTGTTGCTATCTTCTTTTCCGTGAAGTCCGGGGTGAGGCTGGCGTCGATATGTTCCTCGATTTTCTTGTTTTCTTCTTCCATCGCTGGTTCCGCTTCACTCCCGTCTCCACTATCCACGAACAAGACCAAGTTAGTTTTGCCTAGACGTTTTTGGGTCGGCGTCAGCTCAAAAGGTGCCCCGATCTGCCGGCGTCGACCATCTCAAAACGCGCACTATAGCCAAGGCGCGTTTGAAAACTTGAAGTATATGCGTTGAAATGTCATTAAAATGACAAGATAAACGAACTATTCATGGCTGCCGCAATTACTGGAAGTTAGACATGCCTCGTGGCTATTACGTGGTATATATCATGTCACCGGCATGAAACGGAAAATCACAACAGATGAATACGACAACGGGTGAATACAGGGAACTACGCACCGGTGCGTATTTCGGATAAAAAGGATGGAAGTACATATTTATATTTTGTGTGAAATATAGGACTATTAAGAGTGATTTTCACGAAATCGTGCAAAATTGGAGGAAACAAACGTGTTGCCAGTGTTTCTTGGTCGGGTTTATTTTGAGGGTTGATAATAAGTGTTTCACCTAAGTTTATGATTAGCCGACATAGGCTATACATAGAAGAAAAAGATCCCCTGTCGCCAATAATATATTATTCCTACAAAACTGTGCCATGAAAAAAATAAGTTACGCTATGCTAAACTTTAATTGGAATAAGTTACATAAGTTGCCTTCCTGCAGCAGCCAGAACCTGGCTGCACGAGGACTGGCGGCTCGCCCATTGAGCCTGATTATGGGGTCTAAATAAAATGTGCTGTTGAACTGGAAAGTAACGTTTTTTATCTGTTCAATTAAAATGTTTGATGTATGTCATGTGATAGGATGCCCCCAATTATGCCCCCTTGCCCTCAAGATATTTTCACGCGAGCGAATTTGCCTTTTTTCAGACTCAGCACCTTGTCCTTTTGAAAAAATAAACAAATAATTGTACGTAGTAATTACAAAAATAATTCGTAGGTATTAATTATGTACAATTACTACGCGAGTTTTCTACTATAATGAATATAAACCGCCTACACAGTTAAATGTGCCAGATGGCGCTGCGTACTCTCAAACGGTTTACGTACATTGATATGCCGCGCGCGCATGGTTTCTGCCATTGATGGAAGTTAAATTTTTACGTAGCGAACAATTGTTGATTTACCATAAAAACCACTAAGAACCCTTGACATACGGGGTATTTCGAAAAAATAAAGACGTTACGTTTCATTTGTGGATTAATCCCTGAAAGTTTGGCGCTCGAGGTGCAAGCCGTCTATGAAGAAAACGTTAACATACAAACATACATACGCTAGCTCGATTATAGTTAGATTAGTTGAGTGCGTGCGCGTAAAATAACGTAACAAAAACATATTATGATAAATCTTGAGCGCAAATCTTGGTTCGTTGATTAATTATATGTAGTGGGTAAACAAAGTGGGTAAACAGCTCAGCCGGTTTAATAAAAGAATGCGCAGGTTTACCCTTAAACTCGTCGAAATAACTGACTTTGATGGATAGATCGGGTAACTTTAGTGTGAAAGAACACCCTTTCGAACACCTTATTCGTGTACCGCTGCCGTCGTACAGAGATCGGTCAGTGACACGTCAAACGGTTCCTTTCCCTGGGCGTTCTAAAACCGGCACTAATTTACCACGACATTTCCTTTGGACGCACAGCACTCTTCTAATTTCTCGAGTAGTTTCCCTGGACGATCCTTGTCGCCTTCTTCTGCCCAAACGAAATAATCGTATACTGTGATAAAGTCCCGTCCAGTACAGGTCAGAAAATAGTCACACGGGTGACATTCGCTTTCTTATTTTTCTCTAAGGCAGCCAAGTATTATTTGTAGCTCTCGCTTCCACTTGGCGAACGGATCTGATAGATTCGGGTCGTTGGTGTCTAGCTTGCGCGGCGGGCGAAATTGCGTCAGCCAGAGCATCAGGTCTCGTCAGATCAGTGCCACTGCTGTACCAGTCGCATTGTTCATAAACACAGCTTTATTAGAGCGTGTATGCAGCTGAAATCGACATTACTGTGCTGATCGAGTGTCGCGGGTAGAGAGAGAGCCGCAAGTCGCTCTAGCGCATTCAGCAATATGCACTACATGGGCGGATCTAGACCCTGAAATGGGGTGCCCAATTTCCCAACAGGACACCAAGAGGAAGCAACTGTGCGTGCGTGCGTGCGTGCGCGTGCGTGCGTGCGTGAATTAAGGTAGAACATATAAACCGAATCGCACTAATCCTTTTCCTAATTCATGTGCGAACACCTCCAGTGCATCGTAGCAATGAACCCATACTGTCCTCCAAAGGTCCATCGTAGCAATGAACCCATACTGTCCACCAAAGGTCCATCGTAGCAATGAACCCATACGGTCCTCCAAAGGTCCATCGTAGCAATGAACCCATACTGTCCTCCATAGGTCCAACGACTTATTGGTGCGACTGGTCTCGGACACCAACTATTTGGTCATGTTTCCGCGCTTCTGTTGCCGTTTTGGGGAGAAGAAGAAACTAGAACTGCCGAAAGCCGGAAGCCTCCTCGATGCACACGTTCACTACGTGATTATGTATACTTCGGAAGTCGAAGCCGAACTTCATTACAAAGTGTAGAGGAAAAACTCAAACAATTTCGCATTTCAGACATTTTAATCTGGTCCTCGATGACAGCAATCAGTTCGTTCTGTAAAATCTATCAAGTATTGTGTCGCCTGTTGAGGAGAACATTTAACTTCAGCTGGATCTGGTCCCCATGACGCAATCAGTTCGTTCTGTAATATCTATCATGTATTGTGTCGCCTGTTGAGGAGAACATTTAACTTCAGCTGGATCTGGTCCCCGATGACGGCAATCAGTTCGTTCTGTAATATCTATCATGCATTGTGTCGCCTGTTGAGGAGAACATTTAACTTCAGCTGGATCTGGTCCCCGATGACGGCAATCAGTTCGTTCTGTATCACCAATTGTGTATTGTGTCGCAAAGTGCGTCTCGATGAGGAAAACATTAAAATTTTCACCAGTCTCGAGATTTTTCAGGCAAGATTCTACTTTTTAAAGAGAACAATCGCCTCTACGGGCTGCAGTTTAAGACGATTGTCTCTCACACGGGTTTGCTAACATATCAATAAATGTTGTCTGTGCAGGTTTATTTGTTTTTACACCAGAGAAACTTCTAATTTTGACGCGATGAAAAACTCTGTTTGGAATAAAGGGGAGTGTCCGGGCACCTGATGGACACCGCCTGGATCGGCCCATGCACTAGTTCCATTAGTGGACAGCTGCTACCGTGTTATTAATAAGTTATGCACCACCAATATCTCTCAACACTAAGTTATTTTTTTATATTACATAACCATATCCGTGGTCAACATATTGTTTATTACGCTACTGGTGTATTCAGCGCATAACGTATTATATCGGTAAATCTCCGATCCGCCAGTGTGCCCGACCGAATGCAGGCCTTCTTAGCTATCCAAACTATAACTTTCTGCCAGGTTTAGACGCAGATTCGAATCACATGAAAGGCTTACGGTAACATGGTATGTTCGTACTCTTTTTAGGACACTTTTATTTTGCATAAAGCTGTGTCATATTACTTATTATTAACTTAATTTCATGAACCAAAACATATATTAACTAGACACGTTAATATAGTGCTCAGTGGTGATTGCAAAAACAATCTCCCCAAGCAGTGGACGCTTTCGCAATAGTGGTGCCACACGGTGGGCCGAGAACCAGCCGATGACGAGCGCGTCAAGGCTATACCATAAATAGCAAACTCCATGTTTGCACTATGCCATCAGATATTACCGAAATTAAACAAATGAAAATTAAATGCAATATATACTATACCTGACAAAATGATTCCATTTGTTGATGATATTAGCGAAATCGCATACACGTACTCTCGGTACTGCGAAATTACTGGAAGCCGAACGCGGAATGTTTGACGACGCAAGCGTGTCGATTTGTCGTGCAAAGCCAGGGCAAAGCAGAGCTTTTTGTAAGTTTACCACATTGTATCACCTCGCATGAGATATATCATCATATAAATATTAGCAAACAGTTTCTGTTAACATTTAGTCAAAGGCAGTATTTGAGCGTAAGTTAGTTCCGGACTCCGGCAGGGAAGTCAGCGAGCGAAAATAGGGTTTGTTTACAGTTATGAGAATTAACTTTTATTAAGGTAGCACAGTGAATTGTCAGCCAGGATTACTATTACACATATATTAGGCAAAACCTGTTATAGACATATACCAAGAAACCGTTTTTGTTAACATTTAGTCAGAGGCAGTATTTTTGAGGTAACAATTCGGATTCCAGGTCTCAAGTTCAACGAGTGATAAAAAGGGGTTTGTTTACAGTTCGGGAATTAATTTGGTGTATCAAGCTATTCTACACATTGTTGAATATATATATATATATATATATATATATATATATATATATATATATATAATAGACAAGATTAATCTTGCACAATCTAAATTCTGTGAAGGCGCCATCCAAACAGCAGGTAAAGGCCACCAGGCATTTAGAATGCAGGAGTTGTAGCAATTGGGTAGACTTTGTCAAGTCCGGGTGTGAGGAGTCCTGGGTTGAAGTTTAGGCGGATAGTTTGCGTATTTAGTGTAAGGGATGTGCGAAGATGAAGGGACTAGAGGTGGAGATGGAACAGCTGAGGTATTAAAGATGGGAAGTGGTGGATTGTGCCAATGGTTCCAGTGGGGGGACAGTGGATGATAAAGTGGGGAAGGTGATGAGAAAGATGCTAGGAAAAGCTCACCTCAGAGGAGGCTGAGAGGAGGTAAGGTGACAGGATGGAAGGAGACTGGAAGTAAGGAGACTGGATGTAAGGAGATGGGATGGAAGGAGACTGGAGGGAAGGAGACATGAGGGAAGGAAGGAGGCGGGAGGGGACGGCTACAGAAGCGAAGGCATCAGTAGAGCAATATAACCAGGAGATGGGAGGGAGATTGACAACATGCTGCCAGGTGACACGACTGCGGGACAGAATGCAATGAGCTACTCTGAGGTAGTGATAGAGGGGTGAGGAGGAGAGCGAGGGTGTGCGTGGGTGATTCAGTATTCAGGAAGACTGACAGAGCGCTAAACAAGGGGCATGGATAGAGGCTATCACAGAGAGGGTGGAAAATTGTGGGTCCAGCCAAGGGAGGTTCTGTTTTACTACACGTAGGGTATAACAATACAGAGAGGGAGGGTTCAACTGATATAGTTAGGAAATACAGGCAGTTAGTTAGAAGAGCTAAGTAGACACAGGTGGAACAAATAATTATGTCAGGGATTCTACCGGTAATTTGAAGAAGAGGACAGGGATATAAACATTGCAGGAGGATGGCAATTAACACATTAGTTCAACAACTATATAGGGAAGAGGAAGTTGGATTTGTGGGGATGTTTTGTTGGGGGGGGGCTGATATATACATGAGGGATGGGCTCCATCTTAGTGGAAAGGGTGCAGCAGTGTTTGTTGATGAACTACCAGAAGCAGTCGAAAGTGGCATGGGAAGCATAACAATATGTTTGGTAGCAAGCATTGTTTAAACTAGAAGCGTAGGACAAGAGACCACTAGTAAACAAACCAGTAACAAAATGTCTGGACATTTCGGAAGCTGGCTATAAATGTGTGTGTTTAAATGCAAAGCATAGCAAATAAGAAAAACGAATTAAACATTATGGTAGAAGATATTAACCTTCACATGATTGGTATAACTGAATCATGGGCCAACAAAGACATATCAGATGCTGAATTAGGGCTGACAGAACATGTAATTATTGGGGAGGGGGGCGGGGGGCATTCTCAATATTAATACAGGTGGCATGTGGATTGATGATGGTTAAATATTGGTGTCATATTTTTGAGGCAATAAAATGATAATTGTCTGTCAATGTGTCTAGCTATCACTGTATGATAACAATCCTATTGATATGTTCTGTTATTAATTGAAACAACATTTCTGCACGCTGAATGCATAGAAGCTACAAAGGTTTCCCTTCAGTTGGTGGTATTTTTCCCAGCCAGAAACCCCAAGTTAATATCCATTTTATACAAACAACTTGTACTAGTTACCAGTTCAGACGATAATCCTTTTATTGTATTTGTTTAAACCAGGTCAGGAAGTCCATAATAAAAGGGACTTTTATCAGTTAGCCACAGACATAGCCATGCCTTTGTTGCCCCCACAATGGACAGTGCCATGAATTACTGGCTGAGTCTTCTTCAGAAGAAGTATAGTGATTCAAGTCAGACAACCTGCACCAGTATAGTCTGGTGTCAGCCTTGGAGAATGGCAGGTGGTAATCCACCCTCTCAGCGTGCAACACTTGCTTTCACTGTCAATAACTGGATAATTCACCCTAAATCAATTATCAGAGCCACCACCAATTCATGGTCAAGTCAGTGAGCTCAACTTGCCAACTAAGACCAGCTTTATTCTTTCATATTGTAATAAAATATGCCTGAAAAATTGTTTAACCCAGGTTTAACCCAGTTTATCCCAAAATGGATGTTTATCCCAACCCGGGGGCAGGTTAAACTTGCCAACGTTGCTGGTTATTGCGTCTGGTAATGAGTTCCAATCTTTTTGTCCTGGGAAAATTTTTTAGTGCGACACATCAGTGACTTTATTGTCTTTAACGACACAACACCTCTCACGTTATCAGACAAAACTGTATGCAATGTAATACTAATAGTAAGGGAAGTTATCAGCACCGTGAGTTTTAATTTATTTTTAATGAGATGGCATTACATCTTGTTTTTGGCGGTTATCTGCTGGGGTATTTCTTTTGTTGTGGACGGAACATTGAAATATTTCTTCCATTAAACTATAAATAAGATTTTAAAATAAAAATAAAATTTATTTATCATCAAACATATTGCACATATTTTTTATTGACTGTAATCATAGTACTGCTGGAGCTCAGTAGGTGGTGATAGTGGTGGTGTGTTCAGAAAGTTGAGCAAAATGTGTCCCCTCAGAGCCCCATTTATACAGGGTGCCTAATAACTGCCTATTACTGTCCATAGCAGCTCATATAGACCACCTATGATAAAAGTGTGCATGTGCCTGATCAGTGAAGCTGAATAATCGTACATTATACTGATATACATTGTGTTTTATTTCTTATTTTTATTCATTTATTAACATTAATAAAATCTTTTTGGGCTCTGGCTAGTAACGTACAGTACTCCTAAAACTGATGCCACCACGTGCAACGGCAACAGTTCATTGTATTTTTGGCCGCTAGATGGCGCCGTCCATGCAGTGATACATTTCTACTAAACAAATAATTATCTACGTCACTCATTTTATTATTTAGCATCTGGTGAAGGGTGTGATTTACAAACATAAATGCATAAATGTTTAATTGAGTAATGTAAATTCTGCATTGTATTGATATATTTACATAGTCTATCAGGATCCATAAAATAGAAAATGGTGCCACAAATTAACATGTTTAATTGATTAATTAAACACGGTTCAGACGCATCTGAAAACAGATCAAAACAACAGGTGCGTTTTGGGCGCTTACCCCCTGTTCACATTATAAGGCGTTACAAACACAACATGCGTATGAATCCTTAGTTTTTTGGCAGAAGAGCTCAGGTATAATTATTTATTCATTGGTTAAAATTTAGACAAATTCTGAAACATAAACTTTGTTTTACAGTCAACCATTCCCTCCAAAATGTCCCTTTAAATTCCTTCTTGTCGGATAATGTGACCAAAACCACTTCAGATACAGCTATGAAAGACACAACAGCACAGACAATACAATGTGTGTGTAGCTTATGAACAAGTCGTTATTCAGTACTCTTGAGTGCCGAATAAGCGTCCCTATACGCGTATTTATTTGATGAAAAATGCTACCATATACGCACCTTATTTTGCACTATACTATTATTAAATTTGAACATTCGTGCTAGCCTATACTCTCCGATAATCGTGACAAATTGTGCAGGATATAATTGTTAGGAGAGCAATCACTCTCACTCCCTATTGCTAGCGCTAATCAATCATCCACGGAGCGGTTTACCACTCCTGCTAAAATCACTTGCGCCCAACCGGGCCTGCATGTGGCTCCATCTGACGGCTAAGTTTTCATCCTTTCGAAAGACAGTCGTGAATTTAGTGGGATCCCATGGGCACGGACCACAGTCAGGATCCATCCGCCATTACAACGATAAAGAATCCCAAGGAAAAAAATAATTGTGTGGATGAATGAGTGGAAGTGATGTTTTTGTGCACAGTAGCATCTAAGCTTTGAAATGATGCCATTTGTCAGTAGGTATACCAGTTGCGTAAGGACACAGTGGATGTTAGGCAGGATGTACTCATATTTGGGAAACCGGGGAATTTCATGGCAGAAATGCCCGGGCATCATGCGTTGAAGCAATTTGTGCGAAAAGGAGGTGTCATTTTCACGAATTTTACACACCAGGTGTGTTAGTGGGTCTGTAATTTTCTGTGAATTTAAAAAAAATATTGTAGGATAAATTTTCAATGTAGACGCAAGAACGTTATAATCGTCGTCTATGGGAAAAGTGACTGTGGTCCGTGCCCCCGTGCTTCTGAGGATCCTAGATTTTTATCCCAAAGCGAGAGACCATTAGATTTCCATGATTAGATGAATCGGTCAGAATCCTTAGTTCTCGGGAGCTCGACTTGGTATATTATTAGTTAAAACGCCATTATCACCGCGTAAACCGACGTACCTTAAATGGCCGCCGTGCACAGCGCCTCAAACCGGCTGGCAGCGGTTTCCCCTGAAACGGGCTTGCGTATTCAATTCAATAAAACTTTTATGTCTATTTAAAAACGGAAAATTCCCCGGTTTCTCGCAGATATGAAATGCGGTTACTATATCTGCGGTGATACGAATACGCACAAAGTTTATTCATATTCGGCAGAAAAAAAACAAAATACAGGCGATCCACGTAGTTTTCCAGAGTCAGAGACGCCTTAAGGCTTCACGTCGAGTAAAAAAATTGCTTCGGCGCTAAAAAAAGACAAATATATACTAGTGACTTTTTCGCACTATACTATTATTAAATTTGACCGATATATGGCCTATACGTTTATTTTCCACCGAGAGTACATATATTATATAAAATTTAAGTCTTAATAACACGGTTCTATATAATGTGGCAACATTTTTCACATTTATCAATGTTTGCAACACTGTTGCAGGCAAAATAATGATGCTACAGTGTAAGGTACCCACCATTGGCATTATATTGAGAACATGTAGTAGTTCTAGTATGTTTAAAAAATTACATTAACATTAATATTTACCTATTTTTAGGCCAGGTAGACTTTTTAATGAAAATAGGCCAAAAACGTGTTTTGAAAACATGGACGAGGGGTGTCTTTAAATTGCTCTAGCAGGAAAACTAATTAAGGTACAACCACAAAACTGATACAGGCCTTGACGTTAAGCTTTTGTACCAAGTGGCTCATTGGGCAAGTAGATGTTAAATATTACTGGCTCCCGAAAAAAAGTTACTGGCCCGAATTTTTTTTATTGATTAAAACACACTATTTTTGTAATACATCACATCACAAGTCAAAGGATGCGAGTTTGGCTATTATTTATTTTGTCGTTGGTGATTTACTTTCATGCTTTCAGTCAGTATTCCGTATGGCAGACAACGTTACTGCAGGAATCGTTTGAGAATCATATGCCTTCTGGGCCTGGCTCTGTCGAAGCCGCAGGCGCAGCAAGTCCGGCTTTGAGTAGCAATGCCGGAGCTCGTTAGGCGGTGCTAGTAGTGCTGTGATCGGCAAGTCGACCAAAACGTGTACCCACAGAGGCCAGTTTATAGGGGTGCCTTTAACGGTCCATAGCAGCTGACATAGACCACCTATAATACAAAATATGCATATGGCTGTAAAGCTGAATAAACGAACTTTACTCTGATGTACATCGTATTTTACTTCTTTAGGCAAAAGTATTTTGTTTTTAAGGTGAAAATTTCATGATTCTCGCAAGTCCGGGATTCACCCTGATTCATGAAAAAACAATTGTATATCTTTCATTGATCATTTATTAACACAAAAATATTTTTTATTTTGGCTAGGTCTGGCTAGTGATGTACTGTACAACTAAAACAACCCCCTATCACTGTCCTCTGAAGCCAAGAATTATCTTGCTATGAGAACGTTAGGTGGGGCCACACACAAGTCAGAATTAATAAATTATGCGATGTTCTAGCCCGCTGTTGTTTCAAGTTCGTCTTTCTCGTCGTAGTTGTTTAAAGCTCGTAAACATCCGTTCTTCAAGTACGTGTGTAAGTAGTAATTGATCAATCGAACTATATTATCGTGTAGCAGTGTATGTTTGATGTTCTGGAAAGTGTTTTGCTCAATTTGGCGGGAGATAAAACATGTAAACAAACTTGCAGCCAGTGACAGCGCGACTGACCATTATTGGCATTAGCTCAAGAGTCAAGGCTGACAGTTTTACACTCGGAATGTTAATATGATTTACACTGTGCTTTCTGATTTATTTTCATTATAAGTATTGTTATAACCGTGGATACGACTTATGTATAGTAACTGTTTCAGGAAATTCAAAATTAACTATTGAATTAGTTTACCGAAGTCCAAACATAAACGAAGAGGACAACACAAAAATAAAAAACGCTATAAAGGAAGTTAGTAAAGGGGAATGTATCATAATGGGAGATTTTAACCATGGAGACATACAATGGAATTCTCTAGAGAGCACAGGGATTGAGGATCAACAATTTCTATGTTTAATCCAGGATAGCTTTCTTACTCAGCACTTACTAGAACCAACCAGGGGAGAAAATGTATTAGATATAGTTTTGTCATCACAAAAAGAATTAGTGGACAATGTAAAAATATTTGAACCATTGGGTAATAGTGACCATAATCAAATACATTTTGACATCAATGTAAAATCAGAAAGTAAAAATAAGAAAACGTACAAGAGAAACTTCCACAAAGGTAACTACAAAGATATGAGAAAATACTTAGCACAGCTAGATTGGAATAACATGCTGATGAATAAGACTGCAATTGAATGTTGGAATATTCTAAAATATGAAATTGAGAGTATCATTGATAAATTTGTTCCCTTCCGAAAACAAGGAAAACGGTGTAGAAAGAAACACTTGTCAAAAGAGGCAATTAGAAAAATAATGCTAAAACAAACTATGTGGAGGGTTTATAGGCGTACCAGAAAGGAAGAAGACTATGCAAAATACAAAGAGGCACTTAATGCAGCTACAACTGAAATCAGACAATCTAAAAGAAGCTATGAGCAAAAACTGGCATGTAACATAAAAACTGACAGCAAGAGTTTTTATGCATATGTCAGGAGTAAACAAAACGTACAAGACAAGGTTGGACCTCTAGAAGACAGTGCTTGAAATATAATATCACAGGGGTTTTTAATGGCGGAAGACCTAAATGGTTACTTCAGTTCAGTGTTTACAAAAGAAGATATTAGTTCATTACCAGTTGCTGATGCTAAATTTCAGGGGGCTAAATCTGACTATTTAGGACCGTTAGTTGTAACTCCAGAATTGGTAGCTAGGAAAATAAAGGCAATGAAGGATAACAAATCACCGGGAGTGGATGGGATTCCTCCAAAATTACTAATGGAAACAGTAGATCAAATCAGTATACCACTTGCAAGAGTATTCAACTTGTCATTAAAAGAGGGAGTTGTTCCGTTTGAATGGAAAGAAGCAAACATCATACCATTATTTAAAAAGACGAGAGTATAACAAGTAACGTACTGAAATTTGCGGACGACACAAAACTGTTTAGAAAGGTTAATACTGATGGTGATAAACAACATTTACAAAACGATCTAGACAGATTAGTGAAATGGTCTGAGAAATGGCAGATGCTGTTCAATTTTGGGAAATGTAAATGCCTACATACAGGACATGGGAACTTGAATGTAAACTATAAAATGGGAGCTACTGTTCTTGGTACTACTGTAAAAGAAAAGGACTTAGGAGTTACAATAAGCGCTGATATGAAAGTTTCAGAGCAGTGTGGTATTGCAGCTTCAAAGGGTAATCAAATTCTTGGATTGATTAGAAGAAACATAACATACAAGGGAAAAAAGTTAATTATACCTCTTTATAAAGCAATAGTTAGACCTCATTTAGAATACTGTATACAAGCATGGAGACCATATTGTAGCGGTTCATACACCAACTATGAACACTAATTCCAAATCAATCATAGCTGTGGCTGTTTATTTACGTAAAACTGAAATGCAAAAATAATGTATACATGAATACAACACAACTGTAGAAAACATGAACATTACCAATATAAAGGCATAAAATACTCCTCATTACTACTAATTTGAAATCGAGTCCGGGGAAAAACAATAGCTAGCCAACAAGTCATGTTTTATCAAATGTAATTAATGTTATACACTCAAAAAATAGCATCTGAAATTGATTCCAGAGTTGTCATCTCCTAATTCTTTGTATTTCTCGCATATAACGCGAGCCGCGCACAAAAACCACGATGCTAGCTATACCCTAGCGGAATCTCTCTTCCCATTCTATTTAGCACACATGCATCTGCCAGATGGCGCCACCACACAACTGCACTAGCAGTATATACAATTATTAGCACTTACATGGCTCCTCTAAATTTAGTTAACCATTAACTAATTTAACTCACACACAAAACTTCAACATGTTAATTATAAGTATGATCACCACACCCGATACAAAATGACTCAGTGTCCGAAAACAAATGTCATTATACAAGTTCATGTACTAATTGGGCTCCTCGTCGGCATTTCCCGGTGCATAGAGAATCACTAACTTGTGTACTGGACGATCATATGTCGAACTTCCTATCATCACCTTGACCTTGCGAACCAAGCCGTCTTCGCTTGGGTAGATCTGGGTGACTCGCGCCAAAGGCCACTGACAACGCGGGTTGCATTCATCCTTTACCAAGACAATGTCGCCTTTCTTAAGGTTGTGATGCTGCTTGTTCCACTTGGATCTTTCTTGCAGAGCCATTAAATACTATGTGCGCCACTTGTTCCAGAATTGGTTGGCTAGGAATTGAACCAGACGCCAACGTTTACGGCAGTACAGATCTTCCTTCATGAAGATCCCGGGCGGTGGTAGCACGACTCTTGACTTAAGAGTCAAAATCTGACTCGGTGAGAGGGGCTCCCCAGAGTCGGGAACTGTGGTGTCGGGGTAAGTAATCGGCCGGCTGTTCACTACGGCTTCTGCTTCCACCATCAGAGTGCGCAGTTGCTCGTCATCCAATCGATCGCCATGTGCGTTGAGTAAGGCTGACAACACATTCCTGACAGATCGGATCATCCGCTCCCAAACACCACCCATATGGCTGGCGTGGGGGGGATTCATCTTGAAGGTCACCCAGTCGCAATTTTGTTTCAACAGTTCTGCGGTGATCTTTCCATCATTCATTTCAGCCAAAGCTGCCTCAAGTTCAGAGCGGGCTCCCACGAAATTGGTACCGCGGTCAGAGCGCAGCTGTCTGACGGGTCCACGTCGGCCTACGAAACGTCGATAGGCATTGATGAATGAATCCGTTGACAGGGAGTTTGCCGTCTCGATATGCACAGCCCGGCTGGCCATGCACGTGAAAAGAACTCCCCATTTTTTCTTCTCACTCCGTCCTTCTTTGATAAAAAAGGGACCGAAGAAATCCACAGCACTATAGGTGAAAGGGTCCGATGGCTCCAACCTATCCTCTGGCAGGTCGGCCATCTTTTGAGTCACAGTCCCGCCACGCATCTTCCTACACTTGACACAATTCCACAGATAGGAAGTGACAGTAGCCCTTGCCTTTATGATCCAATAGCCAGAGGCTCGTATCTCGTTGAGTGTCATCCCGCGGCCGGAATGGCAAACATGCTGGTGGTGATGACTAATCACCAACCTTGTCACATGACTGTCCTTAGGTAAGACAACAGGGTGTGCCAAATCACGGGGTATATTGGCACGTCGTATCCTGCCGCCAACGCGTATCAGGCCGTCACTACCCACGTATGGATCTAGACGGTAGAGACAACTGTCCTTCTTGAGTGACAGGTTTCGCTTTCCACACTGCTTCCGGTCAGCAGCATATGCTCCTAACTGATGAAGAGTAATGAATTCCCTTGGGAAAGCTTTTGCTTGGACCGCCATGATGATGATCCTTTCAGCTCGCTGCAATTCTGCTACATCCACCGGTCTGTAACCACGCTTTCCTTTAGCACTTAGTGTTTTGTCAGAGTCTATATTCACTGATCCTTTCACTACTCTTGCTTTCAATATGTCCCTGAATCTGAGACATGCAGCCACGGCACGCTTAGCGCGATGCCAGTCGGAGAAGCATCCGATCCTGTCCAGAAAGTTACTGAAGGCGGGCTTGGCCTGGGCGGTGTGTGCAACAACCTTCTTGACCTCTGGATCGTCTGGGCTAATTGGCATGCACTCATGGGTTAATGTCAGCGGTGTGGCAGACCAGAGAAAGGCTGGTCCCTTCCACCAATCAGTAGCTCCCAGTAACTCTTTGGCGGTCGCGCCGCGTGAAGCAATGTCAGCTGGGTTCTTCCTGGTGCCGACGTACTTCCATGCGCTCACCTTAGTGCTGCTTCTTATCTGTTGTACCCGGTTTGCAACGAAGATGTTGAACCTCCTAGACTCGTTGTTTATGTAGCCCAGCACAACCTTGCTGTCCGTCCAGTAGTAGTGCGTGATGGCCTCGTAATCCAATTCTTTCTGCAAGAAGTTGCCAACCTTGACTGACAACACTGCTGCAGTCAGCTCGAGACGCGGTATGGTCACAAACCTTGAAGGGCCAACACGGGATTTGCCCATTACTAGGGCGCAGGATATATTGTCGTGACTGTCCATCAACCGCAAATAACTGCACTGTCCGTAACCTGTCAGACTGGCGTCTGAGAAATTGTGCAACTCCACATTGACTGGAGTATCGACATCTTTGTCCTTGTAGCATCTTGGTATGTGGATGTCTGCCAGGTAGGGCAGTTCACAACGCCATCTCTCCCATCGTGCCTTCATTTCATCAGGAATTGGGTCATCCCATTCACCGCTATCACGGACCAGCTCCTTTAGGATCTGTTTCCCCCTTAGCACATAAGGAGAAACCAGGCCAAGTGGGTCAAACACCGAGCTAATCGTCGAGAGAATCCCACGCCGAGTAAGTGGCCTGTCCTTCACTTCAACACGAAACTGGAACGTGTCCGACTCGATGCACCATTGTACGCCAAGAGTCCGTTCGATGGGTAGAGAGTCACAAGTCAAATCCAGATTCTGAGCATCCTTGGCTCGTAGCTCAGGGGAGATGGCAACTAGAACTTCCTTGCTATTGCACATGTATTTGTGCAAGTTGAAACCACCTTTCTTGCACATGTCGCGGCTGCTTTCCACCAGCTGTAGGGCTTCTGCTGGTGTGGCCACAGATTTGAGGCCGTCATCTACGTAGAAATTGTTCCTGACAAAGTCTGCTGCAAGCTTTCCACAGTCCTTTTCGAACATGTCTGCCGTCGCCTTGAGTGCGTAGTTTGCACATCCAGGCGATGAAGTTGCACCGAATAGATGCACTGTCATCCGATACTCCTTTGGTTCACTGTCCAAATTGCAGTTTTCCCACCATAAGAAACGCAGGAAGTTTCTGTCCTCCATGTTGACTCCGACCTGGTGATACATGCTTTCAATGTCACAACTTACTGCCACGGGCTCTTGACGGAACCTGCACAAGACGCCAGTCAAATTATTAGTTAAGTCTGGGCCTTTAAGTAGGTGACAGTTCAGTACCTCACCCCTATATTCCGCGCTGCAATCAAAAACCACTCGTATCTTTCCTGGCTTCTTGGGGTGGTACACTCCGTGGTGTGGAATGTACCAGATCCTTCCTGCAGCGATGGTCAATTCCTCAGCCGGCACAGGTTCCGCATATCCATGGGTGATTATCTCTGTCATGAACCTTGAGTAGTCCTCCCTGTACTGGCTGTCGCGTAGAAATTTACTCTTCAGGCCGGAAAGTCTCTTGAGTGTCACTGCTCTGTTATTCGGCAGTTTGACATCGTCCTTGAAAGGCAATGGCGTTTCAAAGTGTCCATCAGATCTCCTATGTATTCCATTGGAGAGTTTGTTCAGAAAACGACGGTCATCAACAGATATCCTTTCTTCTGACTTTCTCTCGTTGAAGTCAAGGTCGAACATACTGCACACTGTCAAGGGGCTGATCTCCGTAACGTGGGTGCGAAATGCCAAGTGACAAGGCTTGTCATTGGCTACACTCACCAGTTGAGAATGAGTGGTGTCCACTATGCCAGCAATTCCCCAACCAAGTGACGTGCGCACCGCCCATGGATCGTCGCCAGTTCCTGGTATCAGCTCTCTGGGCTTAATGGCTCGAGGACAGTCCAGTCCAATGAGCAGTCCAATCTCTACATTTTCCTCGTATGGAAGTAACTGCTCTGCTACAGAGGCGAGATGGCACCACTGCATAGCTGTCTCCGGCCGTGGGATCAAGCTCCTGTTTGCTGGAATTGATTCCCTCAAGTAAGCTCCCGGCAAAGGAATAGGGGTGCCTTCACTGACATTACATACAGACAGACCATGCACCACTTCACTATTGATTGTTTCTTCTGCCAACATTGTCGCCAACTTTATCTTGATTGGTTGTCCAGTAGCCTTCAGTTTGTCCATGGTCTGTTGGGCGATGAAGGTCGAGTTGGATTGGTCATCTAACAGTGCGTACACCATGATGGACTCATCTGGTGCATCCTTGTGATACAACATCACTGGCACAATCAGCGAGTTGTAGTGGCTTGCCACATCGAAAATGTCAGTCTGGTGTGATATGACACTCGCAGCACTGGCCTTAGTGCAGTGTGCAGTCACGTTGGTGTGTGCTTCTGTGATTTCCTTTCCTTCCTCTCTAGTATCACAATGCAGCAAAGTTGGGTAGAGGCCGCCACCGGTCTGACATTCCTTTCTCTGGCTGCATGTCCTTGACAGATGTCTTCCATCCATACACCCGTAACACAATCCCTTCTTCCTTAGAAACACCTTGCGTTCAGCGAGTTTCATTTTCTGAAACTGTCCGCAAGACTCCAAAATGTGCGACCGCCCACAGAGCACACAGCTCCTGTCCTTGCTCTGCACCGGTGCATGGGCAGTGGTGAGGACAGTCACCTCATTGCAGCCTGAACGGTTCTCCTCTTCTCGAACATCAGTCGAAAATGAACGCGCCGTCATCTTCTGGCGAAAACTTCTTACAACCCTTTTCTCCTCTTTCATCTCTGTGCTATTCTGTTTAAAGTAGACAGTGTTGCACGCGATGCGCGCTTCTTGCTCCAAGAAGTCACAGAATGGCTCGAAAGGAGGGTAGTATTGTGCTTCCTCGTCCTCCCTGTTCAGCCATTTGTCCACAATGCGGCTCCACCGATCATTTAGGTTCTTCGGCAATTTCTCCAACATCCTTGTGATTTCTTCCTCCGAATCCAACGAGCACAGGTGATTAGTTGACTGCATAGCCGTCTTGCAGTGCAGTAGGAAGTCAGAGAACTCGCGAAGTCCCTTGCCGTCACCATGCTTCACGAATGGCCAGTCTCTTATCTTCCTCTTGCACTCCTTTGCCAAAGTGTACTTGTCGCCATATCGCCTGCGTAGGATGGCCCTAGCCTTATGATAGGCCTCCTCGGTGTTCAGTGCGAGATATCCTTGTATGGCCGTGTGTGCCTCCCCGACGGTGCACTTTCCAAGGAAAAACATTCTTTGGCTCACAACATTGGTGTGCTGCTCCACTATCGTCTCGAACGACTGATTCCAGCATGGGTACTGGAGCAGGTCACTACTGAATTTCTCAGGCATCATCTTGGGTAAGTGTTCACGGTTCGAGAGCCTATCTGCCAAACTGTCCAGGACATTTGTTAATATCTCACTGATATCTGCGACATGGTCAGTTGGTGGGTAGCCGCAGGTTTGGCCCTGTTCAGTCATATTTGCCGGTCGATTAATGGCGCTCGTGCCTAAAATTCGACCACCAGCGCGAATTGAGAAAGACCTGCGCCCGATATCTCTCACGCCAGTTTTATCGAAGTGCTTGGAGAAATTCATGTGCACGTGGATAATGGACATTACCATGGACCAGATAGATCCTCAGCAATATGGATCAATCAAAGGAACATCAACCGTACACGCACTGGTCGAGCTTGTTCACAAGTGGAAGTACGCGGTCGAGACCCCTGGAACCATAGTACGAATACTTCTCGTCGATTTCAGCAAAGCGTTTGACCGAGTCGACCATCACATTTTAATGACGAAATGTGCATCTCTTGGACTTCCAACTTTTATTACCAAATGGCTGACATCCTTCCTGTGTCAACGCAAACAGAGGGTAAAGATCGGGAGTGTGAAATCGGAGTACACCAGTGTCAACGCAGGTGTCCCACAAGGCACAATATTTGGACCAATCGGCTTCCTACACCATATTAATGATCTGCAAACAGTATGCGAACATATAAAATATGTCGACGATTGCACAATATGGGAAGCTTCTTCATCCTCCGGAATGGACAGCTCACTCCAAGTAGCGGCAGACGAAGTCGGGCAATGGACAGCGAGTAATAAAATGGCGCTGAACTACGACAAGACGAAAGAACTGCGGATGTGCTTCAAGAAATCAACTCCGGACATCGCACTGCTAACCATCGACGGTAGACCAATCCAACAAGTTAACAGCACTCGTCTACTAGGTGTGACTCTATCTGAAGACCTGAAGTGGCAATTACACATAGACGAAATCACTACAAAAGCATCGCAACGTCTATACTTCATCATCCTTCTCAAAAGAGCCGGCATTAACCCTCACCATCTCACCAACATATACACTTCAATCGTCCGATCGGTATTGGAGTATGCATGCCAAGTGTGGCACACGAGCCTTACAAAAAAGCAAACGAGACAGATAGAATACATCCAGAAACGAGCAATGCGGATAATTTTCCAAGATAAGTCGTACACCGAAGCAATCACCGCAGCCAATCTACCAACGCTGTCAGACCGGAGGGAGAAGTTGTGTAGAACGCTATTCATAAGCATGCAACAATCTACACATAAATTACACCATCTTTTGCCTCCCCTCCGGGAAACTCCGTATACAACTCGAAACACGAGGACTTACTGTGTGCCGCGTTGCAGAACTGCAAGATTTCAGAACTCTTTTATACCATATGCTTTAAGACACTGGCAGTAATTATGAACTGATTTATAAATTAGTTACTTTTTACATAATAGTAGTAGGCCATATAATTTATTCTACTATAGTATTGCCTGTTTTAAGTTTTAATTTATGATTATGTCCTTCATATTTACATTGTTAATATACAAACATTACTTTAAACATGATGTACATGCACCTTTTAAGTTTTTATATTTAAAGTCATATTTTTGTCTTAATTAATTTATTATCATTGGTTGTTTTACTGTGCCAATTGTATAATTCAACTGCTATAGTTGCCATTTTAATAAAATTATTATTATAAAAATTATTATTATTATTACAGTAAGACTCTGTATGAGTCCCTGATGACGCACGAGTCATCCAGTCCTTTGTCGATTCGCCGTGAGTGATCATGTGACCACTTGCCGTAGAGAGATCGCCATCACTGCACGGTGCCAGATGTCCAGCTGTATGTGGAGTAGATGTATGAGCATGAGAGGGCACACTGAGGCCCATTTTGCCTCGGATAACATGAGTTGCTTCCATGAACTTGACTTTAGGCGTCAATTTTACCTCCTCTGCTTCCTCATACCTCTCCAGTGCCTGTAGTTTTGCTGCACTGACACTTAGTTACGTATGCAGCCTAAGTTTTTCCTCTTTATTTTTCATTTCAAATAAAGTCAATTTATACTCTTCCTCAGCTTTGCGAATCTGTATTTCAACTTGACGCGTCGCCATCTCCAATTCGTATTGCTCTTTCACTGCATCCGCGCGGGTCATCAGCTCCGTTTGCCGCTGCTCCTCCTGAAGCCTTATGAGGCTGGCGCTGGAGCGCACGGAACTGCCACGTGACGTGCGGGAGAGATGGCTAACCTGAGACACGCTGTCTTCAGGGTCGATGCTGTCAATGCCATTCTTGTCGTGTGGCGGTAAGCGAAGCTTGCCCTGCTTCTCGTACACGCAGCCAACATCATGGGTGGACGTCTCTTTTTCTTCAGTCCATTTTCCAGGTGCAGATGTTGCCATTTTGGTCTCGCAGCCAGGTTCCAGTCCGATGACGACAACAACTGGTCAAGTTTTACTGTAGCGGTTCATACACCAACTATGAACACTAATTCCAAATCAATCATAGCTGTGGCTGTTTATTTACGTAAAACTGAAATGCAAAAATAATGTATACATGAATACAACACAACTGTAGAAAACATGAACATTACCAATATAAAGGCATAAAATACCTCTCATTACTACTAATTTGAAATCGAGTCGGGGGAAAAACAATAGCTAGCCAACAAGTCATGTTTTATCAAATGTAATTAATGTTATACACTCAAAAAATAGCATACAGTTTGCTATGGTACATTATACACGTCTTTACCTTGATTCCAGAGTTGTCATCTCCTAATTCTTTGTATTTCTCGCATATAACGCGAGCCGCGCACAAAAACCACGATGCTGGCTATACCCTAGCGGAATCTCTCTTCCCATTCTATTTAGCACACATGCATCTGCCAGATGGCGCCACCACACAACTGCACTAGCAGTATATACAATTATTAGCACTTACACATATCGTAAGAAGGATATAGATACGCTTGAACACATACAAAGGAGAGCAACTAAAATGATTCCAGAACTTAGAGACCTTAGTTATGAAGAACGCCTGAAAGAATGTGGTTTAACAACTCTAGAGACAAGGAGGTTAAGAGGAGATCAGATTGAAGTTTTTAAGATATTAAATGGGTATGAAAATATTGATAGAAATATGTTTTTCTCACTCAAGAAGGATAGCAGAGCTAGAGGACATGAGGTAAAATTAGTAAAGGATCAATGTAGATTGGACATCAGGAAGCACTCGTTCTCACAGAGGACAATAAATGAATGGAACAAACTGTCTACAGATTGTGTAACTGCTAGCAGCGTGAATATGTTTAAAAACAAGGTTGACACATATATCAGGAGGGCGGGTTATAAGTAGGTGAACATTGTTGGACTCTCGATAAGCCAATGGCTTCCTTGTCCACTTGCCATCTGGGCCTTTGGCTTGGATGGCAAATCTTGTTAAATCTTGTTAAATCTTGTTAAACTATATGACTAATTATGTAAATATTTGTTTATGCCAAATTTATCGATTTTGCCATTTTTGGGTATGATGATGGGTGAAAATGTATGAAACTGTCTATGCATGTGACATTAATGTGAGACATTAATTAAAAAACCTGTTTGTCTTTTAAGTTTGATAGTATGATTTTAAAGCCAACATTTATTACTACAAGTTTACAGTGTTGTACGTATTACTTTAATCTTTAAGGCTAATCTCAGTATTCCAACAGTGTAATATAATTATAAGGTTTTAGATGAACATACCATTATATGACATTTACTTTAAAACTTGTGCATACATTTCCTTTTTTTCATACATGCAGTGTTTTATCGAATACATTACTTACATTTTTTATTATAGCCACCAATTAACGAAGTAACATATTATGTACAAAATTATGTACAACTGATAGTTGGTATTGTGTCAGAATGGTTATTTACTCAACAATCCACACATATTGATATGATGAGAAAGTGGACACCAGCGTACTTGTAATGTACATATTTATAGTAGTTGTTTCTTACTTTAAGCACTAACACACCCTGATAATGCAAACAGTGTGACAATAGAAGCTTACAGTTCATCCTACATGATACACATGTCAAATATTCATCTTGCATCAGTGTGTGTTCAGCTGTGAACAGGCTTCTGTAAAAATCTGCATAATAGTTTGCAGTTAAAAAACCTTGTAAAAAATATTTTCCATATCCACATAAAAGTCACGGAAAATGGAACAGTTGTGTAAAAATTAGGAATGAATAATTTTCTATCCTAAAATAATTTCTTTCACATATAATGTAATAGTATGGGGTTGAAAGTGTACCAAAGTGGTAAGTCGAAGATAACTTACTGCCTCGTTTTTATTATATAGGATGATGAAATAGACCATTCACATTTTTGTGTCGCGTCTGTCACACCTATAAATCTATGTGTCCTGCAGAAGTTTCCACAATGATAATTATTTCTTTTATTTTTAGAGGTATATTGTGATGGTGGTGATAAGACAAAAATATAAATGTTAGGTTTTCCATCAAAACTATCGAACGATAGTGCTGACAGTGCAACATTGTGTCCCTTTTTGAAAATCCAGTTGGAAAAGTTCCACCCAACATAATTTTTTTGGACAGAGAAATAAATTAAGTGTCTGGTTATATCCTACACCTCACACCTCACACAGCATACCTCTCATGGGGCACTGATTTTCATAGATTCCATTCTACAGGACAAAAACCCCTGTGTGCAGATGCGACATTAATCGTGACAGACACAACATAAACAACATGGTTAATAAATTAATCTTTATTTTCAAACTGTCTCTATACTTGGTTGGGCTGTTGGTTTACATGATTCAAATAACTTTTTCAGAAAATATTATGAAGAAGATTACCTTGATTAACATAGTAATACCTGGAAATCTGACTACATGTAAATTGGTATTACCAATCTTTTCATGATGGCATTCAAAGCAGCAATCTTCCTTTCAACATTTGTGTACTTGGGACAGGCGCACTGAATACAATCACTGGAACTTGGGATCCTCACATTTGGCGGACGGAATTTCTTGAATATTATGAACTTGTAAGGGAAGGCTGTATTTTTATCTCACAAGATTTTGTATGCATCTTCAACTGTCATGCTCAGAAGATACTTTGTTTGAGTTTGAAAGCAGCTGACACCGTTTTCCCTGTTACAGCTCTGCTTATGTCTTCTCTGAAGAACAAATCCTGAATTTGATTCATCCATAGTGGGGATACCCTGCCTTTTCTACATTTGGCAGTCCCAGCGAGCATGCTAATATCCCTGTACACTTTGCCATTAGAAACAGCCAGTGTCTTAGCCATTTTTTTTTAGGTTTTCTTGCATTTTCTTTTGATCCTGAGGGCATGATTTGATGATATTTTTCTGGTAACAACCCAGTCCATGACCATCCTTTTAAATTCTGGCATTAAACTTCATTTGATTGGTGCACATGTTTTAACCATAATCCCACATTTCTTGTATGCTTTTCTGGAGGTAGGTGTAGCAGAGAGGATTATAGACTGAAGTGCTTCTGCTCTGTGTGCTCTGTGTTGTGGCATCCTTTCAAGTAGTTTTCTACAGTAGTAATATCTGAGCTGCCTGCTCGTGGTATTCAGTGCTTGGGGACCTTCCTTTTCTCCAGCTGCGTCTTCTGACATTATCCCATCATATTCATCACCAACAGTGTCTTCTTCTGCCATGCTTTGCTTTACCATCCCTTTTTTCCTATCACAATCTTTTTCTTTTTCACCTGTCAATTGTTTTCTACTACACTGTATAGGCCTTCATCTGTTTCTCATATTCTCTTCTTTCAGCAGGTGTCATCAGTTTCACTTGTTTCTTTACTCTTCTCGATCTGACTGTCCTTCCCACCCATTCAGCTTTAATCTTTCTATACTTTTGCTGTCTCAGTCTCTCAACTCCTTGATGTTTCCTCTTTCCCTCTCTGTCATAGTTAGCCACTTAGCATCCCGGTTCTTTCGCTGTTGTGTGGCATCCTTCTTTCGAATTTCCTCAAGTTTTTCTGAATTCTCTTTTAACTTCTCTCTCTGTTTCCTTTGGCGCTCTCTTGCCTTCAGCTTTTTCACTTCTACTGGATCAGGATGATCCATTTTGCTGTAAAAATAAAGTAATTTCAGAACAATGTCCAACATGGACAGTGTAACACATTTTTTTTGTCGGGTATTCAAATATCTTTGCTACTTTACATCATAATGATCGTTTTACAACAATGATATTCACTTCCTAATATCACCAGCTCAATCATAATATGATATCCTAATTTTTTATTTGAAAAACTTCTTATCACTAGCCATTTCGCTTAACCTTTAGGCAAGCCAAAAAAATTAACAACACATCAGGTTTTCTCTTTGAAAACAAAAACATTGTATTGTTCGATAACAAAGTTACATTATCTAAATGGAACTGATGGCACTTCTCCTTTGAACCAAATAAATAACAGGGGATGGTATCATGACACTTCAAAAGCAGTCCAAAATGTGTTCATTTAGAACTTCTAATACCAAAAACAAATGCATATAATTATGTTATACACATGGTGTGGGCAACAAAATCAGATGTACTCATTTAGCTGGTTGAGGGAGCTAATATTGTGTTCATGCTTCTCCACAAAAAAATGCCAGGCAAAATAGACAGATTTCTTTCATTTGTATAAATTTACTTGATAATCAGATACAATACCTGTGACCTTTTGAACAATTTACACCCTTAGATCAGATGATTTCAGCACAGACACCTGAAAGGCTTGAGTCAGCATGTGCAAAGAAAATGGTGAACAGCTAAGCTTAGAACTGCTTCCACAACTGATTTAGCCTGTCTCAAATACAGTTCATTGGTGTTCAAATATATAGTGTGTGAATAGTTTATGTAACATTTGCAGTCGATTTAATAAAAAAAAAATTTTTCCGAAACATGAAAAAAAAATTTCAATTGTTAGATCTGGTAAGGATCAAAATAGTGGATATCCAAAATGTTAAAAATGTTTGGGTCAATGCTGATCATGGGCGTGACTTCAATCCTCTCACCAATTACATGACAAAGTTAAACAATTTCAATTGAGGAAGCACCTCTAAGATATCTAAATATTTGGGGTTTGTCTTTTGTTTTACATGGGTAATTAGCATAATATGTGGTGCCATCTGCACAATAAAGTGACATTAACAAAACAGCTGTACACTACAGCAAACTATGAGTAGATTGCCAGCCAATTGTTGGCAAAATTATGTTGTTTGGGACAATACAATAGTGGAAATTTTCCAAAAGTAGGCATCTGTTTGTATCTAGTTAATAACATGTAATATCACATGGCTCATGTAGTTTTACTTTGTTTTAGTGTAATTTCAACCAAGAAAAAGATGGTTTATAACAGTTTAGTTTACTCACAGATGACATCATCCTGCTCATAGTGTCTCATTTGCAACAATCCAATCTTACCATTTGAAAATGTACTGGCCTTCTTCACTTCACTTCACTTTCCCATAACCCGTAAGGATCGTTGGGGCACCATTGATGACTTTCTAACCAGCTCTCTCCACGTTTCCCTGTTCTCGACAGCCCTCTGGGAGTCAGCGAACTCCATTCCTGTCCACTCTTTGATGTTGTCTTCCCACCTCTTCTTCTGTCTACCTCTTCGTCTCCCCCCTCTTACGGTACCTTGCAATATAGTCTTTGCAAGGCCAGATGATCGTGATACATGACCGTACCACTTCAATTTACGCTTCTTAACTGTTGTAAGAAGGTCATCATATGGGCCGATGGCTTCTTTGATCTTGTTGCGGACAGCTTCGTTAGTAACATGGTCTTTGTATGATATGCGCAAGATCTTCCGAAAGCATCTCATTTCCATGGCTTGTATCCTCTTCTGTAGATCTGCTGAGAGGGTCCATGTTTCACAAGCGTACAGAAAGATGGACATGACAAGGGAGCGCATCAGCCTTATCTTCGAACTGACCGTGATGTTTCTGTCGTTCCATAATGGTTTCAACCTTGTTAGTGCTGCTGTTGTCTGTGCAATCCTGGCAAGTATCTCCGGTTTGGAACCCTCATCTGTGATAATTGATCCCAAGTACCTGAAGCTTGTTACTGTCTGAAGTCTCTGTCCATTAACTTTGACCTCTATGCTGATGCCTTGTGTGTTGTTCGTCATCAGTTTGGTCTTTTCGGCACTGATCTCCATGCCGTATGATGTAGATGTTTTTTCAAGGCGCTCCACTAAATTGACTAGTTCTTGTTCATCTCCTGCTAAGCCGTCGATGTCGTCAGCAAAACGAAGGTTGGTGATTGTCCTGCCTCCAATGCTGACAGTGCCTTGATGGTTTTCTAAAGCATCAGTCATGATCCTTTCCAGAAAATGTTGAAGAGCGTTGGTGATAGTAGACATCCTTGTCGAACTCCGACTGTTGTTCGAAACCAGTCTCCTATGCTGCTGTTGAAGGTTACTGCACTGGTGGCATTGTCATATAGGTGTTCAATGGTTCGGACAAACTTGGAGCCAATGTTGTACTTCCTCATGGTTGCCCATAGGGCCGCATGCCATACCTTATCAAAGGCCTTCTTGAAATCTATAAAGACATGATACAGGCTTTGCTGATGTTGAAGGTGTTTCTCGCAAAGGATTCTAAGGTTGAAGATCTGTTCACTGGTGCTCCGTCCTGCTCGAAAACCCGCTTGTTCTTCAGCGATAATCTCTTCTGCCTGGGGTTTGAGTCTGTTGAGTAGTATCTTCAACATGACTTTGCTCGGGTGGCTGATGAGGCTGATTGTTCTGTAATTTTGGCACATCTGTAGGTTGCCTTTCTTGGGAAGTGTTATGATCAGTGACTGAGTCCATGGGGTGGGCCATTCTCCTGTCTGCCAGATGTTGTTGCAGATTGTTGTAAGTGTGGTAATCAAGGCTTCTCCCCCAGCTTGAACCAGTTCTGCTAGTATGTTATCAATTCCAGCTGACTTTCCTTTTTTCAGAGACTTTACTGCAGCCTCCACTTCCTCACGAAGAATGGGGTAGTCGTCCTCTTCAGTAGTCTGTGTACAATTTAGTACTACTGGGTCTCCGTTGGTGTTGTGGCTGTACAATTCTGAGCAGTATTCTGTCCATCGATTGAGGATCTGCTGTTCTTCTGTCAGGCATTTCCCTGATTTGTCTTGGATAGTGGTAGTTATCCCTTTCTTCACTGATATCAGGTCTTTCACTATTTGATAAGCCTTCTTGCTGTTGTTCTTGCTCAAGCTGTCTTCAATTTCACAGCATTGTTCTGCTATCCAGTTGTCTTTTGCTCTTCTCATATCTTGTTTAATCTTCTTGTTGACTTCTCTGTATTTTGCTGCACCTTCAGGATCACATTTTCTCCTTTTCAATTCCCTTCTTTTGTCACAAAGATCTAGGATGTCTGTTGTGACCCATGGTTTCTTTGTCCGACGGTGTTTTCCAAGGATCTCGTGGGCTGTGTCGGTCACTATTTTGTTGAAGGTGTTGGTCAGCAAGTTCACGTCGGTATATTTGTCATCCAGTATGATAAGTGGTGCAAATTTCCCACCTATCATTGCTTTGAATGCTTCTGCTACATCAGGATCCTTAAGTTTCTCGATGTCAAATTTGATTCTTGTTGGCTTTGGTTTGCTGATCCTCTTCAGGCGAATGTGGAAGGATGTCATCAGCAAGTCGTGATCACTTCTGATATCTGCTCCTGGAAAGCTTCGTGTCCTGGCAATGTTCACTCCTGTGTGAAAGCGCCGTTTCACCAAGATGTAGTCGATCTGATTGTGATGTTTTCCATCTGGGCTGTGCCAGGTCCATCTTCTAGATGTTTTGTGTGGGCCAAATGTGTTAGCCAGCATCATCTCATTGTACATTGCAAATTCGAGGAGCCTGTGACCTCTCTCATTTGTTTCCGTGTTGCAGAAAGGTCCGCAAGTGTCTTGCCAGTTGTTCTGCGCATCCTTTCCTACTTTTGCATTACAGTCTCCTAGTACAATAAGATTGTCTTTCTTTGGCGTTTCCTCTATGACTTCTTGCAGCTGGCCATAGAAATCTTCCACCTCACTGTCGTCATAATCAGACGTTGGGGCATAAACTTGTATGACTGTCATGTTGAAGGGAGTTGCCTTCAGGCGGATGGTGATGAGCCTGCTGGAGATAGGGCGACAACCCATGCCAGTGTTCACGATGTCTTTGTGAACAAGAAACCCAACGCCTTGTTCGTGTTTGTCCTTCTTGCCACTGAAGTAGACCTTGTGTCCTTCTTCGGTCGATGTTTCACCAAAACTTTTCCATCGCATCTCGGCGAGTCCAAGCAGGTTCCATCTGTATCTCTCCATCTCATGTGTGAGTTCTTTCAGTTTTCCTGCAGCTCTCAATGTCCTGACATTCCATGTGCCGATGGTGATGTCGTTTCTTCCACGTATCTTTTTGGTAGGGGCACCAGTAGCATACTTAACACCCCCGTCCTGATGTACGGCGGGAGGCGCGGTCATTTTTGACCCGGGCTGCGACCAATCCGGTATGTGATTCAAACTGGTTTTCATGATCATGGTGTGTCTAGGGCAGATTTGCAACCTAGCGGAGCCCATCCCTCTCCAGGCTGGTTGACCACAGCCGATATCCACCAAAAAAATGTGGCTCGCCTTGGTCCTGAACACGTGGTCGTTGAACTCATCTTGGAGCCCTTCCGTCCTGGCCGTTGACTTCATCGAGGAAGACATCCGCCCTGTGATGTCATATTAACATCACCGTATTTTACCCATACGTGGTAGACTCGTGGAGGCGGGAGCGTCTTATTCCATCCCGTACAGGTCCATTGGACCTGCCCACTGCCACAACTGGCCTAGTAACTGTTATTCTAAAGTAGAATTTCTTATACCAAAACATCTGGACATATGCCATTTTTCATATAACTGCAAATAAAATTAATTTACTACAGCAGATTGTTCATTCTGGTACTTATGTCGCTTATGTCACGTCTGTCACAGTGTGACAGACGCAACATTTCGTGGGACGGAATTGGTAAATCCTTTGTTACTTCATAACACCAACTTACTGATTAATGATTTTGTATCTGTGAACTGCAAATGGTTCAAGCTGTGTATAGCATATTTTTTCATATTTTTCTCCCTCTTACTTTTCTGGGAAAATAGGGTGTGACAGATGCGATATAAGGGGACGGAATTTTTTTCAGTTTTCCTAAAAAAAATCTTTATGACTTACAATGTTTGTTAAATTTCTTTTTTTGGGAAATCAATTGAGGATGGGTTGTAAGGCCGAAAATTTTTTTTTCATGTTCATTTAGCCGCTTACCTTTTCTTAGACAGATTGTGATACAGCTACCGCCCAAAACTGCTGTCTCGAACAACGCCAGGTTCCCACCTCAATAACTCAGCAATGGATGGGAGTACACAGTTAATGTTTTCATCCAAATATACCTTGGGGTATATATTCAACACAAAAATATAAAAGGAGGCATCCGTATCTTCATGTAATTTAAATTTTTACACATGTAATGCCATCGTTGAAAGTTTTTACATTTTTATGCAAAAATACCCCCATCTTTAGGCCCTCATATAGCTGTAGAAGAGGCAAATCTTGATGAAACTTGCCAAAGTTGTCTTTGCTGAAAGATAAGACCATATTTTATCCCTAAAAAATAAAAAGTGGGATACTAATCTAAACAAGCAAACAGAAAAGCAAAGTTTAGAAAATCAAAGTGTTCTATTTTTCATGACTTCGCTCATAATAATGCTAATGACCTATACATGTCAAACATGCTTAGAAGAAGACACTGAGTTTTAAAAAATCTCTGTAGGGTATATTCTGTGTTGTTTTTTACTTTTTACCAACCGTACAAATTTGCAAAATAAGTGAAAAATAGATAGGACTGCTTACAGCTCTCTTGCAACCAAAATAATGGATGCCCTGGTATGAATGACCCCTACACAGGTTGAGAACATTGAGTACTTCCACAATATGTAAAAAAATTACATTAACGTTAATGTTAGTATATTTTTTAGGCCAGGTACACTTTTTGATCAAAATAGAAAATACGTGTTTATAAACGTTGATGGGGTGTCTTTAAAATGCTGTAACATGAAAATTAATTAACATACAGCCATACAACTGATACCATAATGTATCTTAGTAATATACATAACCAACGATGTATAACACTTAATTATATAAAAATCGTCCAGCATAGCTAAAATCAGATTGAGATGAAGCTTGTGTTTAATTGTTGCGCCGGGGTGGATGGAAAGGGCAAGCCATTGAAACGATGACCTGTGGCTGTGATTAATGGGATAAAAATGACCTGAAAATATATTGGCCCACCGGGCCAGTAAAATATGGAAACTTGTGGCCTGAACTGGCCTGACAACCCCAAAAAAGGCGTTGGACAGTATGCATGCATGCATGCATGCATGCATGCATACATACATACATACATACATACATACATACATACATACATACATACATACGTAGTACGTAAGGCCCATATAGAGCAGGGTGGGGCAAAGCGCACCCCAGGATAAAATGCACCCACTCTATTTCGACAGATCCAACTATTAGTGCCGCTATCTTCCAATAAACTGATATATCATGATGCCAAACCAATTTGGGCACGTTCGATTTGAGGAGACGCAACGTGTATAGTATAAGTTTTACCAATTTGAATTTGCTGGCCATATTATTATAACAAATTGAACAGCTTTAACCGATCCAACAACATAAATACTTTAACTAATCCAAGATGTGAAGTAGCTCACGTATAACATATATATATATATATATATATATATATATATATATATATATATATATATATATATATATATATATATATATATATATATATATATATATATATATATATATATATATATATATATATATATTTATATATTTATATATATATAGTTATAATAGGTATTAATGATTCGTGCAGGCGAGTGCGCTTTGCCCCGAATACATTTTCGTGATTATATAAATTACTCTGTTTAATACATGCCCTGCATTTTCATGAATATGCGTGGTTAGGTAAACAGTATTTTTTGACTGATAGTTGCACCGTGCCACAGATGTCCAAAATTATAATTTGTCGTTCACTTTGTAGGTTGGTGCCCAGTCCATCATATATGGTACCACTGTTATATGTATAAGTTTCCACCTTGTGCGTTGTTTGCAGTGTATCTTGTGAATGAGTTGGGGATAGATATTGGTTATTGGATAGGTTATAGGAAGTTCTTCATAATAATATATAACATGCCCATTCTTGGGGTTTTAAAAAGGGGGTTCGAGTGTACACAATCAGTCGGGTATTTATAGGATGATTTCTAACAATTCTAACAGTTTTCTCAATTCTCTCAAAAAGGGGGTTCCAATCCCGAACCCCCCTGACTTCAGATTTTTCTTGGTTTCTTTTCTAGATTGTTCTTGTTTTTTTTTCAAACATATTTTATATATTCAGTTGACTCTTTGGAATAAAAAACAGACGAAAATAATTTTCTTGTAAAAACAGTAGTTGTTTTATTATTGTAAAAATATGGTTGTGGGCATGGATTGAGAAGATTGAAAAAAAAATTAATGAAAGTACACGGGCTAGTGAAAATTCCTGTGGGCTAGTAGAATTCATAATCCAATAACCCGGTAGAAATTCAACAGACCTGTGGAACTGTTCCAAGAGGATCTCTGCCTTCCCATTACTATTACGCACCAACGATCCATTCTTTTTTAGGGGGACTACTCCAACTTTATCTTGTTTCCTACTTTTGATGAAGTGCCAGAAGGGGGTTTAAATTGTTTTTCTGAAGTCCCTGTGAGATAATATTGTTAATGTAATCCCAATCAGCCTTGAGCAGACTTCTCCTACATGTTTTCCGCACAAATCTCTAATTTATTCAGTTGTTTGTTTGTTTTCTTGGCTTTATTGTACAATTGTTTCTTCTGCTTCAATAATCTTTGTACTTTTCTGCTTAGCCACGGGAGGTTGCACTGTCTAGAGCTGAGCTGACAAGGGATGTGTTTTTCAACAGATTTCATTAGTGAATTCGTAAAGGTGGTTCTGTAATTCTTAAAGGTAGTTCTGTAATACTTAAAGGTGGTTCTACAATTCTTAAAGGTGATTCTGTAATTCTTATAGGTGGTTCTGTAATTCTTAAAGGTGGTTCTGTATTTGTAACAGAATCGTAATGTTTGACTCTTACATCAAAATCAGTAACAACAATATCATGGTCTGATATCCCTGGCACAGAGGTGGAGTTTGTTACCAATGTAGCATTTGTTGTGAGACGAGATCTAATAACTTGCCTTCTCTAGTGGAGCATGTGTGGACTTGGGTGAGCTGGACACTTTTAGCTGAATCGATGAGGGCTTGGGGAATGTGTATTTTGTTTTATACAGACCATGATTCAACCACAGGAGACCATTCAGAGCCATCCTGTTTAGTACCGGTGTCATATAGAATATGGACCCCATGGAAGATGGTCCATTTTCCCTATAGAATCCTATACAATTTGGACCCGGCGGATCCACATTCTGTTATTGAATATGGACCCCCCATAGAATTTTGAAAGTTAATTAAATTACGATTAACTCAGAAATTTCCCAATTAAATTAAATTAGCCTCACACATTTATCAGGTCAATTAAATTAAATTAACCTCCCAACTTGTTCAATTAAATTAAATTAACAATTAACTTTCATTCAATTAAAAATTTATTTACTGCATTTGCCACCCACACAAACAGGTCTTGTGGGCACCATGGAAGCCACTACTGCCAAGAAGATTACTGCCAACAATTCCCATGCAAGATAACAAGACAAACAAGAAGCCACTATCTGCTGGGGGGGGGAGCTAACTGGTGTCCCTGTCTGCCACATGGCAAGCAAGTTAATGAAACATAATTACATTGCACAAATGTCTCTAAAACACGAAAGCACAAATTTAAAGCATATTTCTAGAATTTAAGTTAAATAACTGGTGTCCCTGTCTGCAACATGGCAAGCAAGTTAATGAAACATAATTACATTGCGCAAATGTCTCTAAAACACGAGCACATTTCTAGAATTTAAGTTAAATAACTGGTGTCCCTGTCTGCAACATGGCAAGCAAGTTAATGAAACATAATTACATTGCGCAAATGTCTCTAAAACACGAGCACATTTCTAGAATTTAAGTTAAATAACTGGTGTCCCTGTCTGCAACATGGCAAGCAAGTTTATGCAAAATAACAACACAAGTCCAGCGTAGATTGAAATAGGCCAAAGAATGACATTTAGATTTATTAATTAAGGAGCATGAAATTAGGCAAGCATACACCATCAAAATAAGATACATCCAATAATCTCAGCAAGCATGCCGGCCCCCAAAAGGTGTTTACACATAATTAGTAAATCATGCCTATCAGCTACCCACTACCAGTACTATCTGTACCACTACTGACTTATATACAATTCACATGGTATCGGTGGGGGTCACTCCGCCACTAGGTCACCCTCTGTGACCGACCCCCACTATAATTATAAACACTGGCAGCTATCCTCCATTCCCTTGCGCGTGCAGGTAGAGATGCAGCTGTTGACCCCGCCGCTGTCACGGCCTCGACTGCACCCCCTCCCCCGCCTTGCCCACAGTTCAAACCTAGCCAACACTCCGCCGCTGTCAGAGCATCAGCCACATTCGAACAGTGGATCTGCAACGTATACACAATAAACCCGATGATAGCTGCCGACTCCGCTACATCGTCACACCATGAGCCTGCAACATACAATGATAGTTAACATAGATCGACACAGATGACGAAGTAAGTGCTGCTGGTTCCGCCACTGACCGAATCTAGGCACTATCTCTATAGTCCACCCTTGCCCAGATTGCTAACAGGTACAGTCTGATCTGTATGCAGCACCTTACGATATACGAATGTTTCTGCGGAAAGCATCTGAAACCCATCTACCCGCTGCTCTAATTTGCGGGTCTGACTCTCACCTTAAGGGCTGCTGACGTGGCTGCTCCCATTCTGAAACTAAGACCCTTAAAACTTCACTACTCAATCCACAGAATTCCAGCAGGCGCTTTAATATAGCATCAAACACCCTGCGCAGCATTAGAGTGCCGTCAGCATATGCAAATAATGTAGCCTGCCTAGAACCCTTAACCGGGAAGGGAAAATACTCTAAGTAATGTGGCAGGATAAATGGATGTGCCCACAATAGGCTGGTCATTTACTTGTAATGATTGCGGAACCAGCTTACTACTGTGCTTAGATTGCAACCACCATAATACCACTACATACTGACACCAGTTTAAGCTGTCGACTCATTGTACCAGCAACAATTACAACACTCTCCAGAGTATCGGCGACAATGTCACACCATGCACCTACAACATATAAGCGACAGTGCTGATACATGTAGATATATGGCCGCTTCCAGCAGGCCATCCATGGGGAGCAACCTAGCCAGCCCCTTGACCAATTGTTGAAGGTGTGGTGTAGAAGCAGCTGCTGCAGCCCCCTTCTGGCTTAACGCGCCACCGGTGTCGCTGCCTGATTGCCACTTGTGGCAGCATCCGTAATTATTAATTGCGGTACCCAGGACCAGCTGTGTCATTACATATCATGAACTACCATTAAACCACAACTAAACATTAACGTTCGGTCACCTATATTAACATGCAAATTGTTCCATTTACATTATATGGCTTAAATAGAACATGGAATGCAAAAACTTCTCCATTTGCCGCACGGAATATAAAGGGGTCTACAATTGTGCCATTTACACTGCATGCCTTAATAAAACTTATACTCCAATTACAATGCATGGACATAAGAAAACAAACATATTTACATATGTTTTCTCCCTGCAAGGGGTAACAAAACTGTTCCGCCTCGTCTGCACGGATTAGTAAAATCTCAGTAATTTGTCTACTTCATGGATTCACCCAATTTTCCATCTACACAGCATGGAATGTAGAAACTCCTCCGTTTCACCGCACGGACTACAACTGTGCCATTTACACTGCATGGAAATAAACCTTCTCCATATCAATTCTCCGCTTACACCGCACAAAATACAATGGTGCCATTTACCTGCATGGCTTAACAAAAGTTAGCGTTCATATACACAGCATGGAAATAACAAAACGTCTCTATATCACTGCATGTATTACCCAAATATACATCCGCTTACTCGCTGCCTGGGTTAACAAAACTGTTCCGCCTGCAATGCACGGGTTAGTGGAAATTTCAATAAATTTCCTAATGCATGGGTTAACCCACCGTCTCCGCATACACCGCACGAACTACAGAAACTGCTCCGTTTCCACCGTACGGAATATAAATGTGCTATTTACACCGCATGGCTTACCAAAAGTTAATTTCAATTTACATCGCATGGAAATAACAGAATCTATCCACATCACTTTCCGTTGTCACCGCACGGACTACAGAAATTGCTCCGTTTACACCGCACGGAATACAATTGAGCCATTTACACGTCATGGCTTACCAAAAGTTAATTTCCATTTACACTGCATGGAAATAACAGAACTTTTCCATATCACTTTCCGTTTTCACCGCACGGACTACAAAATTTGCTCCGTTTCCACCGCACGGAATACAATTGTGCCATTTACACCGCATGGCTTACCAAACGTTAATTTCCATTTACACCGCATGGAAATAACAAAGCCTCCGCATCACGTTCCGTTTTCACCGCACGGACTATCGAAATTGCTCCGTTTACACCGCACGGAATAAAATTGTGCCATTTACACCGCATGGTTCAACAAGAGTTAATTTCCATTTACACTGCATGGAAATAACAAAACTCATCCATATCACTTTCCGTTTTCACTGCACGGACTACCGAAATTGCTCCGTTTACACAGCACGGAATACAATTGTGCCATTTCCACCGCATGGGTTAACACAAGTTAATTTCCATTTACACCGCATGGAAATAACAAAACTTCTCCATATCACTTTCCGTTTTCACCGCACGGACTACAGAAACTGCTCCGTTTACACCGCACGGAATATAATTGCGCCATTTACACCATATGGCTTAACAAAAGTTAATTTCCATTTACAATGCATGGAAATAACAAAGACTTCTCCATCTACTTTCCGTTTTCACTGCACGGACTACAGAAATTGCTCTGTTTACACTGCATGGAATACAACTGTGCCATCTACACTGCATGGCTTAACGAAACTTAACTTCCGTTTACACCGCATGGAACGACAAACTACGCCATATGACTTCTCCGTTTACACCGCACGGAATACAGAAACCCCTCCATTTCCAACGTACGGAATACAATTGTGCCATTTACACCACATGGCTCAGCAAACGTTATCTTTTTATTTACACCCGTGACACCGCCTGGAAATAACTCCTCCCTATCACTGCATGGATTAACTAAATTTAGATCCGCTTACTCACAGCATGGGTTAACAAAACAGTTCCACTTCCATCGCACAGATTAGTTACATTTTCAATATTCTTATTGCATGGCTTAATCCAATTTCCTCGTTTACACGGCCTGTGACAGGAAGGTCAGTGGATGTCTCCATCAAGCGGTCGGTTGTCGGCCAAGGAGGATCCACCACGCCAGTATCCTGACGACTCGAAGAGGGTACTGGCTCAGGAGCCACGGAAGTCGCCGCTTGACGAGCACTGGAAGAAGAGTGAACATTGGCTTGTCGACTCGTCAAGGGCATAGGCGCTGGAGCAGCAGGTGCCGCCACCTGGAAATCAACAGAGGCTGACGCAACCGCGTCGTGACCTGTTGCAGCGCTACACGCAACAACTCCCGCATCACGCGCATCTCATGATGAAGTTGCTCCGTTGCTGTAACATTTACTGTTCCAGTTGAACACTGCATCCGATCGTAGTAATGTGAACCTTATGTACGCTGTGTCATTACAAACTAGGGACCATGGTTAACCCTTGACCAACATTATCCACTCACATACTACAACGATACCCGCTCCGGTAATCCAACTGTATGGTGGAATCAGACAAAAGAAAGTTACCATGCCCTGTACACCGTAGGGACGAATAGTGTAAACCGGTCATTTACCCCGAATGGCGGAATAATAAAATTACCATGCCATGAACCGCACGGGGACCCATATTATCGTCAGACAAGTTACACTGTATGGTGGAACAAGAAATCGAAATTAACATGCACTACCGTAGGAACGATAGCATAAACCGACCATTCAAACTGTATGGCGGAATAAGACAATTAATGATTACCATGCCCTGTACACTGTGGGAAACACCATCACAGCCACCATACCCACCTTATGGCGGAACAAGAAAAATTAAAAGTAACCTGCCCTGTACACCATAGGGCCAAAGAACATAAACCGACCATTTACACCGTATGGCGGAATAAGGAAAATAAAAATGCCCTGTACACCATAGGGCCAGAGATTATACACCAACCATTAACACTGTATGGCGGAATAAATAAAAAATGCCCTGTACACCATAGGGCCAAAGAACATAAACCGACCATTTACACTGTATGGCGGAATAAAATTACAAATGCCCAGTACACCATAGGGCCAAAGATTATACACCGACCATTTACACCGTATGGCGGAATTTAATAAAAAAAAATGCCCTGTACACCATAGGGCCAAAGATTATACACCGACCATTTACACCGTATGGCGGAATTTAATAAAAAAATGCCCTGTACACCATAGGGCCAAAGATTATACACCGACCATTTACACCGTATGGCGGAATAAACTGAACAATGCCCTGTACACCATAGGGCCAAAGATTATACACCGACCATATACACCGTATGGCGGAATAAAATGAACAATGCCCTGTACACCATAGGGCCAAAGATTATACACCGACCATTTACACCGTATGGCGGAATTTACTTTAAAAATGCCCTGTACACAATAGGGCCAAAGATTATACACCAACCATATATACCGTATGGCGGAATAAAATAAAAATTGCCCTGTACACTATAGGGCCCTTCCTCTAGTCCGACCATTTACACTGTATGGCGGAATACAGAAATTAAAAGGCCGTGGCTACGCGTACGTGAGCCGTATCTTTAGACCTCGAGTCTAAAAGTACGGCAGTCATTCTGCGCATGCGCATGCCTTTGGATTTCCGGTTATGTGAGCCATATTTTTAGCTTAAGTTCTAAAAGTACGGCAGTCATAGAGCGCATGCGCGTTATTTCATACGTGAGCCGTATCTTTAGCACTCAGTTCTAAACGTACGTGAGCCGTATGTTTAGTCACTGCTTTCGTGGCCGGCCTTCGTTCGTTATTTCATACGTGAGCCGTATATTTAGCACTCAGTTCTAGACGTACGTGAGCCGTATGTTTAGTCACTGCTTTCGTTCGTTGTTTTATACGAGAGCCGTATGTTTAGCACTTAGTTCTAAATGTACGTGAGTCGTATTTTTAGCAAATTTTTCCAGAAGTCCAGGCACTTTAGTCGTGCATTTTTTGTGAAATATAATAAAAGATGTGTACATTTGAGGGAGCAGTATTTAATGGCTTCGATAAGTAATACCGTTTATGTAGACATTTTATGAATTTACTAGTATATGTAATAATATTATATGTAATGTCATTACCGGGTACGTCTGTGTATGTATACGTGTGTGTATGTGTGTTAGTATCACAAAGCAGCATTGACAACCAGGACAGAATTTTATTCATACATAAATACAATATAGATGAATGTCTTGAATACATAATGCACAATTGAAAACTTTTATTCATACATAAATACAATATAGATGGATGCCTTGAATACATAATGCACAATTGAAAAAAGAAAATATTAGGGTTGACTAATAAGGCGGTGTAATAACAAATTGGCTCTATCGATCATCCTGGCACAACTTACATACTAAATTACTTCTCAGTGGATATAATTTCTACATGCTAACACAAAACTGACAGACATTGAACATCCATAATAAGACTAATAACATAAATCCTAGTACATTATATTAATTTAATTATGTAATGTAATGACATATTTTCTACATGCTAAAACAAAACTCATGCATGGAATTTACCAAAATATACGTCTAAATACCTTACTATACTGATAACTCAAATCCTGGCATAACATATATACAAAATTAATTATCAATGGATATAATGTGTACATGGTAACACAAAAGTGACAAACATGGAACATCCGTAATAAAAGATGTGTCAGGTAGTAAACCTTCTGCCAGCGTCTCAGCACCAGCTGACCAGCAAACAAATCCTCTTTTGCTAACAACCTGCGACGGAAGATGTGACGACATGGCAGGCCCATCGCTGTCCAGAAGCCACAGTCACAGCTAGTGGAAGTTGCAGTCTCGCGGGTGTCATCACGAGATCGCGCCGCAGATAACTGCTCAGTGACATACCTAATGACAGAAAGCAAGATTACCTTGTTATTAACTAATGACAGAAAGCAAGATTACCTTGTTATTAACATCATGTCATACGTTGGATATTACATAAAAAATAAGCTATGAGCATTCACACATTCATGTGGAAATGAACATACCTGAAGGCATACGGTGTGAGGAATTCACAGTATGCCTCTTCAGGTGATCCAGCGGCATGTCTTATCACTGACGTCTTCTGCACGATCTGCGCGATCCTGTAGTTCCGCTCTGTCTCCAACATGCTCAAGGCAACCTACAGCAGACATGACAAGCACTAAATATGTGTTTACTTAACCAGGCCTACCAACAGTTCAAAAACAGAACAATAGAACATGACTTGCAATGCAACCTGCATCTGCCAAAAGCGACAATAAACCAGCCATGTGACCATTTGTTTACATGTATATATAAATAGACACAGGTCATGTCTACTATCAGCACTAACCTTGAGATCCTTGAAGAACAGCACGATGTTGGAGAATTTCGTGATGACACTCTTCAACTTCTGGTTGATGCTCTCGACGCGGTTGTTGGTCCGCGTCAAGAAGTTCCTCTGCTGTGCCTTGAGGCCTTCCACCCACTGCTCCTTAATGCCGTGCCAGTTGCTGTCAAAGTAGGTGAGAACTGCCTGGTGCTTAGTCTGATGCAAAGCCTTGTAGAGCTGCTGGTATGCTTGTTCTCCTGTTGCGTAGGCCATCTTCTGCATCAGCTCGAGACAGACCAACCGCTCATCAGATCGGATGCCAAGCTTCTCTGAAGTAACCTCTCGACGGAACGTACGCAAGGTGTGGAACAGACAGATCTGTATGGCTGCATCGGGTAGCTTCTCGCGGATGACGTCACGCTCTACCATGTCTTTGTCGGCCATCACACACTTGATGCTGGCAGTGTCGTTGTGCTTGGCAAATATGTCCATGAGTCCGCTGATGGTGGCCCGCTCCTCATTTGCGACAATCCATAGGCCAATGACAACACTCTCACCATTTCCGTCGACCACCATCAGCACATACAAAGGCATTCGTAGATCGTTCAGTTTGTATGTTGCATCTAGAAGTAGTAGTTCAGGGAAGCGGATCTGTGAGTTTTTCATCGCTGTAGTCTGGTAGGAGATCGCCACCAGCTCATTCGAGCTGCCGACAACCAACTCTGTAACTGCATCTGTATCTTTCTGCATCTCTGTCAGCAGTGATTGAAGGTTGCTGCCGTGTGTGGGTCTTGTCCTTGCTTTGATGTTGTGAAGGTCTTTCAGGGTAACCTCCTTGCCCTGTTCCCGTATATGCTGCTGCACAAGTTTCTTGTTCGCATGCAGAGCCAGCAGACGACCAGTCTCAGCCTCCATTGATGAGTCGAGGCGTCTCTGTCGCGGCAGATACTTGAACAATGCCTGAACAGTGCAAACAATGAGACATGTTAACCCGGTTGTAGGTAAGGGTAGGTCAAAAGATAATTAGTTGGCATAAGTATCACTGGCATATATACTCAGTATATTATTTTATTATTTACTTTATCATGTAATTATTATATAACTAAATGTTGTATAATAAAACTAGCAAAATGTGTATGTGTATGATAAGCCAATAAAAACAAACAGTAGGCAATCATAGTCTATGGCAGATTTGACAACAACAGGATGTAGGAGAAACAAATAGGAGAAGTAATTCAAACGAAGGCCTAATTGAAATGTGTGGTAACATATGTACCTCATTCATCTGGTGGTTGTGTTCCTCGTTTACACTAGCAACAACAAGCTTTGTGGCATCTTTGGTCAGCCGTATACGTAGACCAGCAGGACACTGTTGTTGGGTAGTACTGAAAACAAAAATAATGTTTACGATGTGCTATGCAAACCTTTAAAAAACTGTTTACTGCACGTCGTTGATATTTCTTAATTATATATGCATTATCTTTGGCTAGATAATGCATACACAATTAAGGAATATATACACGATGTGCATTAAACAGTCTTTTTTGCAGGACTGCGTCGATATCTAAAGTAAGCACCGGCGCCATCTAACGAGCTCCGACATACCAATATACGTGAATTCCGATTGGCGTTCGATTCCGAAGCTATATTAACTACGTCTACGTCGCACAGCATCGGCATTTACTTACCGCCGTTTTCTAGGTTTGATCCCTAACACTAATAATACAAATGATCGAAATAAACTGATACATAAAATACAAATAAACACACATGCATAACTGTCCGGGAGGATAACCAACAAGGCCGAGCCAACAAACTAGAACAGACATCGCACTGATAATGCAGGATTTTTTAATTGGGTTGACGTGGTTATGCAATGTTAACAAAATAAACAAAGAATCCATGCCTAAACAATACTTACTGATGAGCCTGTCGCTGCCCTTTGCCGTTCGATCGGAAAGTCTTTCCACCGCGTATACAACAGTAGTTGATCTCCGCAAAAAGTAGATCTTTGTTTGCTGTTTCTGCTACATTAGGACAGCGCTTCCTATGCGACTCTATTGATCTTGAGCTGCGCTTGTATAAGTTGACTAATTTCTGTTGTTCGTAATGGCCGATTGCCGTTTCTAAATCAGATAAACTTGAAAAAATTGCGCCAACTTGTATTCCTGCCATCTTGATCGCACGCGGTTAATTTTCGAACGGGACGATCAATGCGCGCGCAGATTTACAGCAGGAAATGAAAAACGAAAACACCATAGGGCCAAAGATTATACCCCGACCATTAACACTGTATGGCGGAATAAAATTACAAATGCCCTGTACACCATAGGGCCAAAGATTATACACCGACCATTTACACCGTATGGCGGAATAAAATTAACAATGCCAAGTACACCACAGGGCCAAAGATCATACACCGACCATTTACACTGTATGGCGGAATGAAATTAAAAAAGCCCTGTACACCACAGGGCCAAAGATTATACACCGACCATTTACACCGTATGGCGGAATTTTAATTAAAAAATGCCCTGTACACCATAGGGGCAAAGATTATACACCGACCATATACACCGTATGGCGGAATGAAATAAAAAATGCCCTGTACACCATAGGGTCATTCCTCTAATCCGACCATTTACACCGTATGGCGGAATACAAAATTGAAAAATGCCCTGTACACCATAGGGCCAAAATTCATTCACCGACCATTAACACCGTATGGCGGAATAAAGTTAAAAATGACCTGTACACCATAGGGCCATTCCCCCAATACAGCTGATGTTCACTGAGAAGGGACTATGCTAACCATCACATAAGATGTGCGCCGGGTGAGGAACGAACGCACAACCTCCGCATATCTCAGTCTGCCACGCCTGTTGCCAGGCGGTACTGTTTATAAGTACGGCGCGCTAACCGACTGTGCCACCGAGGCCAAAACCCGGTTCTGTTCCATAGTGGTAACTGTACCGCCCCGATAGCCTTCGAAAGCGATCCGACAATCCAAACCCTCGCGGAAAGAACCTGGTGCAAAATCTACCTCCGATTGCGACAAGACGCTCCAACCAGTAAATGTGGCTGGCGCCCAGAACTAAAACCAAAGGTTTAGTAGCCATCGTCAGGATAATAATAACAAATTATGCGTAAACGACTGACGATTACCTTTCGCAGTCCAAGGGTCGGAGGTAACAAAATGGCGGATAAACGGCGTCCGTCTTTGCAACAGAAACTCACCTGAACACACTAGCGAAAAATATCCGATAAGATTCAAAACAATAAACCGAACAACAAAACTGATCTTGCAATAAAATCAACAAATTCAGCGATAACGAATAATCAGTAACAATAGAAATTCGGAAATATTTGCAGCGCAAAGGTCTCACAACGACACAAGCTAACTTGGAAATCGAGAGAGGCTGGCTCTAGGTCACGTGGTTGGTGTATCCATACGCGTGAGCGAGTAATTAGGCCAATACTCTCTCTACCATAAAAGGTCTAACCTCAAATCGCCTTCATTGCCATGTCATCTCGCATAAAATCCTTTATGCGCCGCTGTCACATAAATTCATTAATGAAACATAATTACATTGCACAAATGTCTCTAAAACTTGAAAGCACATTTCGAGAATTTAAGTTAAATAACAATAATATGTATACATGATAAATACATTATTTATACACAATGAAAACAGTTGTGACCTAGTTTATATATTCAGCTTACAAAATATCAGCAAAGGTGGGGGAACCAACCACCGAACATATATCACACAAAGTTAGTAAACCGACCCAACCAGAAATCAAACAAACACTGGTGTAGATGGGGTAGGAGGGTGGGTAAAAACATAAAAAAATATCGAGAGCAACAAATATTTTACCTTCGTAAACTTTGGCCAATATCGAAAGAGAGGCTAATTATTATGCGTGCATTTTGATTGTAAGAAATTGTCACGTGGTGAGGTCGGCTTACCGTACAATCAAAATATAAGCTGCAGCATTGCCCACATAAATATCATTTGAGTTTTCATTTCAAATGATGGTTTTATGCGGGACAAAGCTACCTACAAAAGAGTTAATGACATGGAACCGTGGCTCGTTTGCTGAAGACAACAAAGTCAATTGTATGTTTGTATACGAGCTTTATAATAAGCCAAATAGTAAAATGCAATACAATAATATGTATACATCATAAATACATTATTTATACACAATGATAATAATAACAAATTATGCGTAAACGACTGACGATTACCTTTCGCAGTCCAAGGGTCGGAGGTAACAAAATGGCGGATAAACGGCGTCCGTCTTTGCAACAGAAACTCACCTGAACACACTAGCGAAAAATATCCGATAAGATTCAAAACAATAAACCGAACAAAACTGATCTTGCAATAAAATCAACAAATTCAGCGATAACGAATAATCAGTAACAATAGACCTAGTTTATATACTCAGCTTACAAAATATCAGCAAAGGTTGTTGTCTTCAGCAAACGAGCGAGGGTTCCATGTCATTAACTCTTTTGTAGGTAGCTTTGTCCTGCATAAAAATATTTTTGTTAAATGGATTTTGTCATTTGGGATTATGTCCAGAAAAAAGCAATACTCTTACATAAAACAGCTGTAGCACCTGACCAGGCACACTCACAGTTCAGCTTATTCTCTGATTGACACTGCCTGGATATTGACACTGTTCAAACAACTGCCTGGACCTGACTAGAAACTTTCTTTGATATTGGTTGGGTGAACTTGGGTCACTGTCTGAGTGGCTGTGTTTAATGAGCACTATGATAATAAAATCTTACTCCTGACAGCAAGCCAGTGGCAGTCACCACTGGATTGCATAAAATAATATACCCAATAAAAAGTTAATTGAAAGTTAAGTAATAAAATAAAATTAAAATAACCTCTTCCAGTTAAATTAATTAAAAAGTTAATGCCTGATATGAACCTCCATAGAAAATGGACCCAGGGTCCATATTCCATGGGTTTCCATTTTCTATATGACATATATAGAAAATAGAACCCCATAGAATATGGACCTGGGGTCTATATTCCATTATGAAATAGTTAACTGGTAGACAATACATACTGTTGATTACCATAACTTATTTTTTTACATGTTTTTTACTTGTCAAAAGTACAAAACATGTAAAAAATAAGTTATGTTAATCAACAGTATAAATAACATTAAAATGATGTCAATAACATTACCACATGGCAGTTGCACCGTGCCACCGATGTCAAAAATTATAATTCGTCGTTCACTTTATAGGTTGGTACCCAGTCCATCATATATGGTAATCAACAGTTCAAAATGTTGTTCTTGTTCTGTATAATTAACTGGAGGCAACGCATAGATACGTGAATTTAGCTGGGAGATAATAAATGAATGAATGAAAGTATGTTTTGTTATATGCTTATTAAACCATTCCAACAAAAGGACAGATACTAGATTAATATTCACACATAATAGCAAGTTAGAGTCCATTTACTATAGGGTCCATATTCTGTCTGACACTGGTTGTGATAAACACTAGTTTTGAACTCCTTATTAAACTTTGTTAATCTTGATATTTCTGTGTTTCCTTGACATCTTTCTTAAAATATTGTTGTTTATGTTTTTCATACTCGTAACTATAATAAATTATTACAGTGGCCTATAGTAAGAACTCATAAGTCAGCAAAGCTTACATATACCTGTCAAAAATACTTCCATTTGTTGATGATATTAGCGACATTGCATATATGATCAAGTATACTGGTCAGGGTGGTTTTTGCCTTATGTAATAAATTATATAATATGCCGTTTTGAAAAAAAAATGAATACACTTTCGCACATGGGATCAACATTCAAAATAAGTATCAGTTATTTCATATACAGAGTGCAAAGAAGTTATTAGAACAGTTGTTTTCAGTTAGTGTCTTACCAATATTGAACTTTTGATGAACGCATGTTCATACGGCATTACTTGTTGGTGTGGTTTTTGTGTTACGTAATATAATATGCTGGTTTCACAAAAATCCGAATACACTTTTGTGCAATATTCGAAACAATTACCAGTTATTTCATCTATTGAGTACAAACAAGTTGTTAGAAAAGTTGGTTTGAGTGAACTTCTCAACAATATCGAATGAAGGAAATATACCTTTCTCAAAGCGAGGCTAGTGCCGGAATTTGTCTTAAAAGAAAGAGCGTCTTCAAAAAAGCCTTACGGTGTGGTAATATACGATTACATTCTTGTAGTGATTATTATGAACAGTTGCGTATATTTTCATCCGATAAAGTGAAATATTTCGTATTTACAAAATACACCGATGTGTCGTACCAGTAAGGCCACCTGGCGATTAATGTCGAACTAGAAATACAACACTCTCAAAAACCTGTTTATGCATCATTTTTCTTCAAAAAAAGTAAAGTTTGTCAAAGACCATTGACCGATATATAGTCCCAGTGGCCGATATATATGATGTTATGTTGGACTCATGATGTATCTAATGTGAGATTCAGCGAGATTACAAAATGAGGCCAAATCTGGTGTGAGACAAAAAATACACAGCCTTACAGGTGATAGTATTTTAATACCAGGAAATATGAAATATTCCAAGTTTTGAATTGATGTCCCCCCTCCACTTGGAGACCTCCAACATGGTGACATACATAGATGAGCCATTCGCTATGTGCTACATATCAAATAATACATCGTATTATTACAACAGACAACATTAGCAGAATAATTAATATTATAATAACTGCTCGTTTAACAGGAACATCTTGTTTAATTAGCAGGTCATCATATAAATAAGATATTCTGTGATGAAAATTGCTTTTAGTCAGATCTGTACTTTGATGAATGTCAGCATATTGTTGTAGAATTACCTGCAAGTGACACCTCCTGTAAGTTCTGTATTGTTTGTTCCCAGCTGCTGGAAGCCTCTGTCCTGGAGCTCTGCTGTTGGGTCAAACCAACCATTCCTTGAAGTTTCCTTTTGACACAGACCCTCCGAGATATGGTCCACCAACAGTATTCACCACTTATACAAGTACGTATCAACAGACACTGATCTCTGGCTTCACAGTGCTTCTTGGTGTATACAATTGTTTGTTATGTGAATGGGTACTCTCTAAGGGGTCATCTCAGAACATCAATGTCGGATATTAGGCGAAATTACTTTTGTTTGGGGAGTGGGGGGTCAGGAGCAATTTCGTCAGTTGTCGGATATCAATATTTTACGTTTCGGATTTTCGTGTCCCCTCATTTTGTTCGTGCACACGGGGAAAATGATTGCACCATTTCGTTCTTCATTTTATGTTTTTATTATACTTATAATTTGTACTATTATTGATATTCAAAGTTAATAGGCAAATAATATCATGTGAATCGACATAGATCAACCAATATTTTTAATATATTGACATCATCATACCAATGTTTACAAACTTTCATCGGGGGGGGGGGGCTGATGACAGATGAAAGTTATTTTATCTGTGGTACGACATCGATGTTCTGAGATGACCCCTAACAGCAGGTGATGTGTTTGAATCAATGGCTGTGTACAAGGCCAGTGTGTTCATGGTACTCTCTAACAGCTGATGGTGTGTTTGAATCAATGGCTGTGTACAAGGCCAGTGTGTTCGTGGTATTCCTTTATTGGTGGCCGAGATGGCCAGTACCATACGTATGTATTTTCACTTCTTCTTCAGTCCAGGATCAAAATATGAATTGAAATAACCAACATTTAAAATCTACGTCCCCCACTTGGAGGCATCCCACTTAGTGACATACATAGATGAACCATTGTCTAATGAGTTTTTTTATGCAAATGCAAATATGAGCATTTTAATTGAGTGATGCTTTTTTAATCCAAATTGGTTAACATATGTAGTTTAAAAGGTGGAAACCCTAGATAATATTAAAGATTCAAATAATATACTATCAGTTGTGACAACAGCAATGTGTCACACATTGTTGTTATCAGACAGGTCACCTGCCTTGTTTTTAATTATGGGATCTATGAGCTCAGACATAGATAGATTATGTGAGCACGTGGACTAGTTACTTAGGTATGCAAATCCAAATAATACAATTTTTTTGTGCTTAAGCAGGAAACACATGTTGGAATAAAGTGGTTTCTAAACTGTATGTATGGTCAAGGATTATATCCTTTAATAGAAAGACTGAGCTGAATTACCATCAACTCGTGCACCCTGATTAGTGACATTTGTGACCACATGCCAATGAATATGTATTTAATCATACTAAAAGCTCATGATAATTGCCCACATGGTCAAACCACCCCTGGTATCAAGGCACTTTCACATTTTATATTTTCTTCTCATATTTGGACTGTAGCCACCCTTTAATATTAGACTTGATTCAGATAAGCTTTCTTTTAGAGAAGCACTTATAGGTATGTACTTCAAATCAAATAACATTAAATGTCTGTGATGAATGATCAGGTAAAATCTGAAAAAATATAATTCAGGAATGAGCAATAGCCCAACTTTAGGTGTCTTCACCTCTGAAACTATCACATAAATTCACAAAATGAGTCCAGATTCAGATTATCCAGGTATGAATTAAGTACTGTAGCAACTTGTAGCTTAATATCTTCAAAATGATGAAAGTTATTAGCATTAAAAAATCATCCAAAACGACTTGCCGCAGTCGCAATTGCGAAAAAAAAGTACAACGGGCCCTACATTCAATCAACCATAATTTCATAACTAATTGGAATTTGGCACTGAAAGTTTGCATGCTGCCATCATTTAGATAGATGCACATGTGGGTGAAATTTCATAAAACTCAGAGACGGTCACCCGGGGACCTCTGGTTGAGTTGGCATGGAATGACCCAGACGTAATTTGTTTATGTTAACAATCTCCCTTTTGAATTGATCAGTGACACTGTTATACTATCCTATATATATATATATATATATATATATATATATATATATTGTAACATAACCAAATAAATGAAAAAACTCCCAACTTTTATTAATCTGGAATAGTATATAGTATTTTAACTACAGTCTGTGAAGAAATGGTTAATTTATCTTAATGGTACTGTATTTGTTGCTGATTTAATAATATAATGTTCTTGGTACTAGAATGAACATTTGTAAATGATGCTGCCCGCCAAAATGCGTTTAATAAGCCAAATACATGTTTGCATTTTTACTGTTTCGTTACGAAAAGTTGCGAATAGTGTTTATGGCGCGAAACCACAGGGGCGAAGCTTGCTTTGCCGAACGTTAATGATCGTGGGATCGACGCGCGCGCACCGGCGACTTGCTCAGAGTTTGTTGACATTCAGGCAACATGGCTGACAGTGACAGGCGGGTTGTGCGTGCACCGTTGCGTTCCGTGACGGCAAGGAGGAAAAAGGAGTTGGATAAAGCGAGATTGGCAACACGAGTGACACTGAAAAACCAAAAGGGACGTTGAGATCGCCTGAAGACTGTCTTAAAAATGAAAGACAGTGAAGTGGCAGACATTCTATTCGACACGTTAGTACATTTTCTTATTACTATCCTAGGCCTAGCGCGAGTATCGGCATCGGATCAATATCTGGAGCCCCGGCCCTGGCCTAGGCTGTGGCTATGTCGCATGTGGTGCCTTCACACAATTCAGGTTTAACACCAGTTAAGTTGTTTCCAGAATGTGGGTTTATGTGTAATTCGTTCATGAACGTGTGTATCACTGTATGTGAGAGGAATGTAAAGTAACGGAACTAAGTCTAAGTAACGGAACTAACGTTACGATCCTACCGACGCAACCCGACAGGCTACAACAATATAACTTAAATTATACAACTGTTTGCTTAACAGGGTGTTTCTTACTGGGAAAAGTTGCTGTATGTTGTCTTTTTTGGTATCATAGTCATGGCTATTGGATAAAGGGGGTGTGCTATGTGTAGGAATGGCAAGGCCCAAGCCAAAGGGGAGTAATCAATCAGAAAAACAAAGTATTTAAAAAAATAATTGAACATTGAAATACTTCAGGAAAGTTTAATTTTGTTAACTACAAATAAATTAGTTTTCACAGTATATATTAAAAAGTACACAGATGTACTCATAAATTCTGCATACATTGAGTTTAAATACGAGTACCTGACACATAAGTTATATAAGTACGAGTATTTAAAAAAAATTACTCGTGTACCGAGTACTTCCGCCTCAGGTCTGGTCGAGGACACTATTTGATTTGTTGTAGCCGTGCGCACGCACACACCCACATAAAACATAGTGCCTGCATGTTGCATATGTGGCATGTTGATAATCTCCATGCCATAGGCTTAGTGTAGCAAAAACTCACCCATGTGCTTAGACTAGTTATTGTTGTTGCTCTCCTCTTTTTCCTGTAGTCCGGGTGAGGCTGGCACCGATACTGGTTGATGATTTATTTTCCCCCTTCTTCATAACTAGTCCTGTTTTACTACCGTCTCCACCAATTGTCTCCACTCCCCTCTATCCCTCACCCTCATTCTCCATTCCCTCCCACTAAATCTCTCTTCACGCAGTGCTCCCATCTTAGTCTTGGTCTTCTTCTTCTCCACTCCCTTCTACCCTCCACTTTTCGGATTCACATTTTGTTATACAAAATGCCTGATGAATAATGTACACTAAGTAGTTGTCAGGCACCAAGACTGTGCACAGTTTATCTTGCCAGTTATTCTATGTCTAATAGGTCAGCAAAACATTGGTACCCACTTCAATGAAATTACGTACATTTGTCATTGCCCAAGAAATGCAAGGCATTTAAGTGTGGCCCTACTTCATGCTTATGCTTGGATAAATTATGGTGGGAAAGAATTGGCCCATGGAAATGTAGCAAACTGAAAAACAACGTAAATGATCATCTAAAGATGTGGAAAGAAGAATGGTTGTTTTAAGTTAAAAGGCAATAATTGTTGTAACAACACTGGAAGCTTCAGTGAATCACTACTGTCCCATCAGTGAACACAGATAAGCATCAGTCCAATCTGCTATGGTGTTGTGCATTGCCCTGCCTCATTGACACATCCATTGTCTCATTGTTAAACATAATGCCTCCAAGTGGGTTGTAATGTAAAACCATCCCAGACTGGCAGTAATATACCAGCCCTCCTGGTGTGAATTGTGCATGTGGACAGATGTTCATATAACTATGTCAGACAAAAAATCAGCATTTGACCTACAAAAAATATCCAGAAAGCAACTGGTAATAAAAGTGAATAATATTTTATATACTATATGAACTTTAACTACAGTATAGAATATAAACAGTATAAACATTATCAATTATGGGTACTCACCACATATTTAGGAAATAAATTATTTGATTGTACTATGGACAACCCATTACATGCATGCACATTGCTATCATCCAACGTCAATTTGATGGGCACATCACTAAATGGAAAGTAGGCCACTGTAACATGGGGCATGAAATATGCAAATAAAATAGTTATTTAATGAAAGGTTAAGGTATGTTACAGATACAACTAAATATTTGTCTATGTTGATATACATGTAGGGATAGTGCATGGAAATAAAGCTACATGAAAAAAGTTATGAAAATAAAGTCACCAAATTACCTAAGAAAGTCACAGAGAAATATAGTAACAACATTGTGTTATTCAAATACCATATATTAAATACAAAGGTACATTCTTGCACATTTTCACTGATACTTGAGCACAATAATTGTTTATGATTAAAAAATAATTATATTTTTACACAATATTAAGTGATATTATTTATTGATTTAATAAACATATCACTGGAGCCGTCAACCCACTCTGGTTTAGACATGGCATTTAGCTGGCTTAGACAAGTGGTTGAGTCAGCTTTGAAAGTGGCTTCTCAAGTGTCACTAACAAAAATGTAAAGGTGACCAAACACTTTGGTGATTTGTAATCGTGTTTATTTATTGTTTGTTTGGGTTTAGTATTTCAACTTGTATTATAAATGCAAAGAACTAGATATACAAATGAACAGGCTTTTGCTGATGAAATTAATGATTTTTACAGACGTTTTGATACTCAGGGCTCTTCCAGTAGATGTGATTCTGTGCTCAGCGATGTGTTTGTCAGTAATGTTGATAGGCTTGAAATTGATGTAGATGTTGTTACTAAAGTCTTCCAACATGTATGTAGTACAAAAGCAACTGGTCCTGGTGGCATTCCAGCTTTTTTATGGAAAACATCTGTTGAGGAGCCGGCGCAGGCTTGGTGCCCCATATTCCGACTTTTGGTCGATAGCCACAGGGTACCAATACTCTGGAAAACCTCATATATTAATTCTGTACCAAAGATAATTTGCGCAAAAGAAAACAATGATTACAGACCTGTTGCACTTACATCAATTGTCATGAAATGTTTGGAATGCTTAGTGGCTTGTAAACTGAGGATAGGCGTTCAGGACTATCTTGATCCATTCCAATAAGTCTACATGCAGGGCAGAGGAACAGATGATGCTGCCAACATACTTGTCCAATTAATTTTGAAATACTTAGACAAGCCCAAGGCTTATGCTAGACTATTGTTTATAGACTTTAGCTTGACGTTCAACCTTATCCAACCTCACACCCTGCTCAGTAAGTTGAAACAAATGAATGTCAATCCATATATCATCAAGTGGTATCATTCTTTTCTAACAGACATAGTGCAGCTTGTTAAAGTAAATCAGACTCTTTCCTAAACTGTGGTAACAAATATCGGTGCACCCCAAGGTTGTGTCAGTTTGCCGATTTTGTACTTTCTATATACAAATGACTGTACCAGCAGCAGTACTAACAACTACATAATAACATTTTCTGATGATTCGGCTATTCTTAAGTCTGTTACATGCTGATTCTGACATCAGTATGTACACTTCTGAAATTGAAAGCTTTGTACATTGGTGTGACAACAACCACCTCAAACTCAATGTTAGTAAGACTCAAGAGATGATTTTTGATGCTAAATGTATTGTTGCCGATCACTTGCCTGTTGTTATCCATGGTGAAGAAATTGCCCAGATCGGTCAGTACAAATACCTAGGTGTCCATCTTGATAACAAACTTAGCTGGAATGTCCATGTTCACAGTGTGTGCTCCAAAGTCCACCAGCGATGGAGTTGGCAACTGGATCATGCTTATGAAACATAACAGTTAAAACTTATCTATTGCAGCTTCCCAGTGTATCGGGAACGAAATTTCCTCGCAGCAATAGAAGAAGCACAACGATTTGCCACTGAAGACAAACAGCAAAGGGCACACTGTGTAAGCATAGCTTGTATACATTGTTGTTAGACACAACAATAATGACATTCCATTACAGCACAAATAGCGATTATGTTTCTACTTAGCCCCTTGGGTTAGTTAGTATTTTGTAAAGATGACAACATAGTGATTAAAACAATATTTCAGATGGCTGTTTACACAAAGAAAGAAACATCATTCACATGTTAATATTTCCAATGGGAGGTTTATTGCGTTGCAATACACAACCAGTAATACAGTGCAAAATAAAAACAGCATGTGTATATCATGTTATGCATATGCATTCATATCCAATATTTTCAATAACATTACATTTGTGTTAAATCATTTAGCTATTTACGTTGAAACAGTACATAGCACCAGCATGTGGAATGGAGAATGTCTTGCAAATGCCATCCTGCCTAACAAGAGTTATTAATTGTTGTATAACACATCAAGTTTGTTTGTTAATTTACAGTTACCACAAGGTATTCAACAAAAGACGGAAAAACTGGACAATTCTGCCAGAGCGTCAACTGAAACATTATGAGTACATTGTCAGCCTGCAAGATACAATCATCTGTGCCTGCATAGAGGATGAATTGCCCAAAGCCAGGAAGCGTGGCATCAAGCCTGACAATCCCATAAACATTGCACCCAACATCGCAACAGTGCCTGCTTCACCAACATCTGAGCTAGTTGCCAGGCATCGTACTCGATTTACAAAGACTTAACCGTGTCGTTGACATTAATTCCCAATGTAACGGAGAGAAGCAAGGTAGGAACAGGTAACCAACGTGCCATTTAACCTGTGTATTTGTTGTGTAATATCAAACAATTCAAAAGTAATTTTTTTATGAAAGCACTGTGGTTTCAAAACTGTCATGGGTATGATGTGTCTGGATATGATGTGTCTGGATAATTTTTCACAAAGCGTATGAATGTGCATTCATGTTTAACAAGTAATGACTTAACCAATCTATCAACATTGAACCCAGTGTATTGTCCATTTTCACTTGGAAATGTCTGTCTAATTTGCCACACACAACAGCTTAGTATAACATGGCGGTTACCTATTCCCAGCTTGCCATGTCGCCACAGAACAAACTGGTGGTATGCATAATGCTGCATAGCATCATTGTCCCCTCGTGCTGGCACACCAAACACGTCAGCTCTGTAACGTCCCACCATTGTCAATACTGTAGGGTCGAGTACCAGTGAATCTATTTCCGGTAGAAAATATATAATTATCATTAAATTTTAGGCATTTTAACTGTACTATTTGCATAAAATGACAGGTGATTATGCATGTGTGTTTACATGAATACATACATATATACATAATAATTGTACTGCCACAAGATGCCATATATATATTATATTATGAGAATATTATATTCATTGTAGGTCTGATTTGTTGTAACAGTTGCAAATAATGTTGATATGAAAGTAAGATATAGGTCCAACACTCAACAGCATATTCTGTGCCAGAGACATAATGCTACTAAACAGGGTCAGTGTCATTAAGAGTGTTCATTGTGATCAGTATAATGTGTTTGTTATAATTTGTATTATCATCTTGTCATGTGTATAATTTATAATTATTCGTTATAATTATGTAATTAACACAATAATTATCATTTCTTTATCATCATAATGACTCCAACCCTGCTACTAAACAGATTTGTAGTAAGAAATATGTAACTTCAGGAAATGATGTTCGCTACAGTGCACAAGTAATTGGGGTGGCAGAAAGTGCAAGGTTGGCCTGAAAAATTGGTGAGAGGTTAAATCTAAAAAAATGGTAGGAGGTGGTAGATTGGATAGGAGATTGACTCTAACAAATGGTGGGAGGTGCGAGTTTGGGTAAAAGGTTGGACCCACAAACAGATGGGAGATGGGAAGTTGGCCCCAAAAACAAGTGGTTAGGAGATTTGAGACCGCTGCCACACACCTTGTATTACTTACAGGTCGAAGGCTGAAACATTTGTCAGGCTGCATGTAGCAGCATAATCGTTCGACATCGCTGATCATTTCTTGACAATGACCAATTTGCAGCGACCGCACTTCCCACTGTTCTTGGTGTATTTTGCCTCATAATATCGAATAAGAAGCCTGGCTCCATTTCGGCCATCTGCAGAAGCAGCCCTTTTGCCTCCTGCTCAGTCAAGGCACTGATGTCAGCCTGGAAGGATGATGAAAAAGAGGTGCCACCATATTCTTTCAAGTACACGACACACAGGTATTGCTGCTGCTGCAAAGGGTTGCAGGGATACTATATGCACTTATTATTGTCTATAATATTTGGTTCAGAACTTGAAATGTTGATCAACACATGAAATCATCACCATTGATGTTGTATCTATATTATAATAAAAAAGTGTTTTAATTGTTTGTAAACTATGTGACAACTATTCTACATATTGTTTCCTGTATTTTCTTGCATAATTATATTGACTAATAATATTACTACCTATCACTGAGTGATTGGGGCTGTAATTATATGCATTATATTATCAAATATGCATTTGTCATCTATGTGACATACAGATGTCATGTAGTGTTGTTAAAATAACAAATTAATGTCATGCAGGGGTCCACATCATGTAAATGATCTCCATCTCCCTTAACCTTTGTACAATACAGACAGCTTAAGTTCAGTCAATGTAATCTGGCTACATCTATCGCATAGATATTTATCAAATAGGTGTCATGTAGTTCATAATTATGTATACCAGTACATATAGAATGCATTGTGCTAGATCCATGTCACAGTAATACTGTACAATTCATTCAACATAATGACACTTAACTTCATTTAATAATTTTAAAGCATCTTTCTCCCACCTTGTTAGATGTACTTGTAATATGTTATGCTAATGAATTGAATCCTTAATTATGGTTAATTAGTGTAATGAAGTAAACATTCAGTTGTACTGGGTATATATAATTTTCAGTTATTACACTTCATAATTAATGTCACTGCAGTTTACTGCATGCATAAAAATACTACAAATGAAGCTAAACAATAATATAGACCTTTATCAGCTGCATTTTTTGTACTACAATTGTGTAATTCCATTTAAATACAATTTTACCTGTAGTCTCTCCTTTTTCTGGCTTCTCAGTTTCCTCATGCATGCACAGTCTTCTCTGTTCAGTGTAACTAGACTTGCTCTGCCACGTCGACGCCTACTGCCACCCATTCCTCTCGATGCACTCTTCCCTCTTTTTGCACCACTTCCTCTTCATGCCACCTCTTTCTCTTCCTGCATTTCTTTCCTCAGAACCATTGAAACTCTGTGGGTGAAAGGATGTGATGCTGCTAAATTTGCGTTTATAACCAATACAGTTTATGACATACATTTCATCACCACTTTAGAAAACAATTATTGACATTGTTTGCTACATGATTATAAACATGGAAAAGTTTACCGTGGTGGGACACACAAGTGCAACAGTTTTCACAGAAGATCGTGGCACTCAAGAAAATAAAATGTGCTGTCTTATTTACTTTTATTTTATAACAGTTATGCGCAAAAGAATCGCCAGTCTTATTCCGCGAAATGGGAACCGAAAACGAATGCATGCAAACCAAAATGATGTCAACAACTTCAAAAACTATTACGACATATAGACACTTATTATATATGGTTTAACCGATAGACCGTATACACGAAACAGGCCTTACACATACGTCTTTTCTGGTATTAGATGATTACATGTAGGTCCCTAATTACGCTAATAATACGATATAGGTAATAGGTAACGGCACGCTCGAGACGAACATAAATTAAAATCGGACAAATCAAATGTACGAATAATATAGAATGCTTTTTGCCGGACACGGCTTGTTGATAACAATCATTGAAATGAAACAAATCTCAAACCAAGGTAATTTCTCAGTCACAGTGACAAACGGAATATTTACAATTTGTGCTATAACGTACTTCCAACTCCGTTGACGAACCATCTGTACTATGTCTATGGAAGCCATGTTGCTTATCAGTGACAGGCGCTGACATAATACAAGCTCCGCCTCCTCGGGTCGCGACCTTCTCGGAACTTGCCGAAAGCTGTTCGGGAAGTGCACTGACCAGCGACGTCGAGTGTTGTAAGCGTCGAAGCGTCGATTTAAAAATTGCGTCTTCTTCATTTCGACACGTTTGGCCGGTCGGCATATGTTACAGTATATATAATTTACACTAAATAACACGATTTTATAATAAAAAAAATTGTTTTGCGAACACCTACCGTACCTTTAAAAAACAAAATACTTTCACATAAAGAAATAAAACAGGATGTACATCAGAGTAAAGAACGTTTATTCAGCTTTACAGGCATATGCACACTTTTATTATAGGTGGTATATGTCGGCTGCTATGGACCGCTAAAAGCACCCCCTATAAACGGGCCTCTCTGACTCTGGGTACACGTTTTGGTCGACTTGCCGATCATAGCACTACTAGCGCCTCCTAATGAGCTCCGGCATTGCTAACTGCAAGTTTGTTTACATGTTTTATCTCCCGCCAAAAATGAGCAAAACACCCTTCAGAACTTCAAACATACACTGCTACACGATAATATAGTTAGATAGATCAATTACTACTTACACACGTACTTGAAGAATGGATATTTATGAAGTTTCAACAACTACGACGAGAAAGACGAACTTGAAACAACAGCGGGCTAGGACATCGCATAATTTATTATTCTGACATGTGTGTGGCGCCACCGAACGTTCAAATAGCTAGATAATTCTTGGCGTCAGTGGATAGTGATAGGGGGTTGTTTTAGTTGTACAGTACATTACTAGCCAGACTTAGCCAAAATAAAAAAATATATTTGTGTTAATAAATGATCGATGAAAGACATACAATTGTTTTTTTCGTGAATCAAGGTGAATCCCAGATTTGCGAGAATCGTGAAATTTTCACCTTAAAAAACTAAACACATTCACCTAAAGAAATAAAACAAGATGTACATTAGAGTAAAGAACGTTTTTTCAGCTTTACAGGCATACGCACACTTTTATTATAGATGGTCTATGTCGGCTGCTATGGACGGCTAAAGGCACCCCCTATAAACGGGTCTCTCTGGGTACACGTTTTGGTCGACTTACCGATCATAGCACTACTAGCGCCTCCTAACGAGCTCCGGCATTGCTATTTATAGGCAAAACGTATAGGGTCTACATGTCCCCATGTTTCAAGCCACGCTCTTTTTATATAACAAACATAAATGCAAAAGACACACACCACATTAAACTACTTTCATTACAGGAAATAATGGTGTATCACACGTTTATAGAAATATGTACTTTGTACATTTTAAATGACAGAACCGTATTAATTTGCAAAATGGCACGAACTCTGGAGGTTTAGTCATAAGTGATTCGTGTTCTCCGTATTTGATTAGTAGGATCATTAATTTGGTACCACTGTATCTACAGTACTATTAACATTTTCAAGTTGGCATATTCACAAATAATGATTTTACAAAGTTATTTTTTCCAAAACTACATTTACGCTAACGGGTACTTTTTTAATCGCAAGGTGGAGCCACTATGTTTAGAGAGCCGTATGATATTACCTGATACCTTGGGACATTGGTGACTTGCAATTTAGTATACTACAATGACTACATTCGACATGCCACGGAATGTTAACAGCGCGCAAACCAATCAAGAAATGTAAGTTCTACAACGATATCACACTAACATTGTATTCACACGGAGGGAACTAAAGGTTAACTCTTTAGTATTTCAACACAGTAAGGATATACTATGAATAAATTAGTTATAATATAGTAGTTTCATATTAGCACTCCCTAACAGTAGGAGTTCGTAGAAAATCAATATGGCGCTCGCACTACCGGTGGAATGAAACCGGGACGCGAGCGTCGCAACCAGACCCCAGTCTGAAAGCCGGACCCCGAGTTGAAAGTTACAGGGTTTAAAATATGTGTAGACAAGAAATTAGTAATTCGAATGGGAGGGGTGTAAGCGTCACTCTGCGCAGCTGAATATGTTCTATGTAAACTGTTGGCGAGATATGATTGTATATATGCGTACGTAGGCGTGTTGCATATCCGTTTTGCATTAGTTTTTCGTTCAAGACCCGGACCAGGCATTGGTATGTTTGGTGTGGAAATCTGGCTCTCAACATTGTAGACACTGTATCTCTCGTGACTCGGATGATCTCGTTAATGTCGGTCCCGTCTCATTTAATTGGTGACGTAAAAGAACCATTGAGGACGACATGCATCCTGGCAGTGACCACCCACAATGCCAGCATATAAAGGTCGGCTTGGCGAAAATGTTCTGAAAAAAGGCTGACTAGTTGAATGAGACCTCCAAAAAAACATACAATTGTAGTAACCAGAATATACAGACTATAATCAGTTAATTGAATTTTGCCGAGTGTTGGAAGCAACTAGAAAAAAGACATGTAGAGTTAGCAACATTTGAGTTATATTGAGTAATGCATTAAACAATTTAAGGAATTTTGGCATGCTTTAATCTCAAAAGCAATGTTTACACTCTCTGTCTGCACTCTCAGTATGCTTCTTTGCTTCTCTGCCTCTCTGTGCCTCACTCACTGCCTCACTCTCTCCATCCCTCTCAGTCTCCCTCCCTCCCTCCCTCCCTCCCTCCCGATTTATTAACTTTAAATTAACTATTGTAAAGTTAATTTAAAGTTAATAAATCAATTATATGAAACGATTTATAGATGGTTTATCCCAATATGCCACTGGATTGCATGCACTGTCATTGTAACATTATTTATGAAGCTTGTCATCATTGACAAAGGATGCAGATCTGACAAATGATGTGGAGGGTAGACCCTCAACTATGATCTGTCCTGCCTCTCTAACAGAGCTGAGACCCATGACACCAATCAAATAAATCACAGTAACTTTTATTTTTCATTTCTCATTTACACTTCTAAAATTTCCAGATCAATTACAATTACACAACTTCTTTCATAGATACAATTACAAATGTAATGCATAGAACCAACTGTTTCTTTATAAAATATCCAATATTTGATAGTCGTGTGGCAAGATTGTTGTTAAATGTCGTTGGATATGTACACAACTGCATACGACATGCATACACAGTTATTTAAAATAGTTTACCCCTGAACACATGTCAGACACATATTTGGGAACGAGAGCAAATTGAAGCATAGGTATGTGCATGTGCTCATACATGCACACAAATATGGCGTCCAGCAAAACTATGTTGTTTGTGTTCGTGCATGGCTGCACACGGCTACTTGTTGAAGATTGAATGAAACTTGTTTTGTACAGTGAGTCAGCGACTGTAGGCAGTCCCTCTGTGAAATCTGGTACATAGTCTATTCATGAAGATTTATCTTGAGGACAAATCTATGTGACCTGCTACCATGGCTGGGCACCCATGTAGGTCAGGTTTGGTCATAGGAAATAATATCACAGGAACAACATCGATGTCATTATGACAGACACAAAGATACAATATAGTGTGACATCTTACATAGACGTGGTAGCACCATAGCTTTGGTATAAGTAGAAAATGCACAAACGGTGACAATATTTATGTCTGCTGCTGGGTCCACTAATCTAAGGGGCCTTTCAAAAATGACATAACACATTCCCACTGCCA